>OZ024917.1:48005732-48605732 GCA_964017125.1 Flabesymbios commensalis
CACGAACTAGCTGAGAGGTAACACTGACATTCCAATTTAGTCAATGGGCGTATTTGTAGAAATGATATATATCATCGCCCTGAAGTCTATCGTGATAGCTATGAAAACATACCCAGCAGACACAAGGCGTTGAATCAATGTTGGTTTAACGACGTTAAACAAATCAACATTAAACGTATTCTGTCTGCTGGGATAGGCCTAATGACGAACAAGAGCGGGGGCTCTGGTGCAGTGGTTAAAGCTGCCTATTTTGAAAGTCGGAGATCGCGGGTTCGATCCCCACTCTGGCCTCCAAGTTTCATCTAATTCATCTCACCATTCACATGATGTTTTTCAGGCCCAGTTTAATCCATATGTGCACAAAGGTGGTCTAAAACCCCAGTCATTCATGTATTCATTAATGACGCACACTGACTTCATAGCCATCACGACAGACTTCAGGGCGATGATATATATTATTTCTACAAATACCCCCATTGACTACATTATGCCAATACAAATGGCGATAACTTATTGGATTTGAAAATCAATATTATTATCAAATCAATATAATTTAATTGAAATGAAAGTGATAAATAACACTGCATTGAAGAGTTAATTAAATTGGAATGTCAGTGTTACCTCTCAGCTGGTAAAGGGCCGGTCACACTGTCACGATCTGTAGATACCCGCATGTTGTCCCCGTTCCCATAAAGTTATCGAAACATGATCGCATAACGGGGTATCTAACCTCGCAGCGCATTTATACGATGTCTATGCCACGTCACACCACGCCACGTTTGCCCCGTCTTTATTAGTGGGGTTGGTATATTATATATATACATATATTATAAAATACATATTATTGTATTTTTTTGATGCTATAATTCAACAAATAGTTGATCAAGTCCTAAATTGTGGAATAAAGCCACATTAATTACGAATCGATACACATTGCTGTAACTAACTGAGCTGGCATGCTTGACGTGCAGAAATATATATGTGGGTCAGCTTGACCTTGATGACAAGGGCTGATATAATTTACTTCGTTCACCATGGTCTTTATAAACACTACCTTGCCTCTGATGGTGACTAACAGAACATCGCCTGTAGGTACATCCCATTTACAAGGTGCATCCTTCTTTTAAGTGCTTAATTACAAATATGAACAGCTTCTTCTTGTTCTAGATGGAACTGATTATGTATTAGATATATCTGTTTTACAATACATTATCCCATTGTAATCTGTCGGTTATTTTAATAATTATGCTCAGACTGTCGTTTTTTTTTATATAGTGGCTATCACATTTATCTGATGAATCTCCACCATGCTTTAATTTTGACTTTATTTGATGAACACGTGTGCTGTACATGTCATACACAGTGGAAAGTTCCAACACACGAGTCAGATTTGTCTCTCGATACTGTCTTTAATATGAGACACCATTTCAACTAGGGCTATAGATTTAGCATACATGTACTTATGATAATAATCACGTTGAGCCTGTTTTACACTTTCGTTGAAAATCGTTGGCGCTCGAATCTGTAGGTTGACGTTCGATATTTGGTGAAATTCACCTTCAAATTGGCAAGACACAAAATGACCGCCATAGTGTAAAGACAACCCCTAATATACAGTTTGTTGTAGGCCTACATGAAGGCACATTTTATATATTTACTGTTACTATAAGTATACCGCTAAACATGGTAACGGTAATGTGATTTATTTGCTGTAACTTAAAGGACCAGTAATAAACGATGCTGGCGAGTACATTTAAAAGAATAAATCCCAAATGGCCGCGACATTCACATAAAAAAAAAAAAACTAAATCGTTTTGAAAATGTTATTTCTACCCCTTTTTGGGGTTTGTCTCACAGGGATGCTCGATTTTTTTTTTCATGACTTGGGGGGTCGAGACTCTCATTTCTAATTTTTATGTTTCATCGTATGACCTATATTTTATCGTAAAATCCAAGATCCGTCATTTTATATATACAATCATAACGTCATTTGAAATATTAGGTACATCATAGTATCTCAGAATATAATGTGCTTAAGCATAGTTTCGGATGCCTTGTAACATAATTTTCCCCATCACGTAATCTAGTTTTCTTGATTTCTATAAAATCGTGAGTTTAATTATATTATAATTCAGATACATAAAAACGCTTTTATTTGTGTGCTGGCGGTAACTATTTTGTATTTGAAGGTTAAAATATAGGTCATTTTGATCGAACTAAATGATACATACATTTTCTAACTCTGAATCACGCACAACCCATAAGTTGTGCATTTACGAAATTATACATAAAAATATATATAAAAGATGTGATTATGGTGACCACTTTTTGTTTTACTAAGGACATCATATTATATAGAATGTTAGATTCACAGATTTATAGATTATAAAGTTAAATAATAAGCAATGTTCAATGTTTAAGATTTCATCCCGGGATAAATGTACATATTTTCATAAAAGGCTGCAATATAATCTACCATTACAAAATTATACCATTTATAAATCCAAATACCACTCAGTTTCAAGAATAAACATGGCTGGGTTCAGAAAACATGACGACTAATTATGCTGTTTAGGCCGTTTCCAATGACCTTGTTGACTAGTTTGTTTGTTGCTGATTTTGAAGGTGATCTATCACCCCTTATATGGTATGAGTAATTTTGTGACAAATAAATGAAAGTTGCCACAAGATGGGGCGCACGTGTTTCCTTATATAGGGTGATTGGCTATCATGTGACCCTCTGAGAGGGTCACATGATAGCCAATCACCCTATATAAGGACATAATTATTCATACCATATAAGGGGTGATAGATCACCTTTAACTATTTTGTCATAACAATTATGTGTCAACGTCTGTGGAAACACTACTATTTGCTCCACGACAACGTGCAGTACATCATTGGAACAGAAATGTAAGTATCTGTTACCTGATATATTACATGTTTGGATTGGTAAATAATAGCAGCAGCGACAGACGCTCACGTAACCCAACCCCCTAAATATAGACAGGTTTGGGGGTGCCCTCATATAAGCATATATAATATGAAAACGGGTGATGCGGCAACGGAAACCACGTTTTTCGTAGGCCTGATACCCTAATAGACAATGCAAAATGGTTTCCACGTGGTAACAAAGTGTCACCCCTAAACCTATTTCTAGAGCACTTTTCAGATTCTGCCTCCAGGCTATAACGCATGTTGCAACCTTTACAAAATACTTCCTTATTATGACACACGCGCTGGTTTAGGGAGAAGTGCGCAAAGGTGCATAGCCAGAGATAGAAGCCTCATATAGGCACGCGGCCTCGCCCAGCAAACACAAAACAATTGTATAACATTTGTACAATGTTTGACCAACGTCGAAGACGTTGGGCCGCCGTTGTACACAAGTTATATAAATGTATTGTGTTTGCTGGGAGGCCCCAGACTATAACCCAGGAAACACGAGGCGTTGAACCAATGTTGTTTCAATGTTGGACCAGCGTCGTAGCCGATGGGCCAACATTGAAACAACATTGGTTCAACGCCGTGTGTTTACTCGGAAGGCCATATATATTTCTTTCTGCGCCAGCTGACATCGCTTGTACGATTAACAACTTCCATTTAATGAAACATCAAGTTAATTTAAAACAAATTTAGTTGATATGCCTTCTGTGGAAACTGAGTCTAGTAGACTGTTTATGTCAATAAAATATCAATACAACTGCATACACCTGATAATTGTGGCAGCAATCGCAGAGTAATTACGGAGTTGGAGCAGACATCACAACATCATAAACACTTTAGAAAACAACATTGTATTAGAACTGGGCACTTTTACTGGACAAACTGCACTTTAAATATACGTGTAGTTTCACATTTTACCCTTTTTCAAAGTATGTTATACTTGATATTTCCAATTAAATTTATATGTGGGTCTAATGAGAATGATACAGTATTCGCAATGATTTACGAGTAAAATAACATATAGTAATTAGACATAATATGGTAATTAGCAGCTTAACCCTTTAACCGCCGGTGCCGCATATATTCGGGTTTTCATTTTTTATTAGCACCACATTTTAAATGTGCTAAAGATAAAATGTGACATCATCTAGCAAGATTTGAAAGAGTTGACCTCCATTTTGTCAAATTTAAATAATTTTCACTCACTTGAAGTTGTGGATCGCGTCAGCGAGACACAACTTCAAGTGGGTGAAAATTCAAATTGAATAATTTAGCGGTTAAAGGATTAATGGAACAGATGGGCATGTTCTTTAAAGAATTATGTTCCTCAGTTCCACTAATGGCTGCCTAATTGAAAACAGTGACCTATATTTTAAGAATGTGTCCCTTTGTTGAAATGTTACCCATACACACAGTATATCTTACCAGGCAGTTTAGTTTTCCAAAGGTATCTATTGTCTTCTTCATGACTTTCTCGTTGTCTTCAGGTATGGTCACATCTCCTTTCAAACACAGGATCTGTGAGTCCAAAGACGGTTAGAGGTGATGAGTTTGGCAGTTAACGTAAACTCTTACAGCGCGGGGATCGACTTTAGACGTCCGAATATGACGTCTGTATACGTCTAAAGGCGATCCCCGCACTGTAAGAATACAAATATGTATTCAACTGACGACAAATATTTTGTCATATTTCAAATGGACACCTCCTGAATTAATGGATTAACCCTCGTACTGGTGAATTGTTTGTCTCTATTATTCATTCATTTGAAGCTGGAATTGCTAACGTAATTTCCAGCTTTCAGATGACGAAAAATATATCTATTTATGAAAAAGGATCATCTGTAAACGTAATTCTTTAATTAACTGAGCATCTATCACTAACTATTTTCTGTATTTCAGTGGCATTTTATTTGACCTTAGCTTCCGTGAAACCATTATGATATACGTCGGTTCCCACATCATCCCAGCAAACACAAAACATTTGTATAACATTTGTACAATGTCGGACCAACGTCGAAGACGTTGGGTCAACATTGTACAAATGTTATACAAATGTTTTGTGTTTGCTGGGATAACGGTTACCTGAGCATCTACATGTACCACAAAACAGTTGATCAATTTGAGTATGACATTTTGCTTCCTTGAAATCGCCCGCGTTTTCTGCAGGACATCGGCTTATAACAAAAGGTAAATATGTGACGTGCCATATCAAACCAGTTCTATGTCGCAAAATATAGAAAATAAGTCAGTAAGTGACGTTTGAAATGATAACGCTCAGGTTTCAAATGCACCAAAAATTATAAATGTATCTGAATTATTTAGGAAATCATCGATAAAACAAGATTTGGAAACTTAAGCCCAAAATATCGCAAAATGTTGAGAAAATGACCTACAAAGTTTAAATTTAATTGACAAATGGTTTAAATAGTTCAAATTAAATAGTTCAAATTTAAATAAGAAATACAACTAGGGTATCTTCAATATTTTGTACTTATATTGCTTAGAAATTGTATTTTCGATCAGCGTTGAAAAAGAAAATTAGCCAAAAAATATAATTTTAACAAAACATGGCCTTAACTCAAAATCTAAAGCTCCGACATAGATCGGGTGCCGATGTGGCACGTCACATATAAAATCAGCTGTCCAGCAAACACGAGTTGTTGTCCCGATGTTGGGCTCATGTTGGGCCAGCGTCGTAGACAATGGGCTAACATCAGCACAACATTGGGCCAATGCTTTGTGTCTGCTGGGCAGGTAGATCTGGTAACCCGGTTTGTCGCGGGGCCCGACCCATTGGCTCATTCGTATCGACTTGGGCCTGTAACGTGAAGGTACCAAGTTCGACTCCCGGTAGGGCCGGATATTTATCATCGTTGTTGTGCATATACAGTCCTCCAAACTGTTAAAATGCCTGGGGTGTATAGTGCTGTCTATGGTACTGTGCACTATAAAGAACTCTGGAGTCATTCAAAATAAGAGTAGGCATTGTCCCGGCTTCGGGCTTCCTTCTGTCGCGTTATTGCCTCAATGTGCAGGAAGTGACGTAAAGCAATATTCACTCACTCACTCACTCACTCACCCGGTTTGTCGCGGTCCTCCCTGCTTCAAACATGGACGTTGTCTGCTTCAGCTTCTCTTCGGTTAAGTCGGTTATCACTACGTCATAGCCTTTATTGATGAACGCCACTGCTGTTGCTTGACCAATGCCAGACCCTCCACCTGTGTGGAGAACAGAAGGTTATCTTGTCAGCCACCATTACCACCATTACGTCATAAACACGACAAGTTCACCCAAAGTTGGTTCCATGTTGGCACAGCGTCGCAGACGATGGGCTAACATTGAACCGACGTTGGATCATCTACCATATTTTAGCACATAATAAACTAGACCAGAACCTCCTCCTGCTTCTGAGATATAAGGAGATATAAGGACATCTAGTTATCTACAAATGTTACCACGTCCTAAACTATACCAGAACCTTCTCTTGCTTCTGATATAAAGGACATCTAGTTATCTACAAATGTTACCACGTCATAAACTATACCAGAACGTTCTCTTGCTTCTGATATAAAGGACATCTACATGTAGTTATCTACAAATGTTACCACGTCATAAACTATACCAGAACGTTCTCTTGCTTCTGATATAAAGGACATCTAGTTATCTACAAATGTTACCACGTCATAAACTATACCAGAACCTTCTCTTGCTGCAGGGATATAAGGACATCTAGTTATCTACAAATGTTACCACGTCATAAACTATATCAGAACCTTCTCATGCTTCTGAGATAAAGGACATCTAGTTATCTACAAAATAATGTTACCACGGCAATTTTAAATATTTTACTCTTTCAGTGCGGGAATGGACTTTAGACGTCAGAATCTGACGTATGTAGACGTCAGATTCTGACGTTTAACCATTAACCGCAAAATTATTCAATTTGAATTTTCACCCACTTGAAGTTGTGTCTCGCTGACGCGATCCACAACTTCAAGTGAGTGAAAATTATTCAGAGTTGACAAAATGGAGGTCAACTCTTTTAAAATCTTGCTGGTTGATATCACATTTTATCTTTAACATATTTAAGATGTGGTACTTAATGTGCTAATAAAAATGAAAACCCGAATATATGCGGAACCGGCGGTTAAAGGGTTAAAGTCGGTACCCGCACTGAAAGAGTTAAGTACATAAAATTCTAATTGCCTTGCCCTTTCTACAACCCACCAAACACAAAACATTTGTATAACATTTATATTAAATAGGACGTTTATACTTCGACGTTCATCCAAAATTGAATACATGTTATACAAATGTTGTACGTTTGCCTGGAATCACCTGTTATCAGGACGACTTCTCGGTGATGTCCGTCCATTTTGTTCTTTATTGTAATCTCTCTCACGGACGAGTTTGTGCCGTGCTGTGTGTTGAACGTGTGAATAATGAGGCCGGGCTTTCAATATGTAGGCCTGATATAAAACTACGAATTTGCATGGGGGAAAGCTCGATATTGAATGATCAACCATCTGGTGGCCATGCTATTTCAATTCAAAGTAAATAAGGGGAAATACGTCAGTCCATAGCCATGATAGCGCTGCTTGAAAGTAGTTATTTGGGCTTTTATTTAGAAAAAAAGACTTATGTGTACATTTACTAACGATCTCAAGAATTGAACAATTCTGCAACACAGAAATCCAGCACTATCATATCTAACGCCAAAGTGGATTTTATGTCATATTTATTAATATTAAAAGATAATTAATTTATATTGATAAATTCGTTGTTATTGATAATAAAATTATTATCAATATAGACGATATTATGTGTTGGAGATCAATTCTTAATAGTATGAAATAAATGCGTAGAATTAGGAGAATATTTTGTAAAAAAAATATAATAAAGTGTTGAAGTCTGAAAATAAGGAGTAAAATCCAGTTCGGGGTTCCATATTATTGACACGTCAGCGTATACCGTAATAGCCGTTTCAACTATTATTAGCATGGAGAAAGTAGAGGCTCCATGGTATTAGTCTGGACATTCTACTACGTTTAAACTATTTTTTTTCATACCAGATACTTTCTTAACATTTAAAATAACGCTGAATAATTTTGTATAAACCATGGCGACCAAAGGGTTTATTTCAATTCGAAATCATCATAAATGTCTTAGTTAGATCTTTCTGATTCATTTGAATACCTGTCATTGTTATACGGCCGTTACAAATATTTCAATTCTTTCAGTGCGGGGATTATCTTTAGACGTCAGAATCTGACGTATAAAGACGATCCCCGCACTGAAAGGGTTGATAGTCCAGCTATATCAACAGGTAAACTATTTTTATTCTCGGTAAGTTTTTTTCCCAAAGCTATTTCACATTAAATTCTAATCTATTCACCATAAAATTCAAACAGGATATTTTCAGTAATCCAACAACCTTGAGGTCAATATTCAGAAAATCCGTGGGCTATTCATTAGCGGATTTTCAACGCGCCATATATATCTCAGAGAAGGTTTGATTGATAGCTCTATAAAATGACACACGTCATGTCGTCGTCATGGAAATGAAGCAACCTGCAAAATTTCATAGCGAGCCAGTTCTAAATAATTTGCAAAAGTAAAAAAATATTTGCATTGCTCCTACGACATAAGTTTTAATATTTTTTTCAATCATGTATGATTATGTCGTATGTCCGAACATTACCGACTATGGCAAGGTCACAGTAACAAAAATTCACATAGAAAATGCATTAGCACATGATCAAATCGCCACAACTCAAAAACTAGGCCACGTAGCTCAATTACGGTTATTCTTGTATTTATGTGAACCATTAATTAATCAGCATCTTAAACAAATAAGCGTGACCACTCTTATTGTCATAAGTGGGTCACCGTTTGCAAAACAAAATGCACACATGGGCCCGTATTCTCGTACAAGATACGATATATATCGTAGGCCAGATATCAGTCCAGATAGCCATCTCGACCAATAATCAGGTAGCTTAGCATCAAATTTTAGGATGATCATTATCGGGCGGAAGAGCACCAATTTTTTTTAGTTGCCTATCCTGATCAAAGTTAGCCTAGGAGCCCAAAAGAAATTTCAACTTAAGACAAAATGGCCGTCAATTGTACAAGATGAAACAATAAAATGATATTATTGTCGACAGAATAGACGCAGATTTTTTATTTTGGTGTCTATCATACGGGCTTCAGTTATGCCTGACATAGTGATGTAGTCCGAAAGTACTTTAGACATTGCATCGTGAATAAAATCCAAGATGGCCGCCATTCGTGCAAGGTGAATTTTTGACAGAATAGAAGCAAAATCATAATTTTGGTGTGTACCATAGGGTTTTCAAGCCAGTCTGAGATAGGGGTGTGGCCAGAATTTACATTAGTCATTGCATGGTGAGTAAAATCCAAAATGGCCGCCATTTGTGCAGGGTCAAAACAATACATTCATATAATGTTAAACTAAAATAGAAGGAGTGTCACTATTTAGATTCAAGATGGCTGCCATTTGACAAGGTGACGGTTAAACAAATTCAAGATGGCTGCCATTTGACAAGGTGACGGTCAAACAAAATTCGTGTCAAACATTTTTTTTTTCATTTTAGCAGAAGGAGATTCATGACAGAGTAGGCGATATCTATAACTGGAAGTAACATACATTAGTGTCTACCATATCGGTTTCAGAAAGGTAGCCCGACATGTGACCATGTTGGTGTCATTTAAAACAACTTTAGAAATGGTCGATGTAGTAAAAACCGAGATGGCGGCCATAAAGACAAGCAAAATGAGACATGACCGTGCAATGAATGTGTATAACCTTTGCCGCAATTATGGATAAATCGATGATTTTGCAGTCTATCACAGGGTTTTCAGGTACACCGCCCAGAATTTTTTTAGAGATGATCAATATGCCTGTCAATAACTACTATTACCATATATTTTCACCAACGGCCGCCATTAATTTTTATGTTATCTTTGATTCTCATGCAATACCTCATTTTTGTCCAAGTTGAATACATTGAATTTATTGAAATTGCTGTTCTTGTGTTTCAAAGTCATCTAAAGATCAGGTCTAAGGTCAACTACCTATGTAATTATCAATATTAACAATGGACCATCGTGAATTTTAACTGCTGAAATAGGTCTTGCAATGTAATGGCACAGGTTTACAGTATTCTTGCCTACCCATTTCATTGGGATTGTTATATATGTACGTTTGAAGATCAGCAGTGAAATCCAAATGTCCAACAAAGACAACTATGAAGCCAATATATTTACACTGGTGGGTATCATCAATTTAACCTAATTTTCGATTAATTATAATACGCTGCTATGAGTGGAAATGGTAATTTTACGTTTCAAGATCTTCTAGAAGGCAAATCTAAGATGATCACGTTGAACCACCGGATACAGATAAAAAAATTCTTGGCAACCAATGTCCCATGTGAAAATGCTAAATCATGTCATCAAAAACAGAAAACAACGTCCACACAAACTTTTATAACACACAACAACCCTTAATATCACAAACCCCTTTATCTGATGGTTTACATTTTTATACTCGAATGTCGCTAATGGAATAATATGAAATGCACTCCACTGCTCAAAAATATAATACCCAGGGAGGCAAACCACTATTTTTTCAAGAAAACAGACATGGCCTGCTGGAAAAGTTTGGCCGATGAAAATCATCTCTACATATATTCAGGAACACAACCTGGGTGGACAACCTTGCAAATTTTATTCAGGAAATGCACAAAAAGCGAAAATCCAAGATGGCCGCCATGAATATATCATACATATAACTTTTTAACTCATTCTTTGAATTTCATGTGTGACATATGTTTTAGAAGTTTTTTTTGTATGCAAAGTCCATTTCTGAATAGTAAGCGGGTGAATCCATTCAACCAAAACTTTTTTTCCGAATACGTCACATTTAAAAGTTGAATTTGACCTTGTTTGGCTAGCTTTCTGAACAGTTGCTTTAAAACACTCACTCGGCTTGTAATATCTTACACTGGCTTATCAGTGAGTGTCACAGTACGGCACCCACTGATCTTTTTCATAGCATTTCCTAATATTAAACACCAGGGGTCTCTGTCGTCTGTTACATCATCGTTTGCCAACCAGCAGCCAGCAATTCACAAAATCGCACGAGCGGTGAGGTAGATTCTGATTGGTCAGTTGTATTTAGATGCGCATTTGTCCAAATATGGGAATATGTACAGGCAGCGCGCGACATACAAGCCTGCTACTAACCAGAGGGTATCGACGAGTGTCTTTTTTTCAATGTTATATTTATTTATAATTATTGTAATGGAGTTTTACAATTATGAACTAAGCACACTCTTTGCTATATACGGTATTATATCAGTGTATATTCAGCCTACATAATTTTATCTCATTTTCAGAAGCGTCAATGCTAATAACATGAACTGGGTTATTTTACACTATGTGCGGCCAAGTAGTGGGGGTTTTTCCACACATGTGGACGCGGCAGTACAAACCATAGACCTGTTCTAATTCTCTGGTACAAACAGTGGCGGTGGAAGCTCTGAGTCCTGGTGGTTAATATTAGCTAATCGTGGGATGAAGACCAGTGTCTGAAGTACAGACACTGGGGAAACGAGGGAAGTAATATCTGTGATGTGTGTCAACCATATAAATTCTTATTGTCATACCCTTGCGTTTTCTAATATGTACATTATGGTCACTTTAGTATGGATGACCCATTTTTTGATAAAAACTTTTCAGAGTGGCTCCCTTTCGAGAATTTTTCCCAAGTATTCATACAAGATCCACATAATAACTCTCCAGAATGTGAAAACCACGAAAACTTCATTTTAAAGAGCTTTTATTAGAAAATCGTCAAGCCGAAGCAAAAATTACCAAGTCAATTTTGAAAACGCGGAAAACTATACAATTTTTGCTACATTTCTCATATGAAAAATATTTTTAAAGTTACACAGCACCCTTATTTAGTAGTTGTGGATATCGTGACTAGTTTCAAAAGTTGTAGAATTACATTATGGTAATCCTTTGTATGGGAAAATCATTTTTGATAAAAATTGACTTCGGCCACTTTATCATTAGTAACCCATGTTGAAATGAGGATAAATGTAAAAAGCGCCCCCTAGCGGGTAATTTATATTTTTCAGCGTGGCTCCCCTTCCACATTTCTTCTGAAGTATTCATAGAATATCCACATCTTTCCAGAATATTAAAAAAAATGAAATGAATCGGGCTTTAGGCCACCTTTGTGCATATATAGGCTGAACTGGGCCAGGAGAACCTCCTGAGGATGGTGAGATGATTGAGATGACACTGCCCTCCAGACACAGGATTCGAAATTCGAGCCCTGGCGGTCTGAGGCCGAGCACGCTACCTCTCGGTCACGGAGGCTCCCCACAATACTGACTTTCACACGTGGATGGGGAAGAAACATTTTTGTTTCTTTCAAACCGCCGAGACCGGGAACCGAACCCCGAGCTCTGGCGTGAAAGGCAGCGGTGCTAACCACTACCCTAGGGCCCCCGCCCTTCCAGAATATTAAACACACAAATCCGTCATTTCATGGGGGAATTTACTAGAAAATCGTCACGCTGAGGTAAAAAATGACCCAATAATACTGTAATAGCCGTTTCAACTAGTATTAGCATAGAGAAAGTAGAGGCTACATGGTATTAGTCTGGACGTCCTACTACGTTTAAACTATTGTTATCATATCAGATACTTTCTTAACATCTATAGCAAGGCTGAATTAATTGTGTATGAGCCATGGAGACCAAAGGAATTATTTCAATTCGAAATCATTATAAATGTCTTTGTTAATCTTTCTGATTCATTTGAATACCTATGTTATGTGTCTACTAGTCCAGTAGAAATTGACGTGGACCTGAACATTTTTCCTAACAGCCATTTTTTTGTTTCGAATGTTAAGTATGGACCTGGATAGGGAGTAAGAGGAAATATGTTTATCGTCATGATTTGCATGGATTAGCATATTAATTTGACGATTTTCATCATATGACACAAACCTCAAGTAATACCTAAATTTTGCCTAATTTGAGGCCACAGAGTTCATTTTTGAGTTGTTTTGTAAATTAGATGACATATAAAAGGCCGCCATTTTTTTTCATAAAATTATTGTATTGTAATGTAACGTTAAGTAAATCGTAATTGTAAGTATTTTCATTGTTCTGTTTAAAAATCATAATATAGTAGGCTATTCTACATATTGGGTATTAAATGCATACGTAGGCATATGCTTGCCTCAAATGTTCAGGAGCAACAACAGTGAACGTATTATACCACTTTAGCACATGATTTAAATTCAATTCATTCCATGCAATAATTTAAATACAAAACATTTATGAGCTGTTGTTAAAAATATAGTTCAGACATTGAAATCTTTATTTTAAATAGTAGGCCTAAGGTAGGTAGAAATGACGCTGAATAATTGTGGTTCATGTTCGCACAGTCATATATAATAGCAGCTACCATAGTTATGGTTATCTTCTTGCTTTTTTAGGAACAACTACAAGATGAAAACAGTTTTTGTTGGTCTTGTATCATGTACATTGGAAACTAATCATGCTAATAGCAGTTAAAACATCGGTCGATACTGGTACCTTGTCATTACTTATTGACACACCTGATTCATTATCCAGGGTGGATACAGGATCTGATTTTTAAGCGGAATTTTGGGGCATTCATTTGGGCCAAATTATTGGCCTTTTGAAATAATTAGGCAAAAATAGGGGGCGCTCTGCACTCCCCCCCTCGATCCACCACTCGTATCAACCTTGCAGCCGTATTCTCCCCTATGTAGGATAGACTATTAAATATGAAACCAAAAACTATCTTGATGTTGTTCCTGTGGGCAATGGAAATACATAATACATAGTTGTGATCGTTGGTGGCATTCATTTCACAAACACATACTTTGTAAATAGTACAGTCATATAACGAACTCTTGTATTCTACCCCCGATCAAAGAGTGGTTCAGCCTGTCACATGACGCGATCGGCCAATCATCACCGTCATTCAGTTGTTATTTAAATCAGGGGGTAGAATGAGAGACTTGGGCCGAAGTTTTGTGCCGCTATGCGTGTTATGCCGTAATGATATTGACCAGCATTCATGTTTTATAGTTTCCTTGGATGCAGAGGTATCATAAGAGGTATCAACTGCATGTAATTTTTGGAAGCCTTTTCCGTAGTAACTTTATGTATTCAGGTACTTAATTCACCCATACCAACAAAGATATATTATTATCACATTCTGACAGTAAGATTATTCATCAGGATCTGTATGGTTAGGCCTACAGACAGCTGGGCATGGCTAGTGATAGTAAATATGTTTACGTGCTGTACAATATATTTACTCATATACATTTTACATTCATCATCCGTTTTAACGGGATCGACGACGGTGCTCGGACCAAATCACCCATTTAACCCTTTAACCGCCGGTGCCGCATATATTTGGGTTTTTATTTTTTATCAGCACATTAAGTACAACCTTTTAAACATGTTAAAGATAAAATGTGACATCAATCAGCAATATTTGAAAACAGTTGACCTCCATTTTGTCAAATCTGAATAATTTTCACTCACTTGAAGTTGTGGATCGCGTCAGCGAGACACAACTTCAAGTGGGTGAAAATTCAAATTGAATAACTTGGCGGTTAAAGGGTTAACGGGATGGCCGACGGGGTTCGAACCAAATCACTCATTTAAGTAAAACATGGAATTCGTCACCCAAATCGTCATACAGGTCACATACTCGTAATAAAAAAAATGCAAGGGGCGTGATAGCATGAGCTCTTGTCGTGCGAGTCAAAATGATGCAATTTCTTTAAGCATGAACATTTAATATATTCCGAAATACACGAATGACCCAGACGAGCCTCAAGACCAAAATATCCTTGTCGTCTGCAATTACAATGCCAGTTTTCATATTTCCCAGAATTGGCCCAGTCCAACGGCTTTATTCACTATCACTCGACCTACAACCTCCTCGACCCACAACCAATCTGAATTAGCCCCTCAACCCCGAAAAGTTGAAAATAGGTAAGCTATAATGTTTAGTCTATAGAGCCTGATCGTGTAGGCCCAATTTGTATTTTTGTTATTAGGCCCTGGGCGGGGGCCCTAGGGTAGTGGTTAGCACCGCTGCCTTTTACGCCAGAGTTCGGGGTTCGGTTCCCGGTCTCGGCGGTTTGAAAGAAGCAAAAAATGTTTCTTCCCCATCCACGTGTGAAAGTCAGTATTGTGGGTAGCCTCCGTGACCGAGAGGTAGCGTGCTCGGCCTCAGACTGCCAGGGCTCGAATTTCGAATCCTGTGTCTGGAGGACAGTGTCATCTCAATCATCTCACCATCCTCAGGAGGTTCTTCTGGCCCAGTTTAGCCTATATGTGCACAAAGGTGGCCTAAAGCCCGATTCATTTCATTTTATTTACTATCACTGCATCTACATGGATTACAGTCAGTTCGCCCCTAAGCCACCTCGCCCATCCTACCCATATTTATGCCAACTCGCCCCAACCAACTCGCCCGATATTTATATCAACTCGCCCCACGTATACATGTTATATGCCAGCTCGCCCTATAAATACCAACTCGCCCTACATTTATACCAGGAGGGGGATTCACTGAGAAGGAAAAACAATAGCGCGTAAAATATTTGTATATCATAATCTGCTGACCGACCTGCTGACCGACTATAAATACAGATTAAAGGTGATCTATCACCCCTTATATGGTATGAATAATTATGTCCTTATATGGGGTGATTGGCTATCATGTGACCGTCTCAGAGCGTCACATGATAGCCAATCACCCCATATAAGGAAGCACTTGTGCCCCATCTTGTGGCAATTTTGATATATTTGTCACAAAATTATTCATACTATAGAAGGGGTGATAGATCACCTTTAAGCGAAGTATATTTAACATTTCTTTCCCATTCTTCATATAATACCCTCATAATTATATTTTCTCTCAGGTAAAATAGTCGGGAAATGTAGTTATGGAAAGCGTATCAAAACAACAAAAGATTCTTTATGAAGTCATTGTGCTCTTCTTTGTGTGGATTTTTACTGTATAACTAACCATATAAAGCTCACAATCTAAATTAATTGCTACCCCTGTCATCAGAACCAACGGGATGAAACTAGGTTAAGTTTAGCACCGTGGAGTTACGCCCTAAAAACATCCTTGCGACACGTTCTACTAATTAACATACATCAAATATACAAAGATTTTAACGAAATGCTTAATTTTTTATATTATACTGTAATATAATTTCGCGGGTATCGCGCAAAACTGATTCATGACCATTTAACGCCCCTTGAATTCTCACAAGCATAAAATCTGAGGTCGTTTTTTGCCTGGAGACATTCAACTGTCACCGTCCTTCCGGACTAGTGGGCATAATAATCACTATGACGCAACGCCGTATGTAAGCATAACGGATATGGTCACTAATTATCTGGTGGGTGGGGCACTGACCATTCTGGTTGATCCCCTTGACACGTGCGGCTCATTAAACCTATCAATCCAACAGGTTATCATTCAACTAATTTTTATTTTGCTGTTGTTTTACAACATGTGTCATTTCAGTTACATATAATGTCAATATTTAATTATAATTTTTTAACAATAACGATGACGCTAACGCCGTATGTAAGCATAACGGATATGGTCACTAATTATCTGGTGGGTGGGGCACTGACCATTCTGGTTGATCCTCTTGACACGTGCGGCTCATTAACCCTATCAATCTAACAGGTTATCATTCAACTAATTATTATTTTGCTGTTGCTTTACAACATGCATGTGTCATATAATGTCAATATATTTTAGGTTCGATTATAATTTTTCAACAATAGCGATGACCCTCTGGCGATGACCCTAACGATATCCCCCGCCATTAATTAAAGTCAATAATGGCCTCAAAGTCAAAGGGTAAAAATTATTCCAGACGGAGCCCGAGATATCTCGGGTAAGCTACTTCAACGGTACAGGACGGAGCCGAGATAACCCATGTTATGTGAAGTCATAAAAAATACATTAAAAAAAACAATTCCGTCCACAGAAACATGTATAAACTATGTACTGAGAGCGCCGTCTTGAATGAGGTAAAGGCCATAACCCCAAAAAAGGCACATCTACACACCCTAAGGATGTGTGTATGTAGGTTAATATAAAAACTACCGGCTAATCGAAAAATAGGTCGAGGGACATAACCTCAAAAGGCACATCTACACCCCCTGGTTGATGTGTGTGTACAATATGAAAACAATCCAGCAAATGCTTTCCGAAATAACGTCCGGAAACTGAACTTATCATCCGCCATCGATTAACCTTTTCAGGCCTGAATTTACCATTGTCATCTTCATCCACTACAAGCCGCGAATCGCTGTCGCAATTTTCGACTTGTAGTGGATGAAGATGACTTGATGTGGTTTAAAAATTACAGAAAATTGCCATGTATTGGTGAAACAGTTTCATGGAAATATTCATTCCAAAACCCTTAGTTATAGGAAAATTAAGTCTGTTTTCAGGGATGTAAAATGATGCTTTAATGCATCGTGAGGGCTTAAAGGGTTAAGGTCAATAATGGCCTCAAAATCGCTGGGGAAAACAGCAAACCAGCTGTGTGAACATATGGACCTAACATTGAGCTGTTATGTGAATATGTTATAAACTATTATTAGTCTTGAGTTTCAATCCCTATAGGCTAGGCTTAAATGTATGTGATCTATCACATTATCATATTGTATAATACTGCCGTGCAAAGCCAAAAGGTAGTATCTGCTTACATTATAAGTAAGCAGATACTGCCTTTGTCTTTGCATAGCAGAATAGCATGATCTGCATTATGTATACAGGAAGATATGAACCTACGTAAGACACCTTGCTGGTCTGAGCTGGAGAAAGCGTGTGTGAGATGGAACAAATTTTCTTCCCATTGTGAAGACTGATCCACACTTGGGACAGCTCAAGTGAGGAAAAAAAGCAAATATCCAAAATAACAACATCATAATCTATGAGCACCAGAGCATCCTCGTGACACTTCTGTACTGTATTTGCCCTATATGTGAGAACCTCATGCTAATGATGATAACCTATTGAGTATGTGATAACTTAATGAGGATGGTGAGAACCTCATGATGATAGTGAGAACCTTGTGAGGATTGTGAGAACATTATGAGGATGGTGAGAACCTCGTGAGGATGGTGAGAACCTCGTGAGGATTGTGAGAACCTCGTGATGATGGTGGGAATCTCGTGAGGGTGGTGAGAACCTCGTGAAGATGGTGAAAACATCACGAGGATGGTGAGAACCTCGTGAGGGTGGTGAGAACCTCGTGAGGATGGTGAGAACCTCGTTATGATTGTATGAATCTCGTGAGGGTGGTGAGAACCTCATGAGGATGGTGAGAACATCATGAGGATGGTGAGAACCTCGTGAGGAAGGTGAGAACCTCGTAAGGATGGTCATAACCTCGTGATGATGGTGGGAATCTCGTGAGGGTGGTGAGAACCTCATGAGGATGGTAAAAACCTCATGGGAATGGAGAGAACCTAGTGAGGATGGTGAGAAGCTCACGAGGGTTGTGAGAACATAATGAGGTTGGTGGGAACCTCATGAGTACGATGAGAACCTCATTAGGATGGTGGAAATTTCACATGGATGGTGATAACCTCATCAGGATGGTTAGAACCTTATGAGGATGGTGAAAACTTCATGAGGATGGTGATAACCTCATGAGGATGGTGATAACCTCATGAGGAGGATGAGAGCTTCGGGAAGATGGTGAGAATCTCACGAAGCTTGTGAGAACCTCATTAGGATGTTGAGATCCACATGGGGATGGTGAGGTGAATTATTATGTCAATGTTGGGCCAGCCGCGTAGACGGTATATCAATATTGACATAACAATGGCTAAAAAAATATCAGGAGGCAGGTTTAAACAACGCTTTTTCACCAAGAATACACACTTTGTCACGATTGGGAAATAGCTTCTTGAAATCAGCATAACATCGTGCTGTATAGGAAACATATTCAAAGCTCTTGGCCTCAGACGTATATTTAAAGGCCCTGTGAAGTGATTTCAGCTCATCAATATAATTAAAGTATATATCACAATGAACTATCTTCTAACTTAGCAGATTATTTTAGTCCACTAATTATCAGTTATTATCAAAAATAAAAAATGAAAATGTGAACATTTTCTGGGCTGGGCGGATTTCACAACTCATGACTTCACACACAAAAACCGCCCATGTTTGAATCAGAAATAACATTAAAACTGCCTCGGGTATATGTTTCATGTTTCTTGCATTTGTACATTAGATGAACCAGATTTCCATTCATTTCAATATACCCACATAGACAGGGTGAACTAGGGGTGAGTGAATGCTAGACGCTGGTCAGGAGCGGTCTCGGTGATGGCCATAAATTCTAGTGCTGCACCTGCATTCAAGCAGCGTTGGACCGGCGTCCCGTGTTGACTTTGATCAGTTTTTTTAAATCATACAGTACACCATCAGCTACATGTATATGTACATGTATTATAACCAGCCAAACATGTCTCCATCTTGGGACGTCACGAATTAGCTCCGCCCCCTACTTTTGCCTTTGGGAAAATTGTTCCCAGTGGTTTAAAAATGGGAGCTGAGCACTCTAGTATTTAAAAAGTCATCTAAAATACTATAAAATATGACATTGTGCAGAGTAGGTCTGGGGACTACATGGTGCCTTTAAAGTTCCGTGCTCTTGGTCTAATGACCTGATATCAATCACAGGTGGAGTTACATAACGTGATTCAATCTATGTCGACCCTTTCTCCGCCAAATCATCTTATTTATATTTTCTACCACTAGAAGTTGTGTCTTTCTACCGCGATCCGCAATTTCAAGTGGGTGAAAAAATACTCATATTATTTGTTTAATTTGTGAACAAACATTTGCAAATACTGATGTTTAAGCACACATTTCATTCGCAATTGACTAACAGTGATTTGGCCTGCTAACAAAACAGATTATATGTTACAGCGCGGGGATCGACTTTAGACGTCATAA
The DNA here is from genome assembly GCA_964017125.1 of Flabesymbios commensalis. NCBI lineage: Eukaryota > Metazoa > Annelida > Polychaeta > Terebellida > Flabelligeridae > Flabesymbios > Flabesymbios commensalis. Next base: position 48,025,786 of record OZ024917.1, read on the forward strand.
TCTGACGTCTGTAGACGTCAGATTCTGACGTCTGAAGTCGATTCCCGCACTGTAAGAGTACAGATATTTATAATGGCCGTAGACCCATAACATAGTTATTCAAATCTGAAAGAGCTAACTAAGAAATTTACGATGATTTCAAATTGACCCTTTGGTCTCCATGGTTTATGCACAATTTTTCAGCGTTTTAAGCGTTAAAAGCGAGTGTATGCTACTCATGATCACTGATGAAAGAGTTAATATATTTCTGTCAGCGTTTTGTGAATACAGAAAAAAATCAAAATGAGTCTATATTATGATCAGTGCTTTGTTGATGGTTTCTGGAGGATCGATGTTCCCCCAAATGAAAGGGTATATTTGCCGCTTTGCAAAGTGGCAGATACACCCAAGGGGACGAAATGCTTCATATACCGATGCAACAAAATCAAGCAGCCAGCAAACAAAAAAAGGTTTAGAGGTATAATTATGGGAAAATAATTTTTAAGATATTATTGACTGCAAATTTGGTGTGAAAGTGAATTTAAAACACAGTTTTGCTATCTTCTCTTTTGCTCGTTCTTAAAGGTGATCTATCACTCCTCATATGGTATGAATAATTATGTCCTTATATGGGGTGATTGGCTATCATGTGACCCTCTCAGAGGGCCACATGATAGCCAATCACCCCATATAAGGAAACACTTGTGCCCCATCTTGTGGTAACTTTGATTTATTTGTCACAAATTTATTCATACTATATAAGGGTGATATGTCACCTTTAACACATTACCTTTAAATTTATATTCTTCCCTATGCGAGAGTTACTATTCACGTTCTACAGTCTCGGCTATCGCTTTTATGCTTTTTCGGTGGAATATTTAAATCTTTCAACGAAACATGGATCATTCAGAAATCATCAACATTATACTGTTCATCATAAAACAGACTGAACAATGCTACAACATTTAATAGTTTGAATTTGAGTTTGTTTCTGTTTTGCGACAAAAAATGACCGAAAGTACATTAACAATAGGATTTATCTTTAATTTCATCCACAAGACATGCACATTGTTTGTATAGGCGCCATTGGATTACTAATGCCCAACAACATGCGAGCAGACACCAAGCTCGTGACCTTAGATGAGCTAGAGCATAGCCTACGCTATGTTCAAATACGTATTTTTTTATTTCATTGGCGGAAATTTTTAGTTTATTCTCACATTTGTATGACATTGATTTTTGATGTTGGTGGAAGTCTAATTAGCAAAAGGAAACTTGGAACTGTAACAGACGTAGTTATAAACCTAGCAATCTAATTTTCGTGTTTTTTTGTCAATTCACATGTGCATTATTAGACAGTTCTACCTGTCCGGTTTAAATGCAAAACACGCGAACGCGAGCGCGATTGTGCACGCGACGTGTGACGCGACGACAGATGCGAAAATCACATGACTGTCTACACTGCTCTGCAAAGCCAAAAGACGTCGGAGTTATGTAGTTTTGCTTGAATTTAATTGGTATGGTCTAAAAGTGTCTGAAGTTGATAATATGGAAATAGAAAGATCCTAGAAGCGTCTCATCTTAATTTGTGAAATTAAGAATGTTCGCTTGTTCTGAATTGTCGCTTTTCAGAGCCAGCTGGGGATTTAAGCCCTTCCAGGATTCGTTGTGGTGTTTGAATACTGTCTGTTATTTGGTCTTGTTGATTTGATGGTTTATGTGTTTTGTATTTGGGTGTTTGGATGTTTTCTTGGTGTTTTGTGCGTTTTTGTTTGTTGGTGAGAGTTATTATTCTGTTATTTATAAGTAAGTGTTGCTGTGTATGCGTGACATAGGCCTAGTTTGTGAATTAGTGTCATTCACTCACCAATGCAGTGACACGTTGGTGAGTGACAACATGTCGTGGTGACTTGCCAACGCTAGAAGTGCTGGCATCGCTGTTATCACACTCTCAGTACTGCCAGCGCCGCCATCGTCGCGCAAATGCCGGATCAGCGCTGTTAGCGCTGGACTGACATTCGCTTGTTTCTATATCACTCTCACTTGCTGCCAGTGCTGCTAGTGTTGTCTCAATGACGGCCCAGTGCGGGCCCAACGCTGTTGGCGCTGGACCGACACTGACACAGCTCTAACCGCATTCACACAGCAGTCTCAATTTTGATCGTAAATTTCGCATATTCTAATATTAATTTGTCCAGATTTGTGTTATGCCCTCTCTTATTTCGTGGTGCTCTTAATTCATTTTGTAGTTTAAAAAAATCTGAAGGCTCGTGGAGCGAGTGAATGAATTTATATGTCAAATCTTGGAATCTTTCTTTAATCAGAAGGATCTTAGCAATTTCTTGAATATCTTCAGTGTGCGAAAGTGGATCCAATATGTATGCAATTCTAATTGCCTCGTTTTGAATTATTAGAATTCGTTTTCATTTATATGAGCATTAAAAGTAAGTATATATGATTTTATCGACTTCCTGATCAAACCGATTTGTAATTTTACACTCATCAAACTCCCTGTAGCTACATGTAAATTGACACGTTTTAATTCATTTCATTAACTTTTCGAAGTGATGAAATTAAACAGCTTTACAAAATAAATGACGAAATTCAAATTCGAGTCGGACCCCGTGTGTGCGTTGTAAGCGCTCTATTGGCTTTATCTACTGTTTGTTAGCTTTTCATTTTACGTAATATGTGTCTCATGTCATGATAAATATTTATTAATGTAGCCCCTGTGCTGTATATACTTTAATCAGAAAAACTGGGACGTTTCATGTTTCTCACTTTGCTCTTAGTGACTTATGTAATCATGGCATGACAACCTATATGTGTACAAAATCAGGCATATTTTTTTTAGAAATTAGGATAATGCAGTAATGGTGTCCCCCAGGGCTCTGTCCTGGGACTACTCTTATTCACTCTATATACAACGCCCCTAAGTAGTGTGATCAGTAGACATAACATCCGCCACCATCTGTACGCTGATGACACACAGATTTATCTTTCTCTTTCCAAAACAGATCCTGCGATGTCACTCTCGCTGGTCCAGCAGTGCTTGCAAAACGTCTCCGACTGGATGATAGCTAGCAAACTCAAATTGAATCCTGACAAGACAGAATTTATACTAATCGGCACTAAATCACAACTAGACAAATTTAAGAAATATTTCCCTACAAAATTACTTGATCAGGATGTAACACTAACTGATTCGGCACGAAATCTAGGGGTAGAATTTGACAAGGCAATTTTAAGAAACATATTAAAAGTCTGTCGATCATGCTACTATCATATACGTGATTTGCGTCGTTGGCGCAGATGTTTAACAGCGGCAGTGACTAAGACAATATCAACTTCAATTGTGTCGAGCAAGCTAGATTATTGTAATTCTATCCTCTATAACATCCTAAATCGCGAAATAAACAAGGTGCAGAGTGTTCAGAACTGCTTGGCAAAAATGAAATGAAATGAATCAGGCTTTAGGCCACCTTTGTGCACATATAGGCTAAACTGGGCCAGGAGAACCTCCCGAGGATGGTGAGATGAATGAGATGACCCTGACTCCAGACACAGGATTTGAAATTTGAGCCCTGGTGGTCTGAGGCCGAGCACGCTACCTCTCGATCACGGAGGCTCCCCACAATACTGACTTTTTCACGTGGATGGGGAAGAAACATGTTTGTTTCTTTCAAACCGCCGAGACCGGGAACCGAGCCCCGAACTCTAGCGTGAAAGGCAGCGGTGCTAACCAATACCCTAGGGCCCCTGCCCAACTGCTTGGCAAGGGTTGTGACCCATTCTCCATGATTCTGCAGTGTAACACCTTTGTTAAAATCCCTACACTGACTCCCTGTTCAATTCAGAATAAAATACAAAATATGCACCCTCACATATAAAGTAATACATTCATGTCAGCCAGTATATCTAATAAACGAATCAATCAATCAATCAATCAATCAATATCTACATTATCTGCTTAAACCTTTAAACAGAACCCGTAATCTCCGCTCCTCAGATGATGATCAACTGGTTGTTCCCAGAGTGAGTTCAAAGATGGATGAAAGGGCTTTTTCGGTTGTGCCCCCCCCCCCCCAGCACTGGAATTGTATCCCTCTTGCCCTCTTGAGATTAAAAAATCTAAATCTGCACAGTCATTTCGGAAAAAATTGAAAACTTTATATCTCGGCCAAGCCTTTCCATCCTAAATACTCTGTGTCCCGGCATGCTGGATCTACGAATTGGAGCGGAAAACGGACAATGATGATCGAGCCTGATTCGGATTTGCAGCGCCTCTGAGCTCGGGACACCGAGGATTTAGGCGCATTAGAAGTTTTTCGTTTCATTTCATTCAATAATGTTAGTTAACAAATTGACTATATTTGTGGTCTGAACCATTGGGAACTATCTTTATTCAAACCATTGCGAAGGAATGTTTTACAATTTTAAAAGACGATTGTTATAAAAGCAGTGAAAGTCCTTGAAATGAATATTACAAGCACTTTTTAAATGTTTCTATCATTATTAAAAAAACATTTAAAAAATACGACTGCAAAAACTTCTTAACCAAAAATACATAATTTTGCTACAGCTACAGATTGTAGGTTTCATAAATAAAAGAGAGAAGAATAGTAAGTATATATCTTTTTTTTACATTAATATTTTCTGATCTGCGCGATGCGACTGATTACGTACATATTGGCTGCACAGGATATTTTAATATTGTCTATGGGGAATACGATTGTATATGATTAGACCATTTGGGTTAATATTATGACAAACAAGTACGGGGACATCAGAAGCCACAAGACGGGATAATAAATCATTGGTAATATATATAGATGTTCATAGAAAAACCAAGACAATAGATTGCGATTGCGACGCGAAAACAACAACAGCTTGAAGATTATGAAGCTTAACCCTTCAAGTCCTCACGATGCAATAAAGCATCATTTTGCATCCCTGGAAACAGACCTAATTTTCCTACAACAAAGGGTTTTAGAATGAAAATTTCCATGAAACTGGTTTACCAATACATGCCATTTTCTTTAATTTTTCACCCACATCAAGTCATCTTCATCCACTACAAGTCGAGAATTGCGACAGCAATTCGTGGCTTGTAGTGGATGAAGATGACAATTGTAAACTCAGGATTGAAAGGGTTAATTAGTTAACGTTATTCTATTATTTCCTGTTCGCTATTCAAACACCCAGCAGACACGATATATTGACCCAGTATTAAAGTATTGCTGATGTTGTTCATCAGCCGACAAGATGGTATAACACAATATGTTTTATACGAGCGAATATCATGAATATGTAACTGTGGAAGTAGGTTATTGCAAAAGTCAATTAATCAAATTTATTAATCCCTATAGAATGAAATAATAAGCCAAAATAAAATATTTTTCAATAGTGGGCACATATTTTTAAAAAGAATAGAGACTGTTATATAATGGGCCTACACATGTCTAAATTTTAGAATAACTTTCTTGTGACTCATGAAATTAAGATGTGAATAAATGTGGCAGATCTAGTTGCAAGGCAAATCTATCACGACGCTAATTCTAAACAGGAACACCAAAACTCAATAGAGCGAAACACAGATGGCCAGCGAAACAATTTATAAAAGTAGTTTACACTTGTAATACTTTAACAAGTTCAAACTCTGTCTGAGTGTTTCGTGAAGGTTTATATTGAAAAAGGTCAATCTTCATCTATTTAATTTCTACTGATATTAAAAAAAGAATTTAGTTAAAAAGGGCATCTCAGACTCCGATTGGTCAATTGATAAACTTGATGGATAATTAAATTATTCAATTCATTTCGTTACCAGATAAGCCACAGTACAATAAATAATGACGTTTAAGTTTAATAATAATCATTTATTTTTTAAGTTTGCCTCACATAAGGTAAGCTCTAGTTACGAGCCTGCTCTCTGAAAGTTAACTGTATTCAATCAGAGTGGTCTACCGTTCTACCCGGCGGGCTCGGTTTTTCTCGAGGCCAGAAGTAGAGGGCGAACTACTAGCATATGCTTATGCGAACCTATATAAATCTAAATCAGCGAACATAAAACGTTGACTCCTTCCTAGTAAACACAGAACATTTGTATAACATTTATACAACGTCGACCGGACCAGCAAACACGAGACGTTCAGCCAATGCTGGCTTAACTCTGAAGCCTTTCAGTGCGGGGATCGACTTTAGTCGTCAGAATATGACGTCTGCAGACGTCAGATTCTGACGACTAAAGTCGATCCGCTGATAGAGTCATTACACAGAATTCCAAGAGCATTGGATCAATATCTTGGTTGTGGGGAGTACTGTGCTTGATTGATAGTACTGGAATATTAGGAGCTGGGTGTCGAGTCAAGGTATATGCGCATGTCCGGGTCCGCATTTGTGGTTGGGGGAGGGGTGGGTGGCAACGGCGAGTAGCATAAGTGTTGCACTGAATAATGAATGGTCTTCACTCCAAGTTGTTTGTGAACATGGAAGCATCAACCAATCTGACGCAAAACAACAGAACAAGAAAAAACTGTGACTGGAGCAATTAAAATATGCTGATTATCCTGAGAGTTATTTTCGGTGAAATGCAATAAAAACCTCAGTAAGGAAATCTTTGCCGACACTTTAGACGCTGAAGGTAGGACAATGATTAATTTACATTGTTAATGTTTCTGTTTTTATTGACTTTTAATGATTTTTATTGACTTTTAAAATATAATGTTTTATCAGTGGCTAGCTTCGCCATTGCAAAGCCATGCTTATTTTTCAACCTGACAAGTAATTATTTTTTTCACAAGCAAGGTGGTGCTCAATATTTCCATCAGACCCTAACCGGATGATGATTTTGTTTTTGTCAGACCTCTGCTTAATTTCGCCAATGCGGTGCCTAATTGTTTCATAAATGAACATCTGCCTAAATTTGGAAATTTGACAAAATTAATGATGCTTAGTTTTTGGTCAATTGTTCCTGTTTCTGGTGTTTTGACTGTCACGTGACGCTTAATTTCACCACTAAACAGTGAAGCAGCAGTTGTGATTTCTAAAAACGCTTGGAGGCGCTGTAGCCTATGCCGTAAATAGAATTAAACAAATAGCATACATGATAGATGGCTCTAAAAATCACGGAAAGACCCCGGGAATCCGACCTTGTATTTATCGAGCTTTTCCAACTCTCCACATTTTCAGTTCTGTATACAGCGAACTTGCACTATAGTCGGTGTTTTATTTGAAATGTGCTTAAAACATATTTCTTCTTTTAGTAGACGGCACAAACCTCCAAATGGTAATCATGGTAACAGCAGTCATCCATTTTAGATAGGTCTCTCATATAGTGGCACAAGACATGCGGATAGATGTAACCTTCAATTTTGATTTTGAAGGTCATATTTAATACAGTTAAATAGTATTTTAGATGACTTTTCAAATACTAGAGTGCTCAGCTCCCATTTTTAAACCGCCAGGAACAATTTTCCCAAAGACAAAATTAGGGGGCGGAGCTAATTCGTGACGTCCCAAGATGGAAACATGCTTGGCTGGTTATAACACATGTACATATACATGTAGCTGATGATGTACTGTATGATTTAAAAAACTGATGAAAGTCAACACGGGAAGCCGGTCCAACGCTACCTGAATGCAGGTGCAGCACTAGAATTTATGGCCATCACCGCGACCGCTCCTGACCAGCGTGTAGCATTCACTCACCCCTAGTTCACCCTGTCTATACGGGTATATTGAAATGAATGGAAATCTGGTTCATCTCATGTACAAATGCAAGAAACATGAAACATATACCCGATGCAGTTTCAATGTTATTTCAGATAATGGGCGGTTTTTGTGTGTGAAGTCAAGAGTTGTGAAATCCGCCAAGCCCAGAAAATGTTCACATTTTCAGTTTTTATTTTTGAAAATAACTGATAATTAGTGGACTAAAAGAATCTGCTAAGTTAGAAGATAATTCATTGTGATATATACTTTAATTATATTGATGAGCTGAAATCACTTCACAGGGCCTTTAAAGTCCAAATGGATAATTATTTATCACTATTATCAAGAATACATGTATTCTTGCTATTATTTATTATATTAATTATTTATTTTATTTTGTTATGCTTGTGTTATCTGCCCTTGAAGTTCATTCATTACAAAGTATATTTTTACAAATATCGTAATTATTATTATAATACAATTTTTTTTATTATATATATTTTAATTGTGTGTCACTATTTTTAAATATAATTATATTTTTTTTTTAATATTTTCAAGTAACATTTAAAAGCAATTGAAAATTATTCAATTTATTAGTAAAATACTAGTGGTTAAGAAAATATAAGCATTGACAACTTTCAAATTGTATGTTTAATGCCAATTAGATAGCTCACCGTATTATTTTGTTTTCAGCGAATGACAACTGAAGTCAGAAACCTTCATGGCACCTGTTTAGTAGGTCTATATATAGCTTCTGGGATGCCAGAGTGAATGTCCGGATTAACATTAAGATTATGTTCAAGACGAGGAACTGCTATTTCCCTAATCATAAGAATATTTGAAAAAAATATTTGACCAGAATTTTGACCAACGCCACACTCTTGAAGGAGCAGCTTTACAGTCCACAACTAAACTTTACTGTTTGACTGCCAGAAATGTTAAGTATATTTTCATTCACTGTGGGTTGTCAATTCCTGGCGCATTTCGCAACCCACAGCAAATAAAAGTATAATTTTAAAAACATCCACGTGTGATATCTAGAGTTAAAAAACCAAATGGCATATGAAGCAAGTATGCGTCACTAGTAGGCAAAGGGTTCTCCACAGCACCAGAAGGACTCTTCTATTCAGCTAGTGGTGAACTGGTATGGATGGATAATTTCACAACACGTAGACCTACAAGGCATCACATGATGCACACAGAGGCCTCTGAAGGCGGCCTCACCACAGAATATGACGTCTTGGAGCTGCTAACAACCCACTCACCACCTGTTGTAACTGGCTCAGTGTTGGAACAGGTGCTCACCGCCGTGGTGTTAGCACTATTCTGGATTTCTGTTAACGCTGTGGACGGACTGTTGCTTTATGTGATCAAAACAACTGACGCTTTTCGGGAAGATGTGCATTATACCATACTCTCCATCAACATGCTGTGTGGCATCGTTTCTTGTAACATCATGTTCTTTCATGTATTTCCATCGATCATTGCCAATGATTTAGTCGTTTTCACCGATTACTATTGTCGTATTTCATCCGCCACTGGTTTTGCCATCTACTTCACATCAATACACATGTTAGCTTACCTTGCATTGGAAAGACTAGCATTCTTTAAATATCCATTCAGATATAACAGATATTTCACCAAGTCTAAGACCACAATTACTTTTATAATTTTGCTTTCGTTGTCGTTGCTCTTTACCACGGTGACTGATGTGGTCTGGGTGACGACACCAGTCACTACACTGCTGAGCTGTGTACAGCCTGCTCGATACAGGTACATCATAGACCCAACTATTCTAATTGTTTACTTTGTTCCTTGCTTTGGGATCAGTCTCTTCGCGTTGACCAGTTTAGGTATGTTGGCAAACACACATCGAGCTCGCATGTATCCAACAGGAGACAACGTTTTGACACAACAACCCATAAAAAACTTTGTAAAAAAAGTCAGAAAACACATGAAAATAATCATTTTAATCTCCGGTAACTTCTGGCTGACAAGCCTACCCGGGATGATCAACCATATGACTATGCATTTTTCTGGTGTAACTTGGGAAGAAACTGATACCCGCAGAAACATGACGATGTTTATTTTGGCTAAAATCGGCTGGTTCTTGATGGGTGTCATTTCCATCTTGGTGAATCCCTTCATCTATTTGTCTCTCCTTTCTGATCTCAGACAGGCCGTACTAATATGTCTGCGCCTGAAGGCATAGACATCTGATGTATTACGCGGTACAGTAATGTCCTGGAGTACTCAAAAAAACAATCTGAAGCACATCCTAGCGAGCAAACCAACAACTGAAATCCTACTGCAGCGCCACCGGTTAGAGGAAGACACTAAGCAAAATAAAAGAGAACAACTGGTCAATATTCTCTAATCTAGAACAACTTGTCAATATTCTCTAATCCAGTTGTTTCATTCACTCCTAATAATTAAATGCAACAATGACAATATGATGGTCGTGACCTAAATACCACCTTATTTAAATCACCACACAGCTATTCTACCGTTCAAACTTCAAAAGGCAGTATACTCCGCATAATTTTCAGGTAAACAGATACCGTTGCCTTTTGGCTTTGCAGAGCAGTGTGATTCTGAAGCGCATTTCTTGACTGCGCTGTCTATGAACACCAGAGATTCACCCACATACAATAGCTTAAAGGTGATCTATCACCCCTTATATGGTATGAATAATTATGTCCTTATATGGGGTGATTGGCTATCATGTGACTCTCTCAGAGGGTCACATGATAGCCAATCACCCCATATAAGAAAACACTTGTGCCCAATCTTGTGGCAACTTTGATTTATTTGTCACAAATTTATTCATACTATATAAGGGGTGATATGTCACTTTTAACATCTCAGCTGAAAATTTGTTAAAATATTAAAACCACTTTTATAAAATATGGAGAACCGCTTGCAATGTCACATAAATTAAAATAATTTCTTTAGATTGTAAGCTTACCAGAATCATGATTTGAAGAAACTTGATAAATCATAATTTGTGTTGTGTACTATATTTAGAAAATTATCATATCATACACTTTTGTACATATTATCTGCACGTGCACTTTTTGTTCCATTAATATTAATATTCGTATGGTGTAAACAATACTATTTGGAATTTATGTGTATTTTTATTATAATTACCGGTAATTTATCAAATATATCCCGAGACAATTGAATTATAAGTATGGTATGCCAGATCTTTTTATTCATACAAGTGCATCTAGATTGCGACATGTTGTGTTTTGAAGTAGTTGTATAGTTATATAGTAAAAATAGATGTACATTATAATATTGAAAAAAAGAGCATTATTTGCAGAGTGAGCGGTGAGACGATCTATGTATCAGTACTTTCAATAAATTGTGTTTTGCATTTCAAGTCTGTACATCCAAACGTGATAAACGAAATATTCAATTATGTTTATACCAACGCTAAACTACCTTAATAAAATAGTTTACTAACCATTAAAAAGTGTTAGTTTTTTATTATTAACCCCTTTCCCGCTGAGGTATCTTATTTAATTTTTCACCCACTCGAAGTTGTGTCTCGCTACCGCGACCCACAACTTCAAGTGGGTCAAAATTACCTTAAGATCAACCATTTGCAAATCTTGATATTTAAACACACATTTAGTTTCCAATAACATGATTTAATCAGCTAATAAAACAGACTATACTCGTCATTAGTGGTGAAAGGGTTAATGTTTGTTTTCAATATAATGTTAACCTTTGCTATACTCGTCATTAGTGGTGAAAGGTTTAATGTTGGTTTTCATAATAATGTTAACCTTTGTTATACTCGTCATTAGTGGTGAAAGGGTTAATGTTGTGACACAACAGGATAAGGGTTAAAGCATTGATTGCAGCGCAGAAATAATTTTTTGAAAAATCTTTTATATTATTATTTATGGGATTTTTTTCTTTTTATCAATGAAGTCACATTTTGTCTCATTGGATGTATCTGCCTGTTTGTGAAGTGGCAGACACACCCTTTCATATCCGGGGAGACGATTTGGTCTGAGCATAACAGGTGCTTGCTCAGAATTTACATCAATAACTAAAATAATTCATTCACCTCCAGCCTTTTGAAACTGTTTTCAAATCGATCTTAACAGTCGGTATATTTACTGCCTACTTAAAAAAAATTGTCTATTGGCCGCTTAAGCTTCGCTTTTGATGGTGACAATAAAATCATGGGTTTCTGTTAATGTGGAACCCAGATATTTGTAAAATGGCAATAACCTATTTTAGCGCGGGGACCGTCTTTATACGTCAGAATCTGACTTCTGTAGGCGTTAGATTCTGACGTATAAAGACGGTTCCCGCACTGAAAGAATAAAAATATTTATAATGGCCGTGTACCTTTACCAACATAGGTATGCAAATGAAGCAGAAGAGATAACTGAGATATTTAAGATGATTTCAAATTGAAAAACACCTTTGGTCTCCATGGTTTATACAAAGATGTTTCAGTGTTGTAAGAGTTGAACTTATAGCATTTTCACCACAAGTTGTTTTATTCATGGAACCTGTTCTGAAATAGGTACCTGCTGATTTATAATCTCTAGGCCCCATGTCGAGCACTCATCATCATGATTACATATGATTGATATATAATTGTTTAAAATCACTGGTGAAGCGTAATTGTAAGTAATTAGGCCTAGTAATTAGGTCGCGCATCTCGGATGCTGGCAGCTTTCTTCTTATCTTATATACATGGATTTGCATTTTCTGACATGCCCTGTATGCTCACCCCCATCACACCGACAGCGTGGCTGACCGGACACGGATCTGATTGAGTTAGTTAGCAAAATCTCACCCTCCACAGTGAGTGAGTGAGTGAGTGAGTGAGTGAGTGAGTGAGTGAGTGAGTGAGTGAGTGAGTGAGTGAGTGAGTGAGTGAGTGAGTGAGTGAGTGAGTGAGTGAGTGAGTGAGTGAGTGAGTGAGTGAGTGAGTGAGTGAGTGAGTGAGTGAGTGAGTGAGTGAGTGAGTGAGTGAGTGAGTGAGTGAGTGAGTGAGTGAGTGAGTGAGTGAGTGAGTGAGTGAGTGAGTGAGTGAGTGAGTGAGTGAGTGAGTGAGTGAGTGAGTGAGTGAGTGAGTGAGTGAGTGAGTGAGTGAGTGAGTGAGTGAGTGAGTGAGTGAGTGAGTGAGTGAGTGAGTGAGTGAGTGAGTGAGTGAGTGAGTGAGTGAGTGAGTGAGTGAGTGAGTGAGTGAGTGAGTGAGTGAGTGAGTGAGTGAGTGAGTGAGTGAGTGAGTGAGTGAGTGAGTGAGTTGAAGTTGCGGGTCGTGGTAGCAAAACACAATTTCATGTGGGTGAAAATTTAAATGAGATGAACTAGCAGGTAAAGGGTTAGGACTTAACCCTTTAGCCGCCAAATTATACAATTGGAATTTTCACCCACTTGAAGTTGTGTCTCGCTGACGCGATCCACAACTTCAAATGAGTGAAAATTATTCAGCTTTGACAAAATGGAGGGCAACAAATTTCAAATCTTGCTGATTAATGTCACTTTTTATCTTTAACATAGTAAAAAGCTGAAATGTAATGTGCTAATAAAAATGTAAAAAAACGAATATTGACGGCACCGGCGGTTAAAGGGTTAAAATAAAGCACCATACCAATCGAATATGAGCAGGTATAAAGTGCACAGACGCCGTATGACCCCGGTATATAGCTCCCACCCCTCTTCCGCCAAGAAAAGGGCATGGTGAACGGATTTCCTTCCATGCGCTAGTCCCCGCGGAGCATTGCCACCTCAGCGTCCGCCACAAATAGTTTTGTAGTCTCAATATCACCTTTGTCATGTTTTCCACCGATCCGACAACCAACAGGCAGTTTTTCTCTACTGCAGAAATCACGATCATAACTAATCATCGAGCGATGAAGAGTGCAATCAAACGCCACAAGTGAAGATTGAGTCGACCCGAGTGAAATGTGGCCCAAAACTAACCAGATCTCTCCAGAAGCGACGATTTTTATCCAAATTCAACTTATTCAATGTGAGTAACAAATAGATTATTGCATTGATTGTGGCATTAGAATCTCAGTCCGATTTTCGTAAAATAATCAAGCTATCGGCATTTTATGTTTAAAGCTTTTTGAGAGCTTTTTTGACCATTTTGGCATACGCTGACTCCATTTCTAGACAGTGCTAATTAAGCGCACAAAATGATAAAAATGCTTGTAAACTACGAAATACAAATTTGCCCGATTACAAGGTAAACATGTTCGCGATTTTGCCAGTTTGAATCTTGCAAAAGTTGAATTTGTGAAGGTGTGCTTCGATCGGGACACTTTCCATTATTAGCCCGCCATTTAATTTTAATTAAAAGGCGGGCGTCGGCGTTAACATTTACTTGTTGGCGCTATAAATTGAAAAGTTTTTCATGTATCCTTCCCAAATGTGTTGTGCATGTTACTAATGACCAGATCACGGACAAGTTCAATAATGGCTGAACAAAATTCAAAATGGCCGATTTATTGCGTATTTCGCGTTTTACGTCTATATTTTGACCTTGTGGGCGCCATAACTTGAAAAAAAAATTATGCACCCTCTTCAAATTTGCTATGCATGTTGCTGATAAGCAGTTCTCAGACAAGTTCAATAATGGCTGAAAAAAATCAAAATGACTGATTTATTGCGTTTATGAGCACTCGCAGCGCACTTCCGGCGAGTGTTTATAAATACCCGGGCGTTTATAAACGGTCGGCCTTGTTCACTTGTATACTGCCGTGCAAAGCAAAAAGCAGTATCTGCTTACTTGTTAAGTAAGCAGATAATGCCTTCTGTTTTTTCACGACAGAAAAGCAAAGGGAGCAGCCTCATAAAATTACGAATTACAATGCATATACTTCATATGAATTTGTAATATGGAGAAGCAGTTTAGTCAAGTATATATAATAATCTACATTTTAGTCGTTTTTATAACGTAAATTCCCGCAGAACTTACCTAGGAAGTGAGATAAATGACTGAACTCCTAGATTGTTTCTCTGTTTTGTGCACTAAATAGTGTGTACAAAAAAGATAACACATAGAAAATGCAAAGTTGACTGACTGATTGGCTGCCTGACTGACTGCCTGGGTGACTGAAGGGCTCACTGAAACCGCGCCGTTGTATATGTTATGTAATCATACCTAGGTAGTGGTGAGGAACCTCTCTTTGATAAGCTTTGATAAGTTTATTTAATAATTGTGTGCATTAGAGACACACAGTAAAACTGGTATCGATGTTTGTTTCCCTTGAGACAGATTGTATAGTTCATTAAACCTTTAACCGTCGGATCCGATTATCACTGATTATATTCGTGTTTTTTTTCATTTTGATTAGCACACCAAATACCAGCGTTTGAACATATTAAAGGTAAAACGTGACATAAATCAACAAGATTTCAACATCGTGGACCTAAATCTTGTCAAATAAATTTCACTTACTTAAAGTTGTGGATCGCGTCAGTGAGACACAACTTCAAGTGCGTGGAAATCGCGTCGCTGAAAATGGTTGACTTGTACATGTTTACATGTATGTTCACATACATTGCGACAAATAATCACCACCTCCCTTTCAGAGCGGGACCGTCCTTAGACGTCAAAATCGATACATAGACGTCAGATGCTGACGTCTTAAGTCGGTCCTCGCACCGAAATAATTAAAAAATGTATAATGGCCGTATAGCACTAGACACAAAGTGTTATTGTTGCCCTCTTCTGGGTGGGATTCCGGCTTAAAGGCGTTCAGCCGTAAGCCCACAGAGGGTAGCCTGGCTATTGACCGAATAACATATTATGGGTAGGCCCTATACATATGAAACGGAACAAGCTTACTGAGACATTTATGCCGATTTCGAATAGAATAAAATCCTTTGGTTTCCATGGTGCATACAAAGATATTTCAGCGATGTAAGCTGATTTAAGATATAAACCCACCTGTGGTATATCGGTCCGACTCATGCCAAGTCTAATAATTAGTCCGATGGCTTAACCCTTTAACCGCCAAATTATTCAATCTGAATTTGCACCCACTTGAAATTGTGTCTCGCTGACGCGATCCACAACTTCAAGTGAGTGAAAATTATTCAGATTTGACAAAATGGAGGTCAACTGTTTTCAAATATTGCTGATCGATGTCATATTTTATCTTTAACATGTTCAAAAGGTGGTACTTAATGTGCTAATAAAAATGAAAACCCGAATATATGCGACACCGGCGGTTAAAGGGTTAACATTAAGCTACGTGCTAAGCTTGATTAAATCAGGGCGGGGGCCCTAGGGTAGTGGTTAGCACCGCTGCCTTTCACGCCAGAGTTCGGGGTTTGGTTCCCGGTCTCGGCGGTTTGAAAGAAACAAAAATGTTTCTTCTCCATCCACGTGTGAAAGTCAGTATTGTGGGGAGCCTCCGTGACAGAGAGGTAGCGTGCTCGGCCTCAGACCGCCAGGAAATTTCGAATCTTGTGTCAATCATCTCACCATCCTCAGGAGGTTCTCCTGGCCCAGTTTAGCCTATATGTGCACAAAGGTGGCCTAAAGCCCGATTCATTTCATTTTTGATTAAATCAGCGATATCAATCTGGATATCAATCCGCACCCGGCACACTTACAGCGCGGGGATCGACTTTAGACGTCAGAATCTGACGTCTAATGTCTACCCCCGAGCTGAAAGAATTAAAATATGTATAATGGTCGTATAGGTCCGCAACATAGGTATTTAAATGAATCAGAAAGAGCTAACTAAGACAACCAAGACATTAATGATGATTTCAAATTGAAAAAAAAACCTATGGTTTACATGAACATACAACAACATACATGCAACCAACTGCCAGATTGAGAAGCAAATGAGACTGAGCCCAGACCAGTCCATGAAGCACCAACGCCAGACACGAAGACCCAGGCAGCGACACAAGAACACACTGAGTACTATGCCGCCATATTACGCTGAACATTATCTTTTATCTTTTTTTTTAAATATTTTTATTTACAAACCACATAACAAAACATTCATACATATATACACATTATTTACTATTATGAGCAATACAAATAATAACTGGCGATCTGAAACAATGACAAACCGTTATATCGTGGTTTCCAGCAAACACGAGACCCCGAACCAGAGCTGACCGACCAGTGCTGGCGCATCGTTTCCGACTCTGGGCCGACACTAAATCAACACCGGTATAACAGTTTCAGATTACCCCCCTGTTTAGGTTACCCCCGGGGGTAATCTGAAACTAGTTTCAAGTTACCCCCTCTAGTTTTAAATTATCCTCTTCAATTTTACTGGTTAACTTTCAATGATAACACAGTGCTTAATATTATGTTTTATATTTTCATCATATGGCAGTGGGACATATTTTAAAGACACTTTAATCTCCATAATTATGACCCGTTGATTTTCAAGGCAACTAATCAAAACAATATGTGAGAATATAACCCATTAATATGGTAACTAGCGAGAACAGTTGCTAGCACGAGGTCTTGAAACATTCTCTATATAACCTTTTGATCTCAATAGCGACTGACGAATAACGTGTTTGCGCGAGATCTCGACACACTTTAATCTTCCTATAACCTTATGATCTCTAGGGCAACTGAAGAAAAAAATAGTCTCGCGCTTTTTTGTATCGTTGTCGTTATTATATATATATCTATTGATTTATCTATTGCTGATGAAACCACTGGTAACGTTGGCCATATTTCCAGGCCTGTTTTGGAGATTAGAGCCAATACAATGGTCTATTTTCGTAATCAAATAACAAATACCGGCATATGGGCCTCCATCGCCCGCATGCTTACAGCATGCACAATGCCAGTCATCTATGACATCAAACCAAATTGCCGGCGCATAAAAAATAGAGCGCACATATCAACAACTGTAACGTTAACCCTTTACCCGCCAGTCCCGATTATATTCGTTTCTACATTTTTATTAGCCGAACTACGTGGAATTAAATTTGGAATTAAAACTTTAACAAAATATCATTGTGGAATGTTTGTTACTAGTTTTTATAACTATCAATATCACTTTCAATATCAGTAAACCCCATTAAAACAGCATAATTTTAAACGCGCGAAATGTAAGGATTTTATGCATTCAAAAGTACATATCATCACTATAAATTAACCTACAGCAACATTTAAGCCCTTAAAATGGATATTGGTGGCCATGCGATGGGATGAAAATAAATGTAATTTCATTGGATGAAGCTCAAGGTCACCAGAGGTCAAAATGTGATGTAGCATGATCTTTGTTTAAAACTTCAATCGCGAAAAAATTAAAACAACTCTTTTATTTAAAAAAATAACTGATTTTTTCATTCAGTGCTATTTTCTACTCAAGTATTACGCAGGCAAGTTTTAAATAACAATAGTTATAACCAAGCATCGTATGATGACCCAAGAGGATCAAATTAAAATTGTGAAAAATCAGTAAAATAATGGCAACCACTGATACAGCAAGATTGTGGAGCATATATGGTCAATTTTTGCAACAGTAATACAAACAAAACAGTCCACAAACAGACATAAAACTATATAAAGGTATCTTTGTAGAGGCCTACATTTATCACTTAGTATAAGTCAGAATATAAGATGGGATATAATACATAATTAATGGGACACAATGTATTAAATGTTGATCCTAGAAATATCTAGAGCATCATTATTGTATTTTTACAGGTTTTACAAAAGTTTGGTCTCAGATTAAACACATATGAGTATTGTTGCCCGCTTGAGGTTGTGGGTCGCGGCAGCGAGACACAACTTCAAGTGGTGGAAAATTTATATTTTAAGCCCTTTCAGGCCTGAATTTACCATTGTCATCTTCATCCACTACAAGCCGCGAATTGCTGTCGCAATTCCCGACTTGTAGTGGATGAAGATGATTTTATGTGGTTTAAAAATTAAAGAAAATTATCATGTATTGGCAAAACTAGTTTCATGGAAATTTTCGTTCTTAAAAAAAGTTCAAGTCGGGAGGGGTGCTAAAACTTGCGGTTTTTTGGCTTGACAAGTTGATATTTATGAACATAAAGCTATGTAATTTTCAAAAGTAAAAAAAATAATCTCCCTATTTAACAAAAAGTAAAAAAAAGTGTTAAAGTGTGGCCATGGGCCCTAGTTATCCTGAGAGTGTGACGTCACTCCAGGCGCAGACTTTCACTTCTGGTAAAGCCAGCCTATTTTAGCACCCCTCCCGACTTGAACTTTAAACCATTGGTTGTGGGAAAATTAAGGCTGTTTTCAAGGATGTGAAATGATGCTTTAATGCATCGTGGGGACTTAAAGGGTTAATGTAGCGCTTTAGGGTTAAACATATCTCACAAATTAAGCAGGACTAGAAATAATAACAAAGGTATTATGTTTATGTCTGTAAACAGTATTTTATGTGCTAATTTGGGTTTACTAGTAAGCTAGCATTGGGAATATTGCAAATCACTTTGAGTTACGGGGATAAACTACATTTAGATCACCACCATTTTTCCGTACATAATATAGAATGTAGGATATTTTACACAAAAATGCACAAACACTGTCTAAAATATATTGATTTATAATAGCATGAACTTTAATGTTATATATCTAGTATATCATGTATATAGACAATTGGAAACTCGTCATGAGCCCTATATATATCAGAACTGTGTCATTATCATGATTATAGTCAATATAGTAATTAGCGTGGTAATCATTCTTATTACCATTATTTACGTGCTGAAAACTGTGATCAGTAAGTAGTCCATGAGTATAGTCTAAATCAATGTCATGTTGGTTGTTGTTTCTTAAAGGTGATCTATCACCCCTTATTTGGTATGAATAATTATGTCCTTATATGGGGTGATTGGCTATCATGTGACCCTCTCAGAGGGTCACACGATAGCCAATCACCCTATATAAGGAAACACTTATGCCCCATCTTGTTGCAACTTTGATTTACTTGTCACAAATTTATTCATACTATATAAGGGGTGATATGTCACCTTTAAATATCTGTCATTGCCAGCGATAGAGATATAATGAGCCTGTATGTACTTTGTAGTACGTGGTGTTTATCATTCTTACCCAGTACGCGCAAAAACATTTGTATAACATTTATACAACGTCGTCGCCCAACGTCTTATACAAATGTTTTGTGTTGCTGGGATAGCATCCGGGAGAATAAGATCAGTATTCCATAGATTTAGTCCATCATTATTTCACGTAATTTCAAGACAAATTGATTGTTTTAGTACAGTAACTAATCTTTTGGTGTCGCCTAAGTCACCTGGTTAACACATAACCTGATAACAGAGACAGCTTTCAATATCGGCAGACAAAATGTAAAACAGCCAACGAGCAAAAAACAATCCCAGACGAATAAGTATACCCATGGACAAACTAAAAACGATATAATTATTAGTATGGACAAGGGTGAAGTTATTTGCGTAATATTTGCACATTATTGGCCCAATTGCGTAGACACTTAGCCGAAATTTCCCCAGCACTGGACAAATAATGTCACTTGAGTGAACAAGTAGTTTAATTATAACTGTTATCTTTATAAAGCAGTTGAGATACGGTGTGGACTAAGATATAATAAAACTACCATAGCTCATACAACTCAGTACCAATGTTGTGTAAGTACCAAAAAAACACGACCGTGACAACGCGACGTCTTATCTACAGTGACCGTACAATGCTGGGCCAATGTCCAAGACATTGGGCTAAGAATTAACCAGCAAGTACGTAGAATTAACACATGATATAACAGTACTGTTCAAACAAAGATGACCAACGTAATTTGACGGCAGACATCACCCTTTAACTGCGGTACACCACTATTTTTTATATATCATTATTACAAATCATTTATAAAGCGGTTCATACAAAAAATATTCGGATCGATGTACATACTAAAAATAAGGGAAAAAATAAAAGTAGACGAAATTATGCACAAACTTACAAGGCGTCAGGTGTCTAGCGAACTAAACTACCCTGAAATGTACAATATATATATATATATATATATACATTGCGTCAGTTCACCAGTAAGCACCAGCTATTTTTTATTTTTTAATATCGTGATTACGTAGTTTGTCACTTGAACTAGAAATTGAGTCAGCAACTATAGCTGCAAATAAGAGAGAAATAAAATTAAACACGTTAGTGTCGCGTAAGGGTTAAAGGTGTGAGGTTACATAATGAGTCAATTGTAAGCCTGCGACGGCTTTCTATAACCCTTTCCGTCCCCGATATGTGATGACGGACCGAGTATAAAAATAGATAGCTTACAACAGTGATGTGCTCAGAGAAGAAAAAATAATAATGAGTCGACACTTAAAACTCATTTTTGCCAGATCGGGTCACCTATATCAACATGAAGTAACATATATTATAATCAATTATTTAATTAATATATTTCATGTAATTAATTAGAGTTTGCAACGAAAGTACTCGGTACTTGTACTCAAGTACTTTTCAAAGTTCTTGTACTTGTACTCAAGTACTTTTGAAAATCCAGTACTTGTACTTGTACTCGTCATTTTTTCAGACTTTTTGATTGGTATGGAATGTCTGGCCTAGATCAAAATTTAATTATTTTTTTTTGCTTTTTTGCAAAATAGGCACCAATCCGTAAAAATTAAAGACACTTTGTCAGATAAAGGCACACTCTCATATGGATTTCCACATGACTCTGTGCTAGGACCTGTGCTTTTTACTTTATACATTACAACACTCAGCGCTATTGTCTCTCGTTTTGACATAAACCACCATCTTTATGCCGATGATACTTGAATTTACATGTCTCTATCAGTTTCAAACGCTAAGGAATCTCTTGATAACTTGCAACATTGTTTAATGGGTGTGTCGGCCTGGATGACAGGGTCTAAGCTGAAGCTTAATCCTAGCAAGACAGAATTTCTTCTTATTGGGACCAAACTTCAATTCTCGAATAATTTGTCATGCTTAATTCTGGGTCAAGACACAAATTCATCTACATCAGCTAAAAAATCCTGGTGCAGTATCGACAGTAGCCTTATTTTCCGAAAACACATATCCCAAACATGTATATAGGGCATGCTTCTATCATATCCGTGACCTGCGTCGAATTCGAAAAAGATCCTGCCAAGCAAATTGCAGTGGCACTCGTCAGTAGTAAGTTGGATTATTATAACTCACTTTTTCACTATATGCCAGAAAAGGATATCGCTAGATTACAACGCGTTCAAAACTGCCTTACAAGAGTGGTAACCAAGGCCCCGCTATTTAGTCTTTCCGTTCCAATTCTAAGACGATTACATTGGCTTCCTGTGAAGTTTCGCATTCTAGACAAGAAAAAGTGTGCTTTTGAACACAGGAATGCCATAAAAATTTTATGGCATTCCTGTTGTCAAAAGCACACTTTTTCTTGTCTAGGCTATGGATAGCTATACATTTTATGAAAGGTTTATGCATGCAACAACATTAAAAAGGATGGAACACGCTCATACTATGAGTATATGCATATAATGTCATGTTTAATGTCGGACCCTGTGTGTAGAATGTCAATATCTTTAAAAATAACACTCATCTTTGTATAGTGCTTTTAAGTGTGGGCCAGCAACGTAATATCAAGACTGTGAAGCCCTTACTAAGTGGGTGAAAATTAATCAGTTTAGTCAAAATGGAGATTTTGATTGAAGTCACATTTTACCATTAACATGTTAAAAAGCTGGCATTCAATGTTACTCAGCGAACACAAAAATATTTGCGTAATATTTATACAACGTCGGCCCAACGTTTTCGACGTTGGTCCGACATCGTATAAATGTTATACAAATGGCTTGTGATTACTGGGTATAAACACCCAATATCACCATTGGTAAAGAGAGAGGCACTATAAGGTTTATACCAGAACTAGTGCATAATCTCGCGTCAGCCCTCGCGCTGCGCGCTCCTCTAGTCTCTAGCTGGTAAATGTCAACCGCTCTGATTACTATTTATAATGAGGTGTATTAATGGGGTAGCTGGGAAATCTAGTATCACCACTCCCCATCGTCGCTTGCCGGTGTTGTCCCGCATAAATGTCCACAGTTTCCTGTTGGTCCTGTCAGCAACGGCGTTTGGATAAGCCGCTGGGCTGGTCCCGCTGCAGAATGTTAAGTGAAGCTTATTGGGAGCCCCGTCACGGGCAGTCACCAGGTGGCTCTCAACACTGGCCCATTTGGCGTTTGTGTGTTTATCAAGAAGACTCTTTACTACGTAATCATCCGCTATAGAGATTGATTCTCCCCAAAGTAGTCCGCAGATTTTGTCGGAAGGAAACTCTTGTAAAATCACTATTTTTCCTCGCGCCTGACCGAGGCGGGGTACGTCCCTCGTCAGTAAAAAATTCTTGGGGCCCCTTTTTTCCACGTATTCTAGAAATGTCAAGTCAAATGCACGTGTGGCACCTTTGGCCACAAACTCTGGTTTAACTCTCATTAAGATTGTCTCCCCAGGGTGGAGTAGCAAAAAGTTGGTTGTCTGACTGATGACGTCATCAAAGTCTGCTTTCTGATACTGAGGCCCATGATGAATGTGGAATTTGTTCTTGACATGCCTGGAAAGAGAAACTATGAGTTATTTATGTAAAAAATACATATATTAATGAACCCAGTATTCTTTTTATTTTTTATATTTTTGTTTCACATAACATCTTCTTGTAACATAACTAGTGTTTAATTCTTAGAATAAATACCTGTATTTGAAAAAATATATACAATATGCATTTCAGTAAATTATAATTACTGCTTAAAATTCAAGGGGGTAAATATGTTCGATGACCAAGTTTTTTTTCTTGTTGCAATATTTTGAGTGCAAACAAGCAGATATTGAATCGATATTAAATAAGGTGTCTAAAAATTATCGTCTTAAAATATCTCGTCCCGGAGAAGGGGGTGGGGAGGGTTTTCACATTAGATTTTAATGTAAACGTAGCAAACGATATGTGGAATTTGGAATTTAAAGGGTTATTACATATATTAATGTGCCCCATTTTATTTTACTTTGTTTTCATTTTCATTTCACGTAGCATCTTCTTGTAACATATCTAGTGTTTAATAAATACCTGCAGTTGAGAAAAATATACTTTTATGAAATTAAATTTACCGCTTAAAATTCAGGTGGGTGCATATGTTTAAGGACCCAGTATTTTTTATTCCCCAACATTTTGAGTGCAAACAAGCAGATATTGAATAGTCATACAAAAAGGTGTTCAAAAATCACTGTCTTCAAAAATCCCCAGGGGGGGGGGGGGGGAGGAGGGTTTTCATATCTGGCCCATGGACTATAACTAATGTTCGAAAATGCTGGCGCTCAGATCACAGTGACGTTTCAAACATTCCAGATTATACATAAGCAAACTTGTAGTAATTATATAGCTATGCCTATTTTAACATTAAACATAATATAATCAATTTTATACTGTCCCATATATGGGAAGCTAAAATCAACGTTACATCATGAGAAATATTTTTTATCGGGTTATCAGGGGAAAAATATTCTCAGTTTATCCAACTATTATTGCAAATGCTTTGTACATGTGAACTGGTACTTTTAATACTACCAAAAATGAATATTTGTGTAAATATAAAGTGATGAAACACAGAAGTGTGCTATATGGCGTGTGTCGTGTTGTATTATGTGTTATGTTTTATGTTGTGTTTTGTGTTATGTTTTGTGTTATGTTCTGTATTATATGTTTGTTATGTGTTATGTTATGTATTATGGTGTGTGTTATGTTTTGTGTTACGTTTTGTGTCATGTTTTGTGTTATGTTTTGTGTTATGTTTCGTAATGTTTTATGTTATGTGTTGTGTTATGTGTTATGTGTCGTGTATTGTGGTGTGTCGCGTTGTGTTATATATTATGAATCGTGTTGTGTCGAGCAATGTGTCGTGTCGTGTCGTATCATGTCGTGTTCTGTTGTGTTGTGTTATGCTATGTGTTATGTCTCTGTGTCTGTGTCATGTGTCGTGTAATGTTATGTGTTATTTTGTTGTTATTTTATGCCTACCTTAAATATTTTCTCTGGAGCAAATGTAATAACGACAATAACATATCATATACATCTATATAATATATTTAATATGGTGTTATGTTATGTTATGTTATGTTATGTTATGTTATGTTATGTTATGTTATGTTATGTTATGTTATGTTATGTTATGTTATGTTATGTTATGTTATGTTATGTTATGTTATGTTATGTTATGTTATGTTATGTTATGTTATGTTATGTTATGTTATGTTATGTTATGTTATGTTATGTTATGTTATGTTATGTTATGTTTTATGGTTTGTGTTATGCTGTGTGTTGTGTTATGGTATGTGTTATGCTATGTGATATGTGGTGTGTGTCGTATCGTGCTGTGTTTTGTTATGTCCTAATTTTTATGTTGTGTTTTGTGTCATGTTTTGTGCTATATTTTGTGTTATGATTTATGTTATGGTTTGTGTTATGTTTCGTGTTTGTTATGTGTTATGTTATGTGTTATGTTACGTGTTATGTTATGTGTTATGTTATGTGTGCTATGTGTCGTGTAAAATTGTGCTATGTGTTATGTATTATGGGTTGTGTGTCGTGTCGTGTTGTGCTATGTGTTATGTATTATGGGTTGTGTGTCGTGTCGTGTTGTGCTATGTGTTATGTATTATGGGTTGTGTGTCGTGTCGTGTTGTGCTATGTGTTATGTATTATGGGTTATGTGTCGTGTCGTGTTGTGCTATGTGTTATGTATTATGGGCTATGTGTCGTGTCGTGTTGTGCTATGTGTTATGTATTATGGGCTATGTGTCGTGTCGTGTTGTGCTATGTGTTATGTATTATGGGCTATGTGTCGTGTCGTGTTGTGCTATGTGTTATGTATTATGGGCTATGTGTCGTGTCGTGTTGTGCTATGTGTTATGTATTATGGGCTATGTGTCGTGTCGTGTTGTGCTATGTGTTATGTATTATGGGCTATGTGTCGTGTCGTGTTGTGCTATGTGTTATGTATTATGGGCTATGTGTCGTGTCGTGTTGTGCTATGTGTTATGTATTATGGCTATGTGTCGTGTCGTGTTGTGCTATGTGTTATGTATTATGGGCTATGTGTCGTGTCGTGTTGTGCTATGTGTTATGTATTATGGGCTATGTGTCGTGTCGTGTTGTGCTATGTGTTATGTATTATGGGCTATGTGTCGTGTCGTGTTGTGCTATGTGTTATGTATTATGGGTTGTGTGTCGTGTCGTGTTGTGCTATGTGTTATGTATTATGGGTTGTGTGTCGTGTCGTGTTGTGCTATGTGTTATGTATTATGGGTTGTGTGTCGTGTCGTGTTGTGCTATGTGTTGCGTGTCGTGTGTCGTGTCGAATCGTGTTGTGTTACAGGGGACCAACATTAAGCTAACGTTGACTTGCCCTAGTAGTCTAGAGGCCATACCCAATTACTGGTCTAGAAACCACTTCTGATAAACATTTTGGTTAAAAGCAAACGAGCTATGGTATTTGGTTCCTTGGGTATATGTCTCCCTCATTTGGGTGGTCGTCCACTTGGAAAATTAATTTAGGGGTCAAATGAGGTCATTTTTATCTACATACTAGTTGAAAAAAATATTTTGTGGGCCTCTTATGCCATGTATGTCTACATCAATAAGCTGCATACCTATCTCGGGCAAGCTACTTCGACAGTAAAATACAATATGGGGCCAAGATAACTCATTTACAAACATTTTTCTATACTGAGAGTGCCATCTTCAATGAGTTAACTAACCTTGCTCGTGCGGAGCACGGGTCAAAGCTAGTATTACATTAGCTGAATTACCTGGTGTTGTTGCACAGTAGGCCTACCTGCAGCGTATGTCCACGAACCGGACGCCCGCCTGGTACTGAGTGCACAGCCTCATAGACTGGCACTGAGTCATAGGACCGCCGTAGTGAGCCGCGGAGTCATGGGTACCGGGAATGGACAACTCTGAGAGGACCAGGTGATCGGGCAAGTTATTCATCCAGTCTGTACATTCTGCCGCAGGGCGACTTTCAGTGGAATAGTCCGGTCTAGCCATGTAATTGCCCAAACACTGACTCTCCTCCAAAACCTACAGAAATATTTTTTGCAGAATATATCCTAGTAAATATGACGCCAGAAACAAATGTTGTTTTATTTACGGGCCAGCGTCGCAGACGGTGGCCCGTCAATAAAACAACATTAGTTTCTGGAGTTGTCATCAGAAACTAATGTTGTTTTAATGACGGGCCAGCGTCGCAGACGCTGGCCCGACAATAAAACAACATTAGTTTATGGTGTCGTGTTTGCTGGGATCCCGGTAAACACGAGACGTTCAGCCAATGCTGCCTTAAGGTTGGGCAACCACCAAAGACGGTGGGCCAGCGTTAGTCCGACATTGGCTGAACGGATAGTGTTTGTTTGGATACCACAAACGGAATATTTTTTCCTAATGAAATCAATGAGGTTGTCATTTCAAGCCATAATTAAAAGAAACGTTTATAAATTTATTTTGGCTCCTTGATATAGCCATAATATGTCAACATGTCCATAGACTAGAATTGCGTAATTTTAATTTTGTGTTGCGCATTCACCAGTTAAAAGAGAAATAAGGATGATTGAACTTAAAAGAAATAACGAAGAATTAATTTCAGACATGCATGTCCAAAATAAGAAATACAGGGATGACTGATAAACGGGGTTTTCGGTACACTTGCTAAATTGCCACAGCAACACAAAGTTTAAAAGACTTACGCGATTATGGTCTATGGACATGTTAACATATGATGGCGATATTATCAAGTGTTCAAGTGTTCAAGTGTTTATTCTTTAAGCCTCACGTGGAGGAATACAAGAAAATAACATTGAATGTAATAAGCAAAACATACAACATAACACATAATAATGTATACATTATTATACAATCAATTACAGTTTTTTCACTTCACACTTTCGAAAATAATCTTAATGAAATTCGCCAAACTACGTAATTTTGTTTTATCATTCATTATGCGTTTGAATTTGGGTGCCGAAGGGTGTATATGACAATACTTCGGTAGGTATGTGCGTCTCTGATCAGCAAAAAATGGACAGTTAAATATATAATGAAATTCATCACCAATTTCTGACTGAGTACATTTAACGCATACTCTTTCAGATCTTGGGATGTTTTTATAAATGCCAGTTTCTACAGGTAATTTGTGATTTCTGCACCTAAAACGACTAAAAACGGTTCTTAATTTCATAGGTAGAAAAGTAATGTAGAATTCTAACGATATATCCGACTTATACATACGGTAATTTATACATTTTGCATTTGATGCTACATCATCTGTCCAAGTCTGAAGGTATTGATCCTTAAGTCTAGTTTTAAAAACTTTTTTAAAATATTCAAGTGTACGGGGTATCTTTTGATCTCGCCAAACATATCCAAACCCAGCAGACAATAAAGTAGATTTGACAAAAGATAGCCAGGGTGAATTATAGATACCTAGATTATACATTTTATACAATAAATTATACATTTTTACTGACAGTTTTGAACCTGGGCCTGAAATAATACGTGCCCAAAATAAAATACATCTTGATGTGTATTCAATATTCAATGGATAACGGCCCAATTCGCCGTATACCATCGAAGATGTGGTGCTTTTATTAACACCTAATATATATTTACAATATCTCAAATGGAGCTTTTCGATGATATCGTTATTTTCATAGGCCCAAATCTCACTTCCATATAAAAGTATTGGTGTGACAAGCTTGTCAAAAAGGTCAAGCTGTAAATCAATAGGTAAATTCAACACTCTAGATTTTTTTAAAAGTGAAAACATAGCTCTACTGGCTTTATTAAAAACATTTTTTTTAGCTTTGCCAAACTTTCCATTATAATTAAATACAATACCAAGGTAGGTGAAATTGTCTATGACATCAATACTTGAATTTCGGAAGTTAAACTTGGGATATTTTCGAACTTTTCCTCTTGAAAATATTACTATTTTTGTTTTGCTGGTATTAATATTTAACTTCCATATATTACAGTACGACTGCATAGCATCTAATGACATTTGAAGCTCTGTTGGTGACTCTGCGAGAATAACTGTGTCGTCTGCATATAAAATAATGTACATTTTAATATATTCGTAAAGATCATCATCATTTTCTGTCAGTTCGGAAATATATGCTAACCCACCGTATTTTGAACTAAGGAAACTTTCCAGATCTGATAAATAAATCGAGAATAACAAAGGCGATAAATTATCTCTTTGTCTGACCCCTATCTCTGACTTAAATACATTTGATAATTTACCATTCATTTTTATATAGCATTTGGCATTTGAGTACAGGTTTTTTATTACGTTTAGTATTTGGCCATTTATATTTAAAGATAGCATTTTTGTCCATAAACTAACTCGGGAAACATTGTCGAAAGCTTTCTTGTAATCTATAAAACAACAGTATATACGTTTCCGTTTATTGAGATATAAATCAATAAGTGTTTTGAGGACAAAAACGTGATCAATGGTAGAATGTCCTTTTCTGAAACCACCTTGCTCGGAACCAATTAGGCCATAGCCATCAATAAATATGCCTAACCTTTGGTTTAGGACTGACGTAAATAATTTTCCGAAACAACTAACAATTGAAATCCCCTGTAATTATCAGGGTTACATATGTCGCCTTTGTTCTTGTACAAAGGTATAATATTACTGATACACCACTCTTCTGGGACTATTCCCGTTTGTAATACCAAATTAAAAAGTTTTGTAAACACATTAATCATAGAATCACATGACGATTTTAAAAATTCGTTTAATACTTGATCATTGCCACAAGCTTTATTTTTTTTCAATTTTTTAATAGATTTTTTAACTTCATCTGGTTCAAAAGGTTTGTTTAATTCTACATTTAAATTGTCAATATTTGTGTTATCAGTTACATCTCCTTCGTCTCTTTTACTGTCATTAGTGTTAAGTTTTTTAAAATGTTCAACAAATATCTGCATTGATATTTTTTTTTACCTCTTGTCTAGTGTGATCGTCAGCTGATTTATTTATAATCTGCCAATACACTTTTGGATCAGTCGATTTCAGATTTCGTATTTTGTTTTGCATGTCTTTTTGATATTTATTAAAGGCTTTATTCAATGATGCTTTGTATGATTTACTACTAGCTGTCATGTCTGTTTTGGCTTCTTGAGTTTTCTTACTGTTGTAAATACGTCTAGTTTTGGTAAAATGTTTTCTATGTTTTTCACAAGGAGCCAAAATAGAAATGGTAATTTTTTTGATTTTGGCCTGATTGTGTCGCTTTAAGTTCAATATTAATAATAAATTATAAAAATTAAATTGCCCTATTAATCTGAGAATCAATTCCTTACCGATAATTGTTTTCACCAATGTCACTTTAGAGGAGTTATTTTCAACTCTCATATGATTACCTGTGAGAATTCCCCTAAGTGTGGGTACCTGCAACCCTATATCCGTCTACAAAAACAAGATTTTTAATTTAATTAATCTATCATCCCTTATATAGTATGAATAATTTTGTGACAGATAAATCAAAGTTGCCACAAGATGAGGCACAAGTGTTTCCTTATATGGGGTGATTGGCTATCATGTGACCCTCTGAGAGAGTCACATGATAACCAGTCATCCCATATATGAGGTGATTGGCTATCATGTGACCCTCTGAGAGGGTCACATGATAGCCAATCACCCCATATAAGGACATAATTATTCATACAATACAAGGGGTGATAAATCACCTTTAACATATACAATCATCCCCTCTCAATATCGAGACATTGTTAAGATATTGCGTCCTTGAGCAAGTAACATTCACCCTCAAAATGATCACTTGACTCAGGTGAAAATAAGTAGCTACCTGGTAGAACAGAAAATGCGATGTGTACGATAATTTCAATGCGCCAAAACGGCACACGAATGAACAGGTCCAGTGACCAGGGGGTAACATGTAAAGTCGGATGGTAGGTCTCAGACTTGATATCAGACTATAAACCTGCACCTTTACCTTATTGTGTCAGCATAATGGCGAAATGCTTCGTGTTGGCCCAACGTCTTCGACGCTGACCCGACATTGAAGGAGCATTGGTGATTGTCCCGTGTCCCGTGCTTGGACTGCTATGCATTGGCCCAATGCTAATGTGATGCTGGGCCACCATCTGTGACGCTGGGCCAACATTATTCTAATCTTATCCCTTTAAGCCCTAATCACGAATATAATCCTGAATATATTTTTTTTCTTAGCACTTTTTAAAAACGCAATAGTTTGACCTAGCGACCTCAAACGTTATTTTTAAATGTGATCTATCACCCCTTATAATATGATTAATTAGTCTTTAAAAATTAAAAATAACATTAAAAAGGATGAAACACGCTCAAACTTATAGCTATATTTGAAGTGGTGATAGATACATTTCACTGTACACAGTTTATTTTGATAAAATAACCCGCTGACCCATTTGTAAACATTGCCACCCCACCAAAACAAAACTGATCACAGCGGAGTTAGACACACTATAATAAATTCATATTATGGTATGAATAAATATGGGGTATCTCGAAACCCCCTCGACCCCCTCAACCCCCTCGCCCCTCGACCCACGACCCTAGACCCACGACCCTCGACCCTCGACCTAATTTAAAAAATGTTTTTGTTTGTTTATATAATTATAACTTTTGTATAATAATAACATTCGGGAAACTTATATAGGCCTACTGTGATGCTAACCTGGCTATCAAGTGATGTTGGCTGAGCGTCTGCTACGCTGGTCCAGCATTTACCCGACGTTGGCTTGAAGTATCTTGTTTGCTGGGTGGCCATGGATTGGCGCGATAATACATCATAAAACTTTATGAATACACGTGGGCCTATAGCTGGCCAAACACATTTTAATGTTGCAGGCGCGTAGCCAGCCGTACGCCAGTACGCACGTGCGTACACATTGTAAGGAGAGTAAAAAAAAATATGACCCATCAAAAAAAGAAGCAACAAAATAGCAGATTAGCCTAGTCTACATGTACATGCGCACTTAGCAGTCTATTCTTTATGTGGTGTTGCATAAAACGCCGGAAAAGTAGGATACAAATGCAAATTTAGGCCTAAATGTTTCTCTTTTCAATGACAGTCACAAATTCACGACATGTAGGCCTATGACTATAGTGCCGCTAAACTTGCCGTGGACGAGCCCACACCGTAAAGATGTGAGACCGTGGATTACTACATTCGTTTTACCCGGGGAAATCATTTTTTTTCAACCAGGCAGTCAATGCGATCGATATCCACCCCAAGGTGGAAAAATGCTAATAACATTTTACTGTTTTTTTTACAAATGAACTGAGCGTATGATGTATACAAAATAACATTTTATTGACCTGATTAATCGAGGCAAATCTTAGATTTGAGCGTCCAAAGAAATGTCCCACTTTTTTACCCTTGAGCATGTTGAGTGGGCATTATAATCTGTGGCAGTTCTGTTTCAGCAACGTTATGGGGCTAATTCTAAACGATCTATTTTTGTACCTGCACTGCACTGTGTTAAACAAATGATAGGCTGCACAATGACATGTATACATGCATAGGCCTAAATCCCATGCTACACTGACTAGCTTCTCAGACGTGAAGACACTGGTGACAAGAGTGAAATCCCATGCAGGCATTCAACCAATGTTATACTAATGTTGGTTCATTGTCTACGACACTGGCCCAACATTAAAACAATTTGTTTCAACATCTCATGTTTGCTCAGGGCTGATTTATGCCTATCACAGCGAATCATGTAACCAGGTAATAATGATCAAATAACGTTTTCGTATAGTGTATATATAGTGTATATATATAGTGTATAGTTTCGTTTTCGTGTAAGGTTATCTGTTTTGTATACTGTCTGGCAGCTGGCATAGTAATAAAAGTCATGGATATAGATCTGTATGCCTAAAAATAATAGTTATTTCATCTTTTAACCCCTCCACATACTCTAGCCTCTAATTATGTATAACAAAAAAAATTGAGGGCCATTAAATATTTTATTTACAACATGTCCTTCAGACAATTATTTATTTCATGAAAATTCAATCTCAAAATATTTACTTCAAAAACACTCCTCCCCCCGCCTGGCGATTAAGTGGTGGCCCCCTTATGACCAATCACAGAATGTCCAGCTTAGCTATTATTCGTACACACAAAGACACTACGTAGACTACATATACCCGCCGTCAGATTAACTTGTATCGCATGTTTTTTGCCGATTTCTCAGTCAATTCTCAACCGATTTTTATGAAATTTTGCAAGGTCTATTTAAAAATATTATGTCGTTCAAAAGTTAGCCCATTTGACATGTAGTAAATTTGAAATTACGACGTTCCTCTATAAACCCATTAAACTGATTAAATTGAAGTTTGTTTTTAGCCCTGAATTGCATTACATGACAGATGGTCTAACTTTTTAGCTATACAATATTTTTCGACGAAAATTTCACGGTAGTCGCCGAGTTACTCGCAAATAGTCCATACAAAATTTCATAAAAATCGGTTGAGAATTGACTGAGAAATCGGCAAAAAACATGCGATACAAGTTGATCTGACGGCGGGTATAGTCAAATGCTGGATCCGCCATGTCTGTTTTTAAAAAAAGTTGAGGCTATCTATGGATAATCGTACTTGACCAAAAATAATCAGTAAATTTCAATATGTAATCACTGAGTAAAATGATTTAAATTATATTATAACTTGATATAATTCTATTTTTAATTTTGCTGCTGTATTCAATTTTTAAATTTTACAAAAAATATTAAAAAAACTCAAAATTTATAAATCAATATCTTTACCGCAAATACCATAAGATGCCACCATTTGCGATCTTTTTTTCAAATTTTCCTAGGGGGAGGCCCCCCGGACCCCCCACCGTGTCCGCTGGGCTGCGCGTAGCGGGTATGGGGGTTCCCCCCATAAAATAGAAGCCATGAATTAGGGAAAATCCACTCCCTCCCCGTTTCGGAAAAGCTCTGTAAATCCGTACCCCTAGCGTTGTGCGTACACATGTTCATAACCCTGGCTACGCCCCTGTGTTGGGTCACTGTTCACGACGTTTGCCTAACTTTATCCCAAGCATGGGATTTTTTTGGTGGTAAAAAAACATTGCCAGTCATATCACCCGCATAACACTCGCCGGTTTCATTCAGTCACACGCATTAGCACCGGCATCGCAAGCGGTGGGCCAGCGTTAAAACATTATTGGTTCAGTGCTTCGTGCTTGCTGTGCTCAGCTATTATCGGACTGGAACAATGTTGGGCTAGCTATAGCGTTATTGTAAGACAGTGGGGCGGGGGCCCTAGGGTAGTGGTTAGCACCGCTGCCTTTCACGCCAGAGTCCGGGGTTCGGTTCCCGGTCTCGGCGGTTTGAAAGAAACAAAAATGTTTCTTCCCCATCCACGTGTGAAAGTTAGTATTGTGGGGAGCCTCCGTGACCGAGAGGTAGCGTGCTCGGCCTCAGACCGCCAGGGCTCGAATTTCGAATCCTGTGTCTGGAGGACAGTGTCATCTCAATCATCTCACCATCCTCAGGAGGTTCTCCTGGCCCAGTTTAGCCT
This sequence comes from Flabesymbios commensalis, assembly GCA_964017125.1. Classification (NCBI taxonomy): domain Eukaryota; kingdom Metazoa; phylum Annelida; class Polychaeta; order Terebellida; family Flabelligeridae; genus Flabesymbios; species Flabesymbios commensalis. The sequence continues at coordinate 48,060,082 of OZ024917.1, forward strand.
ATATGTGCACAAAGGTGGCCTAAAGCCCGATTCATTTCATTTGTAAGACAGTGTTGAGACTCAGATGGCAGTCTATACGCCTAATCAAGTGCCCGCATTTATATTGCGTATCGTCCCTCTCCCCAGAATATACATGAGGCGTTCAGCCAATGTTAGGCCAGCGTCACAGACGGTGAGCCAACATTGACCTGATATTGTTTCCCGAATTTTATAAATAGACTATAAAAAAAACAATAAAAAATTAAAGTCGAGGGTCCAGGGGCGAGGGTGTCGAGGGGGTTTTCGAGATATCCATAATTATGTCCTTATACGGGATATTGGCTATCATGTGACCCTCTGAGAGTGTCACATGATAGCCAATCACCCCATATAAGGAAACACGTGAGCCCCATCTTGTGGCAACTTTGATTTATTTGTCACAAATTCATTCATACTATATAAGGGGTGATAGATCACCTTTAACATCTCCATAAGGACTGTTCCTCAGAAATGTCAACCGTTTCCCACACACGACATCGCAAATTAGGACACAAACTTTATTGCAATAAACTTAGTAGGCTCCTGGCCTTCGGCCGGGCATAACCAGTAGAGCCGGTTCAGTGTTCTGTATTCATTTCCATGTTAAGCGTTCGTCAGGATGTCATCAAGCATGGGTGCAGTGCGACATTTATTCAGTTCATTCCCATTTTATCCTGCAGTGACTCTACCCAAGCGCTCACATCACTTGCCAGAACTAGAGTGTCGCCTACAGAACGAGCGGCTCACTCCCAGCCCGCCGTTCTGACAGCTATCAATCACAAATCAAAGCCGAAACAACAATAACATTTTACGCCTATCAAACGACGCCACCAGCAGACCAAGAACCAGCGCATTCCAATGCTGGCTCCCGATCCTTCAGTCCGGGTGACAACTAGACCGGGCCGGTCAGCCAGAGAGGAATGCCGAGCATGGCACAATGCTGGCACATTGTCCAACATAAATGTTAGGGATTAACTAGATCAAGCCAGCAAGATTATTAAAGGTGATCTATCACCCCTTATATGGTATGAATAATTATGTCCTTATATGAGGTGATTGGCTATCATGTGGTCGTCTCAGAGGGTCACATGATAGCCAATCACCCTATATAAGGAAACACCGGTGCCCCATCTTGTGGCAACTTTGATTTATTTGTCACAAATTTATTCATACTATATAAGGAGTGATAGATCATTTTTAACATGTGGGAACAAAGAGACTTGTCGCTTGTTGGACACATACTAATTATTAAAACATTTATTACTTCACTATTTCTATATTTTATATCTGCTGTAGATACACCAGAAAAATATGTCAAAGAAATATAATTACTTATATATGCATTTGTGTGGAAAGATAAAACACTAAACAAATTAGATATATTAGCCGCTACTAAATGTCCAAAATTATGTGCTTGTACAAAAAATGTTGGGTTTTCCCATCACCATGTATTAATTTTTTTCCAGTTTTGGGATGACCTCATATAAACTGAACCTTGTAGTAAATAATTGTTCATATGGTATAATCCTAGGATAAAAATAAACAATGCATTGTTTTCTAGAAACGTATTTTGACATAATTAGAATTCTGTAAAGTTATGTTTCGTTCGAGCCAGATGTCTATACGATAACTTTCGAACAATGGTTACATAAAGATTTATCTCACAGATATGTTTGAACTGGGAAGGGTTTCACGTGTTAAAAAAACTAGCATAGTTTTACAAAATAATTTAAATCTGAGACAGTAGAATCGGGTCTGTGATTTAATAATCAGTATTTTTTTATTGTTCACGGTAAAGTGAGCCAGAAGTGTGTTTATAATGTTATAATGCAACATTTGCAGTGGGGGATAAAGACGTAGGCATTGAAAGATACTCGGAAAAAAAGTAAATTGGAGATAAATTTTTTGTAGGGTATAGTATGATTTTGAAGTAAATTTAACAGTCGTTCACTTTTGTTTTTACATGATATTCTTATAGATAACGTTTGGCTAAATACATGGAAAATACGGGAAGATTGGCTATGTACATTTTGTAATGAAAAAATCGTGCAGATATATGTCATCTATATCGGGAGTTAGACAGGAATATTGTCATTTTACTCAAGTATTTGGGAAAGATTTTTCGAAACATATTTTACATTAAAAAAAACTTACTAAAAATGATTTTTTTTTGGTATGGATGATACAAGAAGAGATTTAATATTTTATCTGCGAAAAAATTGCGGAAACAGTACCTTTATTTTGTGATTTCAAGTAGTTGTTGTCCAATTTTCTCAGCTAAACATTAGATGAAACAATACCTTTATTTTGTGATTTCAAGCTGTTGTGAATTTATTATTATTAGGAAAAATGAAAAATGTACCAGGTGGAAATAAATTTTGAACTAAAATTTTGCATATAATAACCGTTGTGGAATGTTTGTTCACTAATGGTTATTTTAAAATTAAGATTCGTGATGAATTATGTATATCTATTATGTTGTTTATCATCACCAGCTATGATTTATAAACATGTACAACGGTATTTTTGCATGAATGTTTTTTTATCCAGTAAACGCAAAACATTTGTATAACATTTATTTAACGTCGGGCCAACGTCTTCGACGTCGGTCCAACATTGTATAAATGTTATACAAATATGTTGTGCTTACTGGGTTTGTGGTTTGTGAATGAAAACATTGAAAAAAATATGCGTCTCTAAGTTAAACATAGCAATACATTCGTTATACAGTGTATAATATAATAAAAACGTCATAATGTCATAATGATATATGTACAAGTATTAATGAAAATAGCAATTATAAATAATATAATAAAATATTAATGATATAAAGGTGTGTACAAGTGATAATGTGTGAGCAAGATAATTTATGAATAATTAAAACAACAGCGCAGAGGCAACCCTGCAATGAAAAATATTGAACCAATGTTGGTTCAATGTTGGACCGACATCGCAGTCGGCGGACCAGCATTGATCCAACATGTCGTGTTTGCTGGGGAAAGTCTAAGGGATTACCTCACCTGTCAGTGTGTGGATAGACACACCCTATCCCCCAGTATGGTGCCAGCGGAATCTATGATCACTTATTAATAACAAGTGTTATGTACCAACATAATATTGTGGACTTTGCCTGTCATCTTGATTATCACCCAGCAGGTACAAAACGTTGTATCAATGTCGGATTAACGTTGGTCCACCGTCTACGACGTTGGACCAACGTTAAACCAACATTGATTCAACGTCTTGTGCTGGGTACAGTAATCACTTACTTTGCTATCAGTCATATCACAGCAGGCACGGAACAGCGATCCAATGTTGGATCAATGCTGGGCCAGCAGCGTAGACGTTAAAACAGCATTTAGCCGTCATTGGGTGAATGTCTTGTGCTTGCAGGGATATACGTTCACACTTCTGTTGTTGAGGAAGTGAACAATTAACTATTGAAAGACGACAAACAGTGACTGCGTTTGATTTGTTTGTAACTGGTTACTTTAACGCTTAACCCTTTAACCGCCGGTGCCGCATATATTTGGGTTTTCACGTTTTTATTAGCACATTAAGTACCACAATTTAAATATGTTAAAGATAACATGTGACATCAACCAGCAAGATTTGAAAATAGTTGATCTCCATTTTTTCAACTCTGAATAATTTTCACTCACTTGAAGTTGTGGATCGCGTCAGCGAGACACAACTTCAAGTGGGTGAAAATTTAAATTGAATAATTTGGCGGTTAAAGGGTTAAAGCGCTGATTTTTTTTTATGAAAACCGTGCAGGCCAAAAGGTTTTTTTCAATTTGAAATCATCATAACTGTCTTAGTTAACTCTTTCAGATACATTTGAATAGCTACGTTATGGGTCTTCGGCCATTAGAAATATTTTTAATCTCACAGTGAGGAGATCGACTTTAGACGTCAGAATCTGACGTCTGCAGACGTCAGATTCTGACGTGTAAAGTAAATCCCCGCGCTGTAAGGGTCAACCCTTAAAGCGCTAAATTTAATAATTCAAATTTTCACCCACATGAATTCGTGTCTCACTACTAGACTAAAACGTAGTCATTTAATTTCCAGAAGTTGACTAAATCTATTTTTCAATATCACAATCGCTAGCAATAATCTATTTTTTTTAAATTGTCCCCATTTTGCAAATGTCATGTATCGTTGCTTATGTTTTGGACAACAGGAATCAATTGCAGCTATCAGTTTGCCTTTAACTGATTGACTTAAAGTCTATTTAGCGACTTTTCAGAGCAAAATTATGATAATTAGTCATTTCGAAAGTATATCATGTAGGCATATTATCATGATTATTGTATTGATTATTCGTGATTATTCTTCTTAATATGGCCATAATGTAAGCATATGTCTATAGACTAGAACTACAAAAGTTTTTTTAAATATTTGTGATGCGCATTTACCAGTTCGGCTAGATATAGAGACGAAATAAGAAATACGGGAATTTTGTCTCTATATCTCGCTTAACTGGTAAATAAACAGCACACAATTAAAAAACTTTTGCAGTTCTAGCCATACATGTACATAAAAGGAAATGACTACTTTGCTGGTGTTATATTTGTAGATTTAGGTGAGTTCATTGTGTTGTAACCTGAAGTTACAAGATCATGTTCTGACATTTTTAGAAGAGCGCCACACTCTGTAAACGCAGCGCCATATTTTTACATTAGGGGTGGGAGGGGTGGGGTTTACATATAGTAAAAAAATTAATGTTATCGTATTGTTACAGTATGACGTACACTCAGAATAACTAAAATTGTAATATACCACTATGGTATAATATTTTAAAATTGAAGTGTCCCAATAATATTTATTATATTGACATTGTCATTATTATAGTGTAATCACAATGTCGAATTATTAAATTAATGTAATATCCTGACATTTTAATGACATATCCGTCATCTCATTAATATCATATCATGAACAGTGGCTTATTCTGAAAATATAGGGCCACATTCCGACTGCCATTATAACGTAATTATTGACATTGAATACTCTATTCTGATCTCAAATGCCATTATCTCATAATCCAATGCTACATATAATAATGACGTCACAACAAAACAGGATTATGATACTAATGTGCTATAATTTCACATTATAGTGTCTCATCTTAACATAATTGTGTCAGTCCAGAACATTAATAAAAACAATAATAAACACATTTTTCGATACCTAACTTTAGAAAATCGTTAGAATAAATCCGATATTCTTTAGCGATCGTGACTCTGGAAAAGAGTATTTGGTACTATCTAAAAACCAATAATAATATACAAAGATACACAATAAACACATTTCAAATATCAGTTTTTTTTTAAATCGGTAAATCAACTTTAAGTCTTTTATGCATGTCAATCGATTGCTGGTGTCAAAAACATAGGTAATATCACCTAAGTTATCCATTAAAACGAGAGCATATAATATCTAGGCCAACAAAATTAATGCAAGAATACATATTCTACTCATATATACAATTTAACAAAATCAATTAAAATATAAAAATAAAATTCTGAAAATCGCTAATGTCACTTTAAATCGATCATTTTGTGTATTTAAAGTGAAATCAATAACTGCAATAGATTCCTGATGTCCAACGCATAAGCATCATAAGTAATGATATCTAACATTTTGCAAAATGATGAAAAACTTTTCGCTAACGATCGTGATACAGGAAAATAGTTTTAGTCAATTTCTTGAAATTGAACAGGATTTCTGTTTTTCATGGGTGCTAGCTGGAACTTATAACCTATCCACCATCATAAATCACAAAACCTTTGTTTACAATTTGTCCAGATATCCGTGGGCTTACAGCCAGAAGGACTACACCATACCGCTACAATAACGGTAACTGCTTAATACTGTAGATACGGTAATTTTCGCGTGTTTAAATCTTCGCGAATTTCTAATTTTGGGACTTTAAACGAAGTTTAGAATTTGCTAATTTTAATTTGTCTTTAGAAGCGCTAGTATAATAATAATTTTCGTGAGATTCTTTAATTCGCGAATTTGTCATTCTTGCGAAATTCGCGAAAATTAAAACCTACAGTATCTAAAAAGTTTATTGCTGCTTGTCTTTGCTCGGCATTATTATTCCTAAATTGTGGTGCTCTATGTATGTGTAATGTTCTAACTAATGGAAATCAAATCTAAGCAAAACACTGAAAACCAGGTGTAAAACGTCCCATCAAGAGAGCGTCAGTTGATTGGCGGGACGAATGGCGCGCCTGGAGAGCACGGGGGCGGACTTTGTAACGTTACGAGTGATAAAAAAGATAAAGAAGTTTGTTCAGAACACCCACTCAAGAAATACGGACCGTCGGCCCACCGTTCGATCAACGCCGGGCCAACGGCGAAGCCGTCGGCCCGACGTTGACCGAACGGTGGCCGTGGTCCCGTGGTGCATGGCTGGGAAGCACACCTGTGTTGTCTGCATTCTTCTGGTATTATATACTCTCCACCCGAATCAGTGAATCAGATCCCGAAGTCTGGATCACCCGGATATATCCACACGGATCAACAGCCTCCGGACTCCCAGGTGAGCAGCTGCTGCCCAACGGTCAGAGTACCGGATTTAGAATCTAGAGCAGCTCCGTGCTGCTGTAGTTTGCTTATTTTCAGGATTTTTAAACCGTCTGAACCAACAAGATAGAATTTATAGACGTCGCAGATCTGTAACAGCTTGTCACAGTTAATCATATTTTTTTATTAATACAATACATTGTTATCATAGCATTTACAGATTCAATCTCTATACGTAATAGTAAATAAAATGTTATGGTACCAGGTTACCCACTCAAATACACTTAAATATAGAATATTCTGTTTTGTCGAACAGGTCTCGATGGCGTATCACGGACCGGATTGGGGTCGATTGTAATCATAATATTATTGATTGTGTTAACTGATTAACTGATTACAGATAGGTTGTATTATAAAAATTGTGTGATCATAATTGTAATCGTAATCGAGAACATTTTGATGACCTGTAATCAGTGGTAATCAAAATGGTAATCATATCTAATTTTACCTGGGTAATTTTGGCAATATGGCAGAGCCGTCCAGACGCGTTTCCTCATTCACGTAATGTATTAACAAATACACTAAGTTTAACCCTTAACCCTTCAAACACTCACGATGCATTAACCCTTTAAGCCCTCACGATGCATTAAAGGGACTGGCCCAAGCTGAAATCATAAAAAAATCGGTGATTTTATTTTGGCTTTTTAATATGACCATATGATGTAAACATGTCCATAGACTAGAGCTGCGAAGTTTTTTTAATTTTTGTGCTGCACATTCACCAGTTAGGCTAGATATAGAGACGAAATTCCTGATTTCTAATTATTAACAGCCATGTCAAAAATTAGAAATACGGGAATTTTGTCTCTATATCTAGTCTAACTGGTGAATGCGCAGCAGAAAAATTAAAAAGCTTTTGCAGTTCTAGTCTATGGACATCATATGGTCATATTAAGAAGCCAAAATAAAATCACCGATTTTTTATGATTTTAGAGTGGGCCAGTCCCTTTAAGGCATCATTTTACATCCATGAAAACAGACTTAATTTTCCTACAACTAGGGGTTTTAGAAAGAAAATTTCCATAAAACTGTTTTAATAATAGCAATATTTTTTTTCCAGTTATAATACCACCCATTCAAGTCATCTTCATCCACTGCAAGCCGAGAATTGCGACAGCAATTCGCGGCTTGTAGTGGATGAAGATGACAATGATAAATTCAGGCTTAAAAGGGTTAAAGCGCTGAAATATTTTTGTAGAAACCTTGGCGAACAAAGGAGATTTTCAATTTGAAACCACCATAAATGTCTTAGTCAGCTCTTTCCGCTTCATTTGAATACCTATGTTATGAGTCGAAGACCATTAGAAATATTTTAATTCTTTCAGTGCGTGAATCTACTTTAGACGTCAGAATCTGTCGTCTAAAGTCGATCTCCGCCCAGTATATTAGAAATATTTTAAGTCTCCGCTCCCACAAACGCCACAATAAAAAACGCCCCCAGAGATATATATGTCATTACGGAATGCGTACGATGACCAGAGGAATAATATTGAAACCAGAAAATCTGTCAACATCGTATGTAGTTCGTAGGCACGTAGTTTATATATATGAGGGATTCTATAATTTTAAGCCCCAGCACTGTCCGCACCTTGTAATATTCATTATTGAATATTTTGATGTAATTTGATTACATAAATGCAATGAATGACTTTTATTTTACAATATAGCAATATTACAACTCAAAAAATTCTAACATAAATGTGCTTTTTAAAAAGAAATATTATGTAAATTTAGCCAATTTTAGCCAAAAAGCCTTGTCCCACATTCTAAATCCCACATAAACAGGCGATTTATTCTAGATTTCCTGTCTTATATATTATATCTGTTTCTGATATAATGTTAGTGCAAAACACTATCTATAAGATTATATGCAAGTTTTTATTATTATTTTTTTTTTTTTATTATTTTATTTTTTTACCACTTTTTATGCAATTTATGTCTGTCCCACGTTGCAGCGACTCTCCATAACGCTTATAGTTTTCAGGTAATTTCTATACTTTTTCTGACCAAATTAGTACTTGTCTGGTGCAAAACAGTTGCGCGAGACCTTCATGCAGTGAATCGTGAAAAAAACTATAATAAATGTGTTTTTGTTTAGAAATAATGTAAGGTTTGTGCAAGTCTTTGGGTGAGTATTTTAATTCAACGTCTCTCCATAACGCGATTTTTTACCCATAAATACTGCAATTAAACTTTTGAACACCCTACAACCTCCAAGCCTACTACAACCTCATTTGAAAAAACAAAAATAATCATATTATAGCATAATACATAGATGCTATGCACGATTAAAGGGACTAGCCCAGGCTAAAATCATCAAAAAATCGGTGATTTTATTTCGGGTTCTTAATATGACCATATGATGTAAACATGTACATAGACTAGAACTGCAAATTTTTATAATTTTTGTGCCGCGCATTCACCAGTTAGACTAGATATAGAGACGAAATTCTCGCATTTCCTATTTTTGACATGGTTGTCAATAATTAGAAATCGGGAATTTCGTCTCTATATCTAGCCTAACTGGTGAACGCGCAGCACAAAAATTATAAAAATTTGCAGTTCTAGTCTATGTACATGTTTACATCATATGGTCATATTAAGAACCCGAAATAAAATCACCGATTTTTTTATGATTTTAGCCTGGGCCAGTCCCTTTAAGTAAAAAAACGTCTCTCCATAACGCGTATTTTCTGTCTCTCCATAACAAAAATAAAAACGTTTGGAGAGAAAAAGTAGTCACAAATTACCCTTTTACTCATTTAAAAATAGCTATAAACCTTTATATCGTTGGTATTTTAACCAACAGGTGACACGTGTTGAAATAGTAACTTTTCTTTTTGTCTTTTGAATTGTGGTAGCATCGATATTTAGTATTTGTTTATTGTCACTCCATAACAGAAATAATTGTCATTATGGAGAGACAATGTTCGTTATTATTACTCTCCATAACGACAATAATCGTAACGGAGAGTAATTCTTATTTCATTATTTAAGGGTTATTGTCATAAAGTGATTCTTTCTGAATTAAGTGATCAACATTATAATAGCCATGTTCAACTACTTGTTAATTATGGTATACTTTTGTAGAAGGGTCACTGAGAAATTTAAGTTTGAAGATTACTCCGTAACATAAATTGGTCTCTCTATAACGGTAAATTAGTCTCTCCATAACGGTTAGAAAAATTTAAATTGATAAAAATAAGCATTTAAAATTAAAATTAAGCTCTGCTGACAACGCTATGTCAATAAACAAAGCTAGGTTGAGATGTGTTTAAATTTTTGACAATATTCAGACAATTTCATATATCAAGGAAAATATCATCACTGTTGCCTAAAATGATAGAATCCCTCATAGGTTGTTTCTAAGACGTTCGTGCGCCCATGCAGCTTAAGAAGAGTAGAGGGTGTCTCATGAGGCGTTCGCATAGAACGTGCTACGAAAAAATACACTTTAGGCATGGCTTGATGCCAACACTCAAATGAACTCCACGATTGGCAGGCCGGTGGTCTTTAAGATCGTGGGAAAATTTACGCAGCCGAAGACGGCAATTAGTCCTTAAATAATAATATAAATCTCTAAGTTATAAATTTTTACCCACTTGAAGTTGTGTCTCGCTGCCGCGAGCCACAACTTCCAAGTTGGTAAAAATATTTACACGTAGTAGGTCTGCAGTTCAATTCAGATATAGCAGTATGCCGATCCTGCACATTATGATTTTGCTCACTCATTTTTACACTCCGTAGCAGTGGACTGCTCCGCCGTGTGCTGATTCATGCAGACTGCAGGTGACCTTCCCCCACCCCTTCCCCACACCCTCCCCCTGTATGAAATGATTACTTGTTTCATTTAAACGAAACTGCCGCTCGGGCGACAGTGTTTAAATGGGAACAGTGTAACTCATTTTCTGCGTCAAATTTTCTTCTTTGATCATGTTGAAGCACAAATAAAAAGTCTGGAAATGGCGGTAGACGTGTTGAGCACTTGAGGGTTAACCAGAATGCGTGAATAACCATTTAAACCTTGAATTTGCCATTGTCATCTTCATCCACTACAATTAAACCGCGAATTGCTGTCGCATGCAATTTCCGATTTGTAGTGGATGAAGATGACCTGAAGTGGGTGGCAAATGAAAAAATATCGTTATCATTAAAACAGCTCCATGAAAAATTTAGTTCTAAAACCCTTATAGGTCAGAGGAAATAAAGTCATTCCTTAGAGTTGCAAAATGTTGCTTGGATGCATCTTGAGGATTTAAAGGGTTAGAAAACTGTGTGTAGAAAAGGCGCGCGGCTGCTTCCCATGAAAAACAGGATGAGTTGAGCCAATGTTGTTTGAATGTCGGGCCAGCGCCGCGGACGGTGGTTCACATTTAACAAACAATGGGTGAACTTATCCTGTTTGCTGTGTTGCGTCAACCCTTTAACCACAGGTCCCGATGATATTCGTGTTTTTCTCATTTTTTATAAGCACATTAAATACCAGCTTTTGAACATGTTAAAACCAAACGTGACATCATTAAACAATATTTCAAAATTTTAGACCTACATTTTGTTCAATCAGAATAATTTTTACTCAGTTGAATTTGTTGATCGCGTCAGCGAAACACAACTGAACTTCAGGTGAGTGAACATTACAATTAAATAATTTGGCACTTGGAGGTTTAACCCTTTAACCGCCAAATTAATCAATTTGAATTTTCACTCACTTGAAGTTGTGTCTCGCTGACGCGATCCACAACTTCAAGTGAGTGAAAATTATTCAGATTTGACAAAATGGAGGTTAACTGTTTTCAAAGATTGATGACTGATGTCACATTTTATCTTTAACGTGTTCAAAAGGGGTTACTTAATGTGCTAATAAAAAAGAAAACTCGAATATATGCGACACCGGCGGTTAAAGGGTTAAGCGTTTGATGTGAAACTGCGGACCATCTCACCGTCTACGACCATTCATTCCTTCAGGCAATGCAGCTGCTTTGGTCATATCACGCCCCTCCCAACACAATACATCTGTATAACATTTGTACAATGTTAGACCAACGTCAAAGACGTTGAGGCGTCGTTGTACAAATTGTATACAAATGTGTTGTGTTTGCTGGGATTTTTACCGTTGTAGAACTAAATCCTAATATAGCTTACATAATACTTGAAATGGAGGTGTCAGATATGTAAGAATTTGCTACCATCCCCATGATCTTTAGTTAATGAGAAAATAAGCTGTTATATACTATCATGATAAAACCGTGTTTCGGTATAACAATTGTACGCCTATTTAGCAAAAATACAGAGATAATAACTTGAGTGCGTGAACATAGAAAAATATAATCTAGCCTCGACAAGTAGTCTTATTGGGCACACCATATAATGTCATGTATTGTGGTTCGAATTAGTATACAAACAACACACATCCAATCCACTGAAATATAAAAAGATATTTTATTCGATCAGGGTTATGTTTAGACCTATATACATCCAACAATCTATAAATTAGTAATAAAACGAGTGTTCGGAGCTGCTATTATTATCTAATTACCGTATATGACGTAAATAATTCGTCCCCCTTGGAGTTAGAAGGTGCTAAACTGCCACTTTACAAAGTGGCAGTTTAGCACCTTCTAACTCCAAGGGGACGAATTGTCATCACACACTTCCATCCCTGGTCCTGATGAATCAATTATTAGCCTGTATTTTTCGTCCACTTGAAGCTGGAATTGCAGGTGCGATATCCAGCTTCAAGTGGCTAGAAAATAATATCTAGGAAAAATAGATGTACCAGTAAAACCTGCTATGAGCAGCCACCCTTGTGACACAGGAAGCGTGACCTAAGGCAGGTTCATTTGTATAGGAAATGTCATTTTGGGGGATGGCCAAGTGACCTCCTATCTATAGGAGGTTGGCCGCTCATAAGAGTGGCTGCTCATCATAGGAGGTTCTACTGTTTACTAGTATTCTAAGTCATTTTTATCTGTATATGGTTGTTCACGAATTCAGTGGTGAGTCAGAAGTTATTTCCAGACAGTTGCACATCAATCAGAGGACGTTTTACCCTCATCACGCTGAATTATTTTTGTTTAAACCGTGGTGACCAAAGGGCTTTTTGCCATTTGAAATCATCATACCGTATCCCCGCGCATAAGCGTGCATGCACTTATAAGTGAAAATCGCATGTTTTCTGGATGTTTTATGATCGAATATAAGTGCATGCACTGGTTTTCGAAAACTAAGTGTACCCCTCTAAATAGGAATTTGTGTCGCCAAATCAGATTCTTAAATGATGCACAGATGGGCGACAGCAGTTCGCAAAAGGTGGGAAATTGGGGAGGCGTCACGTCAAGTGACTCCGTGGCTGGACAATTCTTATTCTCATTCGATGAGAATGTTTTTATAACAATGATCACGTCTCGAGTCCTCTTAGACAGAGTACTGTTGACGATAGCTGTGCCGATGCAAGTTTACATGCAGTGTGTTGAACATGTTGAATGATGGCTGGCTGTTTCAGATAGTGAAGATTTGTTTGCCTCTGGCAACTCGACTTGATTTGAACAATAAATATTTTCGAAAGTTGTTTTCTTGAAATAGGTGAATTAATACAGTTATACGTACTATAATTGACTTTACAAAACAATTAAGATTACCGAACTATTTTTTTATGTCGAAATATTTGTCATTTCCTCATTATCAAGGTAATTTCATGTTCGGATATAAGTGCATGTCTTTACTTAAAATATGTTTTGTGTTTGAATATAAGTGTATGCACCTGTTTTTAAAAACTAAGTGCATCTTCAAATAAAGGTGCATGCACGTTAATGTACAGGGATACATTAAATGTTTTAGTTAGCTCTTTCAGGTCCATTTGAATACCTATGTCATCAGGCTATGGGTCTGCGACCATCTTAAATATGGTAATTCTTTGTGTGAGGAGCGCGCAGCGCGGGACCCTGCGCGAAATTAACGTCGATACACTGGTCTCAGCCTTAACTCGACGAGGCCGCCATTAACGTGAAGATGGAAGAAACAAACATATTTCTCTAAAAAATCCCACAGGGGAATAGCGGGGTTAGAATCCAGGACGCATGCATGACTGGCGAGGCAGTCAGGCGCTCTAGCCATTGCGCCACGTTCCCTCCTCTATGTTAATTCTTTCAGTGCGGGGACCGTCTATATACGTCAGAATCTGACGACTACAGACGTCAGATTCTGACGTATAAAGACGTCCCCCGCGCTGAAAGGGTTAAGTGGCTTCCGATCGTCGTGCAACTGGTATTGAATTTTCGTTGGTGACAAGTAACAAATAGTTTATTCTGATGGTCTTCTTTAGTAGAAAACAAGATAAGGTTGCCAGGAAGGCTTTAGCACATGATACAATATATACAAAGTTTACTTCTAGAATTTACAAATTATTATTTTGGCAAAAATAGCTACACTTGAAGCTGGAAATGCTAACGCAATTTCCAACTTCAAATGAACGAAAAATAATATTATTTATGAAAAATAGACATATCCCAAATTGATTTATTTGACCAACTTAGCATCTACCACAAGATATGCTAAACATTATAGTGATATTTTATTTAGTCTGCCATTTGCTTGAAAACGTAGGGCCTATATATACGGTCTTAGCAGAACAAGAGTTAAATGTCTATCTACCCCTTATATCATGTATCGATTTCAGTGACATTTTACTTAGTTTGAATATTATATTATACGTTCGACTTGGCAGGATAAAGGTTAATTAAGGAAAAGGTTTCGAGGGTGATTTTAGGCATTTGAAGCGGCTCCTTGAGGTGAGAGTTTTCAATTTTGTTGATTTTTTATTTGTTATTTTTAATAAGCTAAATAGCCTACTGATTTTAAATAAAATACAAAAATATAAAAAAAAACAATGTTAAAGCACGGAAAAAGACGAAACTAGCTATATTTCCAAAACGTATATATTGTCATGTAAACAAGCTTGTTTACATCATACCACATCATAGATCACAAAAACTGACCATCTCAGACGGCATGATCGTAGTAACCACAAAAGTACATCAATAGCTGCCGCCCTTAACTGGTCTGGGAAAGCGTTGATCGAGGGGGGGGGGGGGACTCCCACACAGCACTGATTGTCTGCTCAACGCTGGGCCAACGGCCCAATGCTGTAGGAATATTCAAACGTCCTTTAGCAGGTGTTTTGGTATACAAAAGTTTGTTTGGGTTTCCGCCGGATTCATAACAATGTGGATACAAATGTTTTTTTTAAATCTAAAAAATAAATCATGATCTGTGGGATATACTACTCCATTACAAAATTAAAAACGAAAATTGATATCATCCCAAGCTCGATATTGTATAATTATTAGCAATTCCAGCTTGAAATAAATGAAAACTAGCGAGGGCTAAAAGGCACCGTGATTAGACTTGCATCGATGGCTATTCTTGAACATGTCACAAAAGAAGTCACAAACGCTTTCGCCTGGAAACCGCCCTTATTTCTCGCCACTGAAGCCCGAAAAATGCTGTTTTGTCCGCCATTCACCAGATGGCTCTAGGGGCGTGTGTCATTGATTTCCCTTTGTGTTCTGTCGTTCTGGGATCCGCTGAGTCGAATGCCTCAAGATCGTGTTTTCAAGGGGGACGGGCATGTTGTGTATTGTAACCAGTCATTTTATTGACGTTTTATTGTCGCCTACACTGTGATATCCCAGCAAACACGATACATTGACCCAATTCTGGGTGAAGATTGGCCCGACGTCGGAGACGGCGGCCAACATTCACCCAGCATTGGATCAATGTATCGTGTTTGCTGAGATCATCCCCAGTAGTCTATATTGATAACGTTTACTTCAGGCACCAGCAAGTGGCAATTTATCAACTCTTACAATGCTGAAATATTTGTGTATGAACCATGGGGACCATGGGAGTTTTTCACTTTGAAATCATCATAAATGTCTTGGCTAGCTCTTTCCGGTTCATTTAAATACCTACGTTGTGGGTCTACGGCCATTATAAATATTTTAATTATTTCAGCGCGGGGACCGTCTTTTTTTAAGTCAGAATCTGACGTCTACAGAACTCTGTATTTTATTATTTTTGACATGGTTGTCAATAATTAGAAATCAGGGATTTCGTCTCTATAATTATCTAGTCTGACTGGTAAATGCGCAGGACAAAAATTAAAAAACTTCTGCTGTTCTAGTCTAGAGACATGTTTACATCATATGGTCATATTAATAAGCCTAAATAAAATCACTGATGTTTTGATGATTTTAGACTTGGACATGACCCTTTAACGAAAAAAATACCTCTCTTAGCAATTTCACATGTTTTGTCTTCTCATAATAATGAAACAAATTGTAAGAGTCTATTCAAAATCTGCGAACGTGATTTATTTTGTATTTATTTAATCAGATTCGCTAAATAGCAGCATTCAGTACTCTGTACAATGATAGAAAAACACATATATAATAATACTGTTGGCTGCGACGCTGGCCCAATATAAACTATGGAATTTAGAGCGTTGATTTTGAGGTCTACACTCATGTTTCCATACTCGTGAAATCCACTAAAATACATTTTAATGTCATCAGGTCATTATTTTACTTTTTTTCGAATGACTGGCATAACTATTACTTAGAGAAATCATAGGCTGTCATAGAAAAAAAAGCAATTCTGAAAACAAAACTATATACATGTACGACACTTATAGTAGGCCAATATGTGGCTATATAGTTTGACGATTGATTTTAGTACATTGAGGTATTTGTCACAAAAATGTGGGCGGAATTCTGTAGAAGAGAAATACAATAATGATGGCTGCCACAAACCAGTGTGAAGACATAATATTATATTTTGTACTTCTTGGCACATCCTAATATAGCAACACACTCCCAGTGTTTTACTTGACAAATGCATCTAAGCTATGCTTAGTACTGTCTCTATCGCGTAAAAATCCAATAGGACCATGCACTTCTGAGATAGATACATCCAAAATGGCCGCCACCAGCCACTGTAAAGACATGATATGTTTCACTATTTCACGCAGGATCTGATATAACATGTATAATACCACATTTTTCTGTGGATTGCCTGACTAAAATACATAAGAAGCTCAAAACGTGAAAATCTAAGACGGCCACTGGTATAATATATCCAAGATGGCGGCCACTTTCTAGCACAGGGCTATAAATTTGAACCATTCATCTTAGAATATTATGTAGTACATATACAACTTTTTGTATGATTTAATTGATTTCAGCTTTTAAAATGTTATTATTAAATATCTGAGAAGATCGACTAAACCTGGCTTCGTACCTTGTATTTGTCTGGCCACTACATTCTAAGCCGGGAGTGGAGAGTTATTGTCGACCTATAGTACATGGTTGGCCTATGGTGCTATAATTAATCAGATGTGACAGAGCTGTTGATCCTCATTATGCTTGGATGTGTTTTAAGTCAGTTAAAATCCTCGGAGCTCTACATTCTTAGCTGTGAAAAAGGTATCCGCCTTCGGCCTCGACCCTTTTCACAGCTAAGAATGCAGAGCTCCTCTTTATACTATATCCTATACGTAAAACCCAGCAAGGGTTTAACCCTTACAACGCGGAAATAATTTAAATCATTACAGATATACCACATTTTTTTTAATTTGAAATGATCTTAACCCTTTAACCGCCGGTGCCGCATATATTCGGGTTTTCATTTTTTATTAGCACATAATGTACCACCTTTTGAACATGTTAAAGATCAAATGTGACTTCAATAAGCAATATTTGAAAACAGTTTACCTACATTTTGTCAAATCTGAATAATTTAAACTCACTTGAAGTTGTGGATCGCGTCAGCGAGACACAACTTCAAGTGGGTGAAAATTCAAATTGAATAATTTGGCGGTTAAAGGGTTAACTGTCTTAGTTAGCTCTTCTCGCGTCATTTGAATACCTATGTTATGGGTCTACGGCCATTATATATATTTTACTCTTCCATTGCGGGGATCGACTTTAGACGTCATAATCTGCGTCTACAGACGTCAGATTCTGACAGACGTCGTACTCTGACGTCTGAAATCATTCTCCGCGCTGAAAGGGTTATTATCACAAGTACAAGCTGTTGATGACACTATTCTCAGTCGTGCTGATATTACACTTGAAGGGTTGATGACCTTTTAGGTCCCGTCGCTGTGTGTGGGATTAATCATAATAAATGGAAGGGCAAGCCATTAAAAGTGGCGATCTAGCGGATTGCCAGCGATCGTGTATTGATCCGTGCCCGGCTGTCCAGCACAAATCCCGCAAACACGGGATATTCAACTAACGTTTGCCCATTGTCTGCTACGTTGGCCCAGCCTCATCGTCTCACGAGGGCTGGGTGCGTTCTGGGTGCGTTCTTAAAGGAGCACGGTTGGCCGGTGTAATGACACGCGTTTGGGGTCTTTACCGGGCGAGCGGCCAGCTACTGCACGCACTCAAGGTCTTTATTTCATCTATTATCCCAGTGAGTCACGGCAAAGATCATTTACAATAAGATGGTCGACTTACGGATTTCACCATACAAATGCGTGTAAGGGGTTTTGTCAAGTTAAAAAAAATAGAAAAATCCGAGAAAAACTCGGAAGGGGGTGGGTGGGTCAAGGCCCAACTCGGATTTTTTTTTTTTTTTTTTTTGTTTTCATGTTTCCAAATGTTTCCCCCAAAAAATAAATATTGGAAAGAGGGGTGGGTGGGTGTTGTCTGAACAATCCGAGTTTTTCTCGGATTTTTGGAATTGTTTTAACTTGAGACCCCTAATACATTGTGCAGTGTTGTCCCCTTTCAACGGGAGTTGGAACTACGCTTTAGCAATTGTATCATCATATAAAACAAGTGATAATTCCACCACTTTAGGCTCCAAATAAAAAATAATGTTTATCTAGATTTGTCAGTTATGACAATAGCTCTGCAATAATAATTTTTGGAACGAAAATAACTGCTAATATAGCAGAAAAGTCATGTTATATTATCATACAATTTTAGAGATTAAAATGTCTTCATTTAGATAACAGAAGGGCTGTGTACAGAAAGTATACAAATATGTGGGCAAAGAACGGGAGGGGGGTGACGATATGTCGTCAAGCATAGCGACCACAAAGGAGATCGGGGCAACATTGGTAACAACCATAACTTGGCAGACGTGTCTTTTGATTCAAACTTTTATTATTAAAAAAATAGATTTAGAACACAAAAGCAATATTATAAAATTATAATATTTAAGCCTTCTCTCTCGGACCACTGCCATCAAGTCACTGAGGACTGGAGCGTTAGCAGTATATTGATATCTTGAAAACAGGACACTTTTATTTTTATGACACAATTTATTTATAGTTGAATTTTAATAATTTTATTTTTCTTCTGCCGTTACTGGTAATAAGGTGTTCATTGTTTTCCCGCAGTACATGGTGTAGCCGAATTGGGACATAAATATGTAATATTAACGTAAACATTCACAACACGTGCACGTGCTTTAGTGTCTTTGATGAACGTAATAATTTGATCTCTGTTGTGACTCCTATGTAGAATGTGTTCAGGTATATTTCCGAAAATTTGTTCATTCGAACCAATTAATTGTATTAATTTTTTACGTGAAACAAAAGCCCCACACCTTGAATATTCCAATATTGCTTCATAGACAGAAATGTATGCAATTTATTATTGGCATCACAATTGCTTTACATGATCACATGCAGATTGCGACACTTTGCAACAAAGATATCCACTGATATATACAAGAATATTCTCCTCCTCAATGGTAATACCCATTTGTGGCGTGAATGATTTCAGCATTGAATAAGCTAATTTTGTGACAGAATCGCTCAGATCAGGTGAATCAGCAGTAACAGTAACATGCTTTATATCAACAAAATATTTATGTTCAGGTATATTCATAATAAACATGACAAATGATCCGTGTTATTAGACTATAATATATAGTAATATTATGTTTCCCATTGCCCTCATCTTGGTTTTCTTTGCCCGTATCTACCCTTCCACACATCGTCACATGCCAGCAGATACGAGAAGATGAACCAATGATGGGGTAATGCTAGACCAGCATTACAAACCTTGGACCACTATACTATAATTGAGTCGACGTCTCGTGTTAGCTGGGCGTCACCTGTTGTTTGTAAACAATGAATATGCATACTTGTTTATACGGGCGCATCAACACCTGAGGTACTAAAGAGAAAAAGACAATTTAAAAGTATTGATAACTAACCAACACATTATTGGATAAAAAATAAAAGTAAACCTCCCTCAATACTTATTTTTCTGATTTTTCTGATGTAAAGTATGTATTGTTTTAAATAGGATCAATGTCATAATTACTCGTCGTAATATGGTAAAATTATACTTGATAGATGGTTAAAGCATTAGTTCCAACTCCCAATACAGGGGGACAGCACTGAGAGCGATTTCATGTTTTGGGGAGAGTTGACTATCTTATCGTGCATGGTCTTTGGTCACGAGACAGACTGTGATGCTTTGGGTTCAGAAGCCTGGAAAACACTTGACGTATCTCACAGCGCTGAGATAGTTTTGTATAAGTAATGGAAACCAATAATGTTTTTTTTCAATTTGAAATCATCATGATTGTCTTAGTTAGCTCATTCCGGTTCATTTGAATACCTATGTTATTGGTCTGCGATCAATGTAGTTGTTTTAATTCTTTCAGTGTGGGGACCGACCTTAGACCTCAGAATCTAACGTCTATGGACGTCAGATTCTGATGTCTAAAGGCGGTCCCCGCGCTGAAAGGGATAACGTCTGCTAAATGTAGGGCTAATTGTCTGCCGCGATCATTAGTGATGCAAATAGCTGCAATCTAAAGTGTAAATGAACATAACACAGGCCTGAAAATACTCATAGTCAGGGCCCATTTTTCAAAAATAGGCATTCTTGAAGTTTGTAGTCATGCAGTTGTTTTTACACACTTCGGATATGCTGATTCCAAATATGCCCCATGCCAAGCTCTATTTTTTTGTTTTTCCCTTTTAAAATTAAAAAGACAAAATGGCCGCCAAAATAACAGGTAAAGTCACAATAATTATTATCATAATTATTTTATCTCTAGTGTTGGTGCGGGAAACATTATACATGTATTTAATACAGTATGTATATTAATATTATCTTTTACCTTTTAACTTGGATTCAAGTATGGCCCCTATATAAAATGTTATCCTGCATGTCAAACGTAGTAAGGGTACTGGGCACCTGTATTTGACATCCTAATATACACAATTTTATTTACAATTGCATATTTGTATAATTATTGTATATATTTCTGTATATGAAGCCTAATAAATAAATAAATGGGGCCTACATCAACTGGGCCTACAAACTGTTTAAGAGGAATGATAGTGGGAATTTTTTCAACCTAATAAAAAGTATGTTTTCAAAATAAAAAAAAAGAGTGAATTGGGGAAAAAACTTTAGCATGCCTTTTAAAAGCTGCTTTGGAGTAATTCAAGGAGGTGTGCTAAGCCCGCAATTGTTTAATGAATTTTAAAGTAATTTTGGCGACTACTTAGACCCTGAATGCGGAGTTAAGCATTTATTATATGCAGATGATCTGATTATATCCTCGCATTCTGCGAAAGGCTTGCAAAGCAATTGAACTGTTTATATAAATATTGTGCAAGATGACACTTGATTGTAAGTTTGTTAAAAACAAAGGTGGTTATATCTGTATATATAACTCTGCTTACGCTTTGCGAAATTGTGTTTTTAAAAATGGTGACGAAGTTATCGAAATTGTAAACACATTATAGGCCTAGATATCTCGGAGTATGGTGCTCAAACAAAAACAGATTATTCTCTGAAAACTTTGCATAGCTTTCTAATAAAGCGTCTAAACAATATTTCCAATACAAAATTATAATTCTGAGACACTTGGTGGATTAACTCCTTGTTTGTAGATTAGTACTAAAAACGTTTAGTGCCCCAGCATTGACACAGCGCCGGGCAAACGTCTCGTCTCTGAGGATTGACAAACCATGTTTTCTGTTGCAGCAGCCGCGCTGACCCGCAGTGACCTGAACTGACCCAGATTCCAGCCTGGAATTCCAGCAGTGCCGCGGAGCGTCGTGTACAGAGCGCGCGGAGATTGTGTGCGAGCGGCCGCGACGTACGCTACCCTTACTTGTACGTGTGACGTGTACACGTACCGATACTCTGCAGCTCTACGTCAGTGTGTAAGAGGGTCTGAAGCCGGCGACAACATCCAGAGCGGACCGCCTCTCTATATAGGAGAGAGTGGGTGGAAACCCACTATAACTCGGCGCTATTAATCGAAGACGCCAACCCGTTCAGCCACCTAGAAAACGCCGCACAAACTGGACGCTAGACCAATTGAACCCCTTACCCCCCGGCTGCACCTAATCTTGACCGCTGGCCAAGGATCAGATCCAGACTGGATTTGGCGCGCTACACACTTCCCTGTACAGCTCATATCATTTCTCTTGGCCCAGGATTCATCTCGGATACAATTATTTTGACGGGGACGTTACCAACACTGGGAACAGGATTAAACTATCGTCATGGCAACCACCACCATTGAGACAACGACCATCGTAAGACCTCTGAAGGTGGGTGTCTGAGAATAAGAAGTTAAAAAAAATATATATGTCTTAAGCCCTAGTTAGATTATGTTGGAGGTGATATATTTTTTTACTGTTATTTATTTATATATATCTGGTCTATAAACATGCTAAAAAAATGGGCTTGGTCTGCATCATGTGCATAGGCCCAGGCATTGCAGGCCTGATCAAAACGGGTATCGTACGTTCAATAATTTTCATTCATGCCAAGGCGAGAATCGCCACCGCGATTCTCGCCCTGGCATGAATGAAATTTCACTCGAAATGATTTAAATACATACTTTTCAGAAAAGAGTAGGGCCTACACCTGTACACATGCTACATGTCCTACATCAAACGACGAACCATGAAATCTGGACGAACTCATTGGTTAGGATCTATAAAAAGATATATCACTGTTTATCATGTTTATCGCGTAATATACGCTTAATGTAGGCCTAATTGATCATGTTTAGCTCTATGTCTAATATTAGGCTTAGTAGGCCTACTAAGCTTTTTTCGGTGAGAAGACCAACCCTTGACATTGGCGTGGAGTTGGGCGAATGCTGGGTCTTAATCACGTGTTAGGTGTGGCGGCCTAGTCTCGTCGACGTGCAGCTATTCACCAAGTGGCGGACGATGTAGTTTCTATATTAATTTATGGGTACAGCCGCGATACAGGTGTGCCGCGCTCAGTAACCTTTTAGGCCCCAGAGGCAGTCGCCTGACTAAAACATTCTGCTCAGTAAAACATTCTGCCCTTTAGCATGGATCACAGCACACGAGGTATTCACACAATGCTGTTTCAATGTTGGGCCACCGTCTCCGACGATGGCCCAACATTGAAACAGCATTGGGAGAATGCCTCGTGTTTGCTGGGGTTAAGGTCTAGTATACATGGTATAGGGGCCTATATTTAGCCTGCCGCCTGATGTACCGACGGTACTGCTCCTCAGCGTTACTTCATTATGTTTCATTATTTTTACCGTCCACTTCTCCACAGTTTGTCATTTTCATCTCTAGAGGTGTTAACACGGTGAACAGGTTAACTGACACTTTATAGGCCTACCCTACAGCTTTTTAGCCTACCGATTTTCAAGCAAACTCTTTAGTTTTCAGTGCCTGTCTGCAGACTGACTACATGTATTTCGTCCCCTTGGAGTTAGAATGTGCTAAACTGCCACTTTACAAAGTGGCAGTTCTGCACCTTCTAACTCCAAGGGGATTATTTGTACTTGAAAATAAACTGATGCTGACTCTTCAATCCCCGGAATTCCGTAACTTGAACAGTTCCAACTTCAAATGAATGAAAAATACTCACAAACAGTCAGCAGTATACACATGATACAAGGGTTATATATATAAACATGTGTATAACATTTGTATAACATTTGTACAATGCTGGACCAACGTCAATTAATCAAGGTGATTAATGATCTTTTGACTACGCTCGCCTGCAAGTTCAGATATACAGATATACATGATATAGCATGTATAGGGATGGCTGGGAATTTGAACAACTAGCGTCAATATTGTGGAGAGCCTCCGTGGGCGAGAGGTAGCGTACTGGACCTCAGATCGCCAGGGCTCGAGTTTCCAATTCTGTATCTGGAGGGCAGTGTCATCTCATTCATCCCACCATCTCGCCGTAGGCCCAGTCACACCAAGATTACTTGGTCATGGTGACATCCTTTTAGTCAAAAGGCCCGTTAGCTGGTGAGTAAGAAGGCCCTTTATATAGTCAGAAGGTCCATTAGTCAGAAGGCCCGTTAGCAGGTTAGTCAGAAGGCCCGTTAATCAGAAGGCCCGTTAGTCAGAAAATCAGTTAGGCTTTTTTACGTCAGACCTCCGTGACCGAGAGGTGGCGTCAGACCACCAGGGCTCGAATTCCGAATCCTGTGTCTGAATGAAGGGCTGTGTCCTTTCATTCATCTCGCCATCCTCATGAGGTTCCCTGATAGAATCCACGACCACTGTTTCACTACAGTGTGCATCATGTTCATGGGCGCCCCCCTCCCCCACCATCTCTATCTGAATAGCAGTCGAGCGTCTGAAAGTTGAGTTGATCGGGGCAGGTGACCGTCCGCGCACTTGTCACCAAAAACATGATGTCGCCTCTTGATACTCATGATGGTCATCAAGTTGCTATAAAGTCCCATCGTTGTGACACCGACACGACTAATGACGGTCAGAAACTGATGACAGTACGGACACAGGTGGTCTGTTCTCAATGAACGCAATACTTTATATCGGTGCTGGGCCAGTGTCGTAGTATACCTTCATGCGGCACTTGGCCCGTATTCTCGTACAAGTTACGATATATCGTAGCTTCTGATTGGTCGAGATGGCCATCTCGACCAATCAGAAGCCTACGATATATCGTAATTTGTACGAGAATACAGGCCCAGCTGGGTTGCCATAATATGAGCAGGAGTGTTTCGTGAGATATATTATAATTGATTATAAGCAGGTGTGGCCAGTAACCTGGTAACTGTTGTCGTGCGATTCGTACGAGGATACGACTCGTACACGTCACGATATTGAGTATATCGTAGGCTTCGAATTGGTAGAGATGGCCAGTAAACATGTGAAGTTCGAGCTATGTTTAACATGGTTAATGTTGAGCCAAATATTAAACAAACGCACTTTCAAATGTTCAATGATTAAACATGTTAAACATGTTAAGCTTGAACTTATCATGTTTACTGCTATGTAGTTCATATTCTCGCACAAGTTACGATATATCTTAGGCTTCGGATTGGTCGAGATAGCCATCTCGACCAATCCGAAGCCTACGATATATCGCAACTTGTACGAGCCGTATTCTCGTACGAATCGCTTAACCCGATGCATTAAAGCATCATTTTGCATTCCTAAAAACAGACTTGATTTTTTTACAACTAAGGGTTTTTGAATGAAAATTTCCATGAAACTGGTTTGTCAATACACATGATACATGGTATTTTTCTTTAATTTTTCACTCACTTCAAATCATCTTCATCCACTACAAGTCGAGAATTGCGACAGAAATTCGCGGCTTGTAGTGTATGAAGATGACAATGGTAAACTCAGGCTTGAAAGGTTTAAACGACAATACCATGAGTATATTACTGTCACTGGCAACACAATCCTCTGTCTGGAGGGCAGTGTCATCTCATTCATCTCACCATCCTCAGGAGGTTCTCCTGGCCCAGTTTAGCCTATATGTGCACAAGTGTGGCCTTAAGCCCCATTCATTTCATTTTACTGGTATGCAACACCTGCTAATTATTATGATGATAGATCTATTGTGTTTGCTGCGAGTTGTGTACCGGTATGCTGGTATACCAGTATACATGATATATAATCTGAAACTAAGGACTGGTCGAGTATACGGAATACGGCGTTCGCTCAACGGTTTGTGCTCGATCACTGAAGTTAAGCAACGTCGCGCCCGGTTTATAATTGGATGGGTGACCGCCTGGGACTGCCAGGTGCTGTATACACTCGTGGGGCTCAAAGAACCACGTAAATCAGATGGCTCGTCTGACTGACTTTGAGTTGGACGTAAGAGAACCTCAATGGACGTAGGCGCAGTTTCCATCCGGCGAGACCCCAAAAAATCCACAACATGGAGTACTTGGCACATATATAAGGCCATGAATGATATCATGAATGATAACAGGCCTTGCTAAGTTACTCCCGTGGCGCGATAGCACAATAGTGCGTACTGCCACGTAATATACAGATACAGATAGTGTATATTTGTTCTGTCTGAGATCAATCATGTCAATGGAGATACATAACGTTGCCTTTGTACCCTCATATATTACAGTATTGACAAAACATGATATAATTACCCACATGATCAGATGATCATATTGAAAGCTAACAGATAAAGCCTTTGGGCTTTGCACGGCATTCCATGCTGTAGCTTAACCCTTGAAGCGCCGAATGTTTTTGTAAAAAACATGGAGACCATAGAGGGTTTTTTCCGTTTGAAATCATCACAATTGTCTTAGTTAGCTCTTTCTGATTCATTTGAATACCTATGTCATGGGTCTACGGCCATTAGAAATATTTTTACTCTTACAGTGCGGGGATGGACTTTAGACGTCAGAATCTGGCGTCTACAGACGTCAGATTCTGACGACTAAAGTCGATCCCCGCGCTGTAAGGGTCAGTACAGCACACCGAAAGCAAACATTGTCATTTCCCCGAGGACCGCTAAGATGACCTGAGATGGTCCTATCTCCCTCCTTGTCTTGATATTATACATCATTCATTCTCACGTCCCTGAAAACTCGGGGCGCTCACCCAATGATGGCTTAATGATTGGTCAGCGTATTCGACAATGGCCCATCATTAAGCCATCATTGTGCACGATATGTATGTCAGTCACGATTATTACAATAGATGTCCCACAGGAAGGCCATACTCATAATTAAAAAATTCTCAACCCTGTCCACACTGGTATTCGTATCCCAGCAAACACGAGGCACTCAACCAATGTTGTTTGAATGTTAGGTCAGCGTCTACGACGCTGACCCAACATTGAAACAACATTGGTTGAATGCCTCGTGTTTGCTGGGATGTGATTGTACACACCAATGCGTAGATAATCATGATAATACATATATGACTGCGAGTGGCTTTAACCCTTTAACCGCCGGTGCCGCATATATTCGGGTTCACATTTTTTATTAGCAAATGAAGTATCACATTTTAAAGATAAAATGTGACATCAACCAGCAAGATTTAAAAAGAGTTGACCCCCATTTTGTCAAATCTGAATAATTTTCACTCACTTGAAGTTGTGGATCGCGTCAGCGAGACACAACTTTAAGTGGGTGAAAATTCAAATTGAATGATTTGGTGGTTAAAGGGTTAAACGTATCCATCATTGAAATAACCCTGTACGAACCACTGAAATGTATATTATATACACACACAGGTAAAAAAGTGATAAAAAGCAGCAGCGGTATTGGAGGACTAAGCTCTTGAAAAAAGCGCGGCCTAAGACATAGTTAGCCAATATTTCTGTTAAATCAGCTTTCTTTTCTCTTAACATGATCATCAGATCATGATGATCTGATGAATAAAGTATTTAAAAAATGAACACTGTTTAAATGACTTATTCTCTATCTACCATGTCTACTGGCCCAAACTTTCGATTGATAATCATGATAATATATTACACCTACAGTATGCATTTGATAAAATTTGGGTTTTTTTGTCATTGTGATGTGGACATTGCGGTACACATTTATGGTATGGATTTACTCTAAATATTTCTGATTTGATGCTTTGCTGTTAGACTTACACTATACTGTAACATGTGTAAGACCAAAGCCAGAGCTTCAAATATAATCATGATAATATAGTATGTTGAGCTGACACCAAACAATTTTTGTTTAGTGAGACCCCATCTCAGACAAACCTCTTGTAACCCTTATCATGCTAAGTTAATTTATTTAAATTTTCAGTCACTTGAAGTTGTGTCTCGCTACCGCGACCCACAACTTCAAGTGGATGAAAATTACTCATATTTGTTTAATTTGAGGCCAGACATTTGACAATCTTGATGTTTAAACACTCATTTCGTTCCCAATAACAGTGATTTCACAGTGTGAATAACTAACTGATTATATCACTCGCCCATTTGACAAAAAACTATGACTTATATGTTAAAAACAGGATATTTTGACATATATGGACTCGCCCGTTTTTTTCCCCACTCGCATTGGCGAGCGGGCGAGTGCCAGTCATGCACACTGATTTCATTATGTTGATCGACCAATAATATAGGTTAAAACAACGAAAGTCACGTCGCAGATATTGTTTGTGGTTGTCTTTGTGGCGAACAGGGAGCTCGTCCGGAATCCTGTTAACAATTTCGCGTGGAAAAAACAAAGTGATCGACTCCTTAATTAACCCTCAACCCTTTAAGCCCTCACGATGCATTAAAGCATCATTTTACATCCCTGAAATCACACCCAATTTTCATACAACTGGGCGTTTTTGAATAAAAATGTCCATAAAACTGGTTTACTAATACATGGTAATTTTTCACCCATTTCAAATCTTCTTCATCCACTGCAAGTCGAGAATTGCGACAGCAATTCGCGGCTTGTAGTAGATGAAGATGACAATCGTAAATTCAGGCATGAAAGGGTTAATTAAAGCGCTAAGATACTTTTGTCTAAATTTTTTTCAATTTGAAATCATCATCAATGTCTTAGTTAGCTCTTTCTGCGTCATTTGAATACCTATCTTTTGGGTCTTCGTCCATTATTTTCACCCTTACAAAGTGGGAATCGACTTTAAACGTCAGAATCTGACGTCTGTACAGTGCGGAGACCGACTTTAGACGTCAAAATCTGACGTCTAAAGTCGATCTCCGCGCTGTAAGGGTGAAACATGTTAACCCTTTAACCGCCAAACTATTCAATTTGAATTTTCACCCACTTGAAGTTGTGTCTCGCTGACGCGATCCACAACTTCAAGTGAGTGAAAATTATTCAGATTTGACAAAATGGAGGTCAACTCTTTTCAAGTATTGCTGATTGATCAGTTGATGTCACATTTTATCGTTAACATTTTTAAAATGTGGTACTTAATGTGCTAATAAAAAATAAAAACCATAAAACTTGCGGCACCGGCGGTTAAAGGGTTAAAGCGATAAGCACGACTGTAGTCGTTTTTAACATGTTCAATCCGTTTTATTAGACGATTAAATCACTGTTATCATTGGTTATTGGGACCGTAAGGTTTGTTTAATTCAATGGTTAATTATTATTTGTCATCGTGGTTATACAGTGCTCCAAATTGTTCAAAGGCATGCATGGAGTATTCGGTGCTGCCTATGGTACTGTGCGTACCCTTGAAGTCAATCGAAATAGAAGTAGGGCATAGTCCCGGCTTCGGGATTCCTTCTGTCGCGATATTGCCATGATTGCGCAGAAAGCGACGTAAAGCAATATTCACTCACTCACTGTATGGTTTCGCTAACTTCTTCGCTCGAGAAAAATGCTCGGCGCTTATGGTAATCGGGCCAGACTCACCCCGGGGCGCCGTTAAACGAGCGCAGCAGAACCGCGCGACACGGCATGCTATGCAGTGCCAAGTCAAAACACATTAAACTGCTTACTTTTCGAGTAAGTGGTTACTACTTTTTAGGTTTGCAAACTGCCGCAAACTGCTTAAATCATGTAAATGGAGCAACCGAGATTGGCACGTTGCCATAGCAACAAACAATAGCAAGCTTGTTGGTATATTATTTGTATGTGCTGGCTAAAACAAAAAAAAAACAGTGTTGCTTATATGTTACAAGCAAGTAGTTACTCAGGGGCGGTTACAGGATTTTCAAACCGGGGGCTTCCAATGTCAAATAATTTGATTGTCCTTCGCGATTTAGGGCTTAACAACAATGCCTTGTGACATTTTCGGCTCCACCTGAGAAAATTTTAAATGTCAAAATTAATATTGATTTTGATAATTTTGACTTTGCAGAGAGCAGTAGGCATACATGGTATGGTAGTTATATTGACATTGGTAACATGGTTAACATGGTTAATAGTCATGGATTGGTATCTATATAATTTACTATACCATGTATACTGCTATGAAGTTGTAAACAACTGAACAATGACGCATGCAAACACAATCATATCCGACAGTGTCTCCGTATATCGTCAAGCAGCTATTATACGTGGACCGAGGTAATTAATAGGCCCACACCGCCAAAAAATGTAATAGGTTCAATTAATTTTCTCCCGTTGAAGTTGTGTCTCACCGCAGCGATGCGCAATTTTATGGAGGAAAATCTTAATTAGTTAATTTAATGAAATTGTTTTATTTTTTGTCAATCTTTATAAACGCAGTAATGTACAATCCACGCTTTACACAAGATATTGATTCTAATATGCCAGAAAACACCACGCCCTGACCCGCTGTTTGTTTAATGCTGGTCCACCGTCTGCGACGCTGGCCCAACATTAAACAAACAGTGGGTTACAGCATGTACAATGCACACAATATCCATTTTGTATTGTAATGAATAATATACCGGTTAACCCTTTGACTTCCAGGCCGGGGTGCATGCCAGGATCCAGATATACTGGTGTACGAGTTCTATTTTTCGTCATTTGAAGCTGGAACTGCTAACGCAATTTCCAGCTTCAAATGACGAAAAATACATAAATGTAGTATATATTTGACGAAAATTTGTGTCATTTTATGGTTACGTTCATTGACGAATGACGACGGAAATTTCCGTCATGTATGGTAGTGAAAAGGTTAACAGTTTTTTTTAACATGTTCACCCCTCACACCGCTGAAATATTTGTCAATAAACCATGGAAATCGAAGGTTTTTTTCAATTTGAAAATAATCATGATATATGTCTTCGTTAGCTCTTTCTGTTTCATTTGAATACCTATGTTATGGCCCAATATGGGTCTACGGCCGTTATAAATAGTTTACTTCTTCCAGTGCGGGGACCGTCTTTATAGGCCTCTGACGTCTACAGACGTCAGATTCTGACATATAAAGACGGACGTCAGATTCTGACGTATAAAGATGGTCCCCGCGCTGAAAGGGTAAAAAGCAGGCTGGTCAAATCCCTAAACACTTGACCAGTTGACATGGATATTGTGTGGTTCATTATCATGATTATCATGATTATCATATTATGTCTTTGTAGTTTATTTTGAACATATTTTCAATCTAAACTAAATCGTCACTAAAGATAATTTTCTATATCAATATCCATGCATTGTCCTCCAGACAGCGGTCTTCATGATCAGATGATGCTGAGAAAACGACATCGTCACGGAGGCTCATCGCAATATAGAATATTTACGAGTGAACGGGGAAGAAACATTGTGTTTCCTTGAAACATGCTACAGTGCACCGATCGAGAAGGGTATATCACATTCAACCTTCGGCGCATTGTTGTCATCTTGCCTACCACAAGGTTATGCTTCTCCCGATGTCGCAGACGCGACTCACCTCGGGAGAAGTCCAACCTTGCTGTTGGGAAGATGCTTTTGTATGTCACCTAAGTCAGAGTGGCACATACAACACTTTGGCTGATGGCCCAGCAAACACGAGCCGTTGACCCAATGTTGTGTTGATGTTGGTCCGACGTCGAAAACGTCGGGCCAACAATAAAACAACGATGGGTCAACGTTTCGTGTTCGCTTGTGGGGAGGGGGGGGGATGTTGCCACGAAGTTAACAAAGTAACTATGGTAACACAAACCTGCGATTACCATCTTGACACACAACCTTTATCATGTTTATCAGTGTTTATTGATAATTTTTTTGCAATTTTCCAAAGCTTGAGTTATCCAAGGACCTTTTCACCAGTGTGGCCTACTTCACATGTTCACATTCTATAACCTGATAACAACCTTCTTGATAACCTTAGGCCACTTTGTTTAATATCCCTGTTTTAGATCAGAAAAAATACAAAATCTAATGAGAGAGGGCGGAAAAAAAACATTTAGGAAAAAAAATCATTGAACATATTATTGGAAATGTTAATGAGGGCGACCGAATAAAAAAAAAAGGTCATATTTCTGGAAAATTTAATGAGGGCGACAAAATAAAAAAACTTTTGACCTATTTGAAAAAAAGTTAATGAGGGCGACGAAAAAAACAAGCAAAAAAAAACATAGCCGTAAAAGTATTTTTTATCTCACGAAATGAACTTGTTTTTTTTCGAAATGTTTTTTTTATCTCCCGAAATTGACTGTTTTTACCTGGACATCGGCAACAATCTAATGCGCGCGCTGGGCAGAAAAAAACCACATGTTTTTTTTGGTAATGCGCGGCCTAAATCTAATGCGCGCGCTCATCTAAAACAGAGAAAAAACATAGTGGCCTTACATACACAATCAACCTGTATTATGCTCTGTAAAGCCAAACAGCAGTATCCGCTCACTTGTAAAGTAAGCAGATACTGCCTTTTTGCTTTGCACTGCAATATGCGTGCCGTATATTATTCATGACCGCGCCTGCATATTAACAGTTACAATGCTGCTGTGAAAAGAGCATGAAGAGGGAGTAACGACCTAATTCACAAGTAAGCAGTTACTGTATTGTGGCTTTCCACGTCAGAATAGCCCAGGTGATACCACTGAGGCCACACCAATTTGATATTTAGTTCACTGGAATAGCCACACCGTGTGCACAAGGTATGTATTTATATTCTAAAAGTGTTGGTCCCAATTCACATGGTTCAAGTTCAGTAGGCCTATATTTGGACGCCCTTATCATTTTATGCACAACTGTACCAACCCCAAAAAGTTTTGAGATAAATGCAGTTGAAGTTTATGGTCTACTGTAAATTCAAGGAAACGATTGAGGAAATATTGAGTTAAACTAACACACCACATTCACATTCTGTATTCATGGAAAATATCCACATCTCCAGATACCTCCGGTTTCGAGCTTCGCTGCTCAGCCAATCCGAAAATGGACGCGCATCGGGCAAAAACTAGGTCACGGCGGCCAAAGTGACCGAATATCTGCATTTTCTTAATGCGTAATATCTCTATATTACTACTATATAGAACACAATGTGTGGTTTCGGGGAGGGATATGCCCTGAAAAATTTCAACTTGATCAAATTCAAAATGGCCAACTTGCGGCCTTTATTGACTTTAACATGCGTAATATCTGAAAAACCGTGCCAGATAACTAGACCATTATACAGTCACTATAGAACAAAGTGTACGACTTCAGGGAGGAATATGCCCTGCAAAATTTCAACTCGATAAAATGCACAATTTCCGACTCGCGGCCATTGCTTTAATATCTTAGTTGATGGAACTTGTTGGAGAGAATGCATTTCCCATACCATATGGAAGTAGATAGCTTGAGCTGATATCTCGGCCACACGCGCCATGTTATGTTTACCCCTGAAGAAACAAAGTGCCTACATGCATTCTGGTTTCCAGTTGCCATGGTACCATTCAGGGGTTATCACACGGCGCGGATGCAGACACGTCTTCTGCATTGACGTGTTTCCAGTTTACCGCCAGAATGATATCGCTACGCGGTGCTCTGCAAAGCCAAAAGGCAGTATCTGCTCACTTGTAGAGTAAGCAGACATTGCCTTTTGGCTTTGCCCCGCAGCTGTACCGATCACAACTCACCAGCCCACCAATCACGAGACGTTGATCCATTGTTGGTTTAATGTTGGCCAGCGTCTGCGACGCTGGCCCAACATTAAACCAACATTGGGACGACGTCTCGTGTTTGCCAGGCGATCACCGTTCGCCATTTGGTGGAACATTCCGGAGTAAAATCAGGCTAACGCTGCAGGAATCCTGTCCGCCTTCTACCCAATATTTTGCGCTTGCTGGTCACCAATCTCAAAAATGAGGTCGAGGAGTGTGTCGTATTTTAAGATAGTGTAATTCCCCCGAGAGAGAGACTCTGCTCTGCTCTGGATTTTATCCCCTAATCACCAGAAATGAAAAGGCAAACTGCAGTAACTGCTTACTTTTCAAGTAATTGTTATAGGTTTCTAAGCTTTCCAGAGTGTATTTGTTGCTACTACATATCATTTGTGTATTATCATGATTATACATAGTAGCTATTTGATCTCTGGGTTTGGCAAAGGTAACCTCTGTCTTCATCATGTTCATATCTTGGTACTGCCATTTAATTTCATTTTCAGGTAGTTATCATTTACCATGTTTACATTTTCAAATTATCCGGTGCTTTAATTATGTATGTGATAACATTTATATTGTCCCAGAAAACGGGGCGGGGGGCTCTGGTGCAGTGATAAAAGCTGCCTGCTTGGAAAGTCGCATATTGCGGGTTCGAGCTCAACCCCACTCTAGCTTCCAAGTTTCAAAGAAACAAAATGTTTCTCCCCCTTTCACTCGTATAGATTCAATATTGTGTTCTTCGCCTCTCACTCGTATAGATTCAATATTGTCGGGAGTCTCCGTGACTGAGAGGTAGCGTGCTCGGCCTCAGACCGCCAAGGCTCGAATTTCGAATCCTGTGCCTGGCGGGCAGTGTTATCTCATTCATCTCACCATCATCATGAGGTTCTCCTGGCCCAGTTAAGCCTATATGTGCACAAAGGTGGCCTAAAACCCCATTCAGTTTTATTCTCTCAGAAAACATGAGAAACTGCGCCTAAGTTAGGCTGACTAAATCACAACCTATGAAAAAGGGACCTGTTTCTGGTCCTTTCCAGGCCAATGTTCCGGCTATTTAGTGGATGTCCTTCTACAGTTCTACGACCTGATATCCTCACATGCACTAATCCATACATTGGTTTAACATCGGGCCTTATCTACCGACGTTTGCCCAGCTTCGATTCCGCGCTTGGAGAGGTCAAATGTGGGAGAAAGAACAAGTGCACTTGAGTGCTGACAGCCCCTCCTTGGCACCTTATTGGCGAGAAGATCTTTACATTTATTGGCCGAGCGCTCGAGGCTGTCTGTTGACCAAGCGGTGTTGTGAAGTGAGCTGAGGGAAGACTTAGCCCTTGTCATGCTACGCCCGTAGATTTAGGCCCTATTAAGTTAACATGTTGATACGGTTTTAACATGTTCAAGCAGCTTTAAACTGCCAAATTATTATCATGAATATGTCACTAAAATGGATAATATGTGGTTTGGAGTAATATGCTCAGTCAGTCAAGTAATTCAATGTGGAAGATGGCTATTTTTTTTAAAAATGTAAATCTTTCTCGTCATTTGAAGCTGGAAATTGCGTCAGCAATTTCAGCTTTAATTGACGAAAAATAAAATATAAACAATTCAATTACTAGTAACGGTAATTATGCAGCTCTCCCGGGTAAAGCTATGTTTTTTTCACTGTATTTAGCTGGCTTTGATCAGTTGATTAGGTCTTTGTCTTGAGCTCTATCTAAACATTTCAAATTACTCTGCTGTCACAGTGTGAGGTAGTGTGCTAGATCACAACGAATACAATGTCTGACATCTCGTACGTGTTTACCAACATAATCTAGAACCTGTTTTTAGAAGATCGGGTGATCAAGACTACATCTTGAGTTAGTGTAGTCATTCTGGCTCTAAATCCACGGAAATCTGGACAAATTGCTGACAAAGGTTTTATGAAATATTATGGTAGATATAGGTCCCAGCTAGCAATTCTGAAAAGTCCCAAGCGAAACTCCTGTTCAAATTGACGAAAAGTCAGCCAGCCAGGGGTACATAATGTGATGAAAAAATGAAGTGATGGCATATCTTTGTTACAAGCAAACTAACTTCAGAAATGTGTTTAGTAATTGTCAAAGAACAATACCTGGGTGGCTGACATTGTTTTACATGTCTCCTTTTTGCAGAAAGGCGAAATTCAAGATGGCCGCAATATCCACTAGCTTTTATGCTCAAAATCACATATCTTCACCAATAACTATGCAAATTGTTAATGTATTATATGGATTCGTATGTTTAGAGGGTCAATGAATCTGAATATCACCAAAAAAGAAACATTTCAAACGTTTTTTGCAACTTTAATTGTAAAAGACGATTTCAAACCAACAGTTGTGATATATATATATTATATTAGTTATTATTATGTCACCCCGCCACACAAGCTACCCATTAAATACAAGAGCATATTATTATCTAGGCTAACAAGAATAATTTAAACGAGAATACATCATATACTATATAGTCACATACCTTAAAAAAATTGAAATCACTTAAAATATCATTATTTTTTCTGAAAAAATACCTAATTGGACTTTAAATCAACCATTCGTTGCATTTAAAGTCAAACTGATAGCTGCAATCGATTCCTGGTGTCCAAAAACATAGGTGGCGATACCTAACATTTGCGAAATTGAAAAAAAAAATTTGAAAAATTAGCTTTTTGTGTATCGTGTATTGGAAAATAGTTTTATAGTCAATTTCACGAATTTGAACAGGCGTTTTTCTTGGGACTTTTCGGAAATGTTAGTTGGGACCTATATCTACCATAATACATCATAAAACCTTTGTTAGCAATTTGTCCATATTATTTTGCCAGAATGACTACACTAAGCCTCAGCAGTCCATGATACAGAACATGTTTGTTTTCAGATGTAGTCGTTCTGTTGTTTGTATGTTAAGCGCTCATTGTTTACCATGGTTACTGAGTTCTCACACTGGGCATCGAAACGCTGACCCAACGTAGGCCACGTGATGTTCCAACGTCATAGACGTTGGCCCAGCACGTGGCCTACGTTTGGTCTGCGTTTTCTTTCCATAAAGACCTCCGGCTATCCGGTCAGCTTTCTGACAGCATGCTTTCACGCACTTGGTCAGATGAAGGGGAAGAGATAGGAGTGATAATCATGATAATGCAGGCGGTTTTCTGTGCATTTTCCCCGGAGCACAGTGACTGCCCAGCGAGCACGATGCCTTAACCCAATGCTGGCTTAATTGTGGGCCAACGTTGCAGACCGTGGTCCAACTTTAACAACATGTTGGTGCAATACTCTGTTTCGCGGTGTGTTCCATCAGACTTAGAGGCCCTGTTCGATTCGCACTGATCTAAAAATAGTTGAGTGTTTCGGTTTGTACGCCCGAAAAGAAACGCCGTGAATTGATAGCAGCACAGTTGCCGCAAATTTAGAAATAGTTTGAGCCAAAGAAACCACCTGGTATGGCAATCGGATTCCAGAACCAAATTTACAGCCAATCTAAAAAACTGTTTGAGCAAAAATAAACGTGTGCTTTAGCAAATCGGTTCAATATACAATGACTAAACCGTCATGCAGGCAGGCTTGATGGTTTGGTCAATCTGGTTCTAGTTTGGACAGATCTGGTGCGAATCGAACGCTCTGGATTGGTAAACAGGTTGAAGATAGGTGCGAATCATGCAGAGCTTAAGATAGAATAACTTGAGATCTTCTATATTAATTTCCCACATGAGACGGGTGGCCATCGTTGATTCAATATTGGCCCTGTGTCTCAGACCACAAACCGACAATCATTCAACATGTTTAAGGCTGGGTCATTTCCACCGAACACAAGACTTTTTACTGTAGTACCCGAGTTAATCCCCTATCACAGTGTTAATAATAATTCGTCCCTTTGGATATGAAAAGGTGTATCTGCCACTTTACAAAGTGGCAGGTACACCCTTTCGTATTCAAGTGGACGAATGATATAAACGATACCCAGTGTCATCCAAAAAGAGTTTGATCATTTAGTCTTCGGGATTTATTTGCACGGTATGCTTTCTGATTGAAAAAACGACGTGCAGCCTATAGGCCTACTCAGATGCCAGATCACCATGGGTATTTAGTTTAAAACCCCTACAACATGTACAACGCCGAATGTTGTGGATATACGCCCATTAGCATGCAATTTGTATACTCTTTGTGCGGGGACCGTCTTTAGACGTCGGATTCTGCGAACTCCCTGATTCCAACTGGAACCTGCCTCCCCTACGACGAAGGCCACAGCTTTTAGCGTATCTGACCCTGAGGTGAAGAGCTCCTGACAGCTCACTACTACCACGAAAAGCCAGGGTCCGTATCCTCGTACAAGTTACGATATATCATAGGCTTCGGATTGGTCAAGATGGCCATCTCTACCAATCCGAAACCTATGATATATCTTAACTTGTACGAGAATACGGGCCCAGGTGGTCAACAAGCAAACGCAATCTGGAGGGTGATCTGGAGAGTTCAGCCAACTGATACCTCCAGCGCACACCTGTTTGGGTCGACCACACCATGGGATGAGCCAGAAGATTTCTTTGATGGAAATTTGGTAACAGGATTCCGTTGAGGCCAGTTCACGAAATAGTATAAATAATTATATAAATGTCTATAGACCAGTGAACGAATTGATGGTGTTTTGTGCACATATAGGCTAAGCTGGGCCAAGAGAACCTTCTGAGGATGGTGAGATTAATGCGATGACAGTACAGTACATTGTAAAAGTGCACACTTCAGTTCGTCTGTAGTGATGCTTTGTTTGTTGTAAGAATATGTTTCTGTGCAGAACTGAAACCATGTTTTCTTGTTGTAAATTGCGACTGCTAATCATGATAATCCCCTGATAATGTTCGACTGACTATTCTATTCACTACTGTACTTTTCACATTTTTTCAGTTCACCTGACCTCTCAGACTTTAGCTCATCAGCCAGTGATTTGGTGACCTGGTGACATGCTGGGAGAGACCCTGAAGGGTTTTTTCGTCCTTCGCGATTGACTTCCATTATTTAACCCTTTAACCGCCAAATTATTCAATTTGAATTTTCACCCACTTGAAGTTGTGTCTCGCTGACGCGATCCACAACTTCAAGCGAGTGAAGGTTATTCAGATTTGACAAAATGGAGGTCAACTCTTTTCAAATCTTGCTGGTTGATGTCACATGTTATCTTGAACATAATTAAAGTGTGGTACTTAACATACTTAATGTGCTAATAAAAAATGAAAAACCGAATATATGCGACACCGGCGGTTAGAGGGTTAAATAAACGATATTCAAACCATAAGCGACTGCACCTGCGTGGTGATTTTGGTTTCTATACTAAACAGCTGAAGGTGTTATAAAATTCTCGAATTTAAGAATCCCGTCACAATCATTATTATAATAGCGCTACTATCATCGAAATTGATAATTATCCAATTCAAGTCCAGAAATCACAAATTCGCGAAAATCTAAACACGCGAAAATTATCAGATCTACTAGGCCTACAGTAATGCGTGTTGTAGGCCTATAGGTCTACACCAGACCATTACATTAGCATTTTTACCAGCCTCTTTCTCATGGCCACACTAGCACGGCTAGTTGGCCCTGCTACAGTGCTTTGAGAATCTCTCCTGTAATTGCTGCGTTCTGATAGGGCATCAAAATCTGGTGTACCGTGACCCACACCTGACCCTGAAACTATGTCAAGTTCAATGTTTCCTTGCGCCTATGAGAGACAAGTTTATCAGTTTATATAATTGTGTCTCCCCTGTACCATGTGTACTGGGCTATATGGTTGGCATTATATGGCATGGCCCATGATAAAAGCAACATTGGATCTGCGTCTTTTATATTATGTGTTATTGTAGACTTGCTTTTGTGTGATAACAGCAGTATTCGCTCATACCCGTGATCGGAACAACCACTCTTTGTTGATGTTGGGACATCATCTCAGATTGTGGATTAACATAAACCCAGCGCTGGGTCATCGTCAGCACGATACACTGACCCAATATTGGTTTAGCGTTGGTCCATTGTTTGCGACAACAGGCCCAACATTGGGGAAACATTGGGCCAATGTAGGCCTATCATGTTTACACTGTGGGATTGACAATGGTGGATTGATGTATGTCAATCGTCTACGACGCTGGCCCAACATAAAATCAACATTGACCATCTATTTAGAATGGATTTTCTGACTTATATAATACAACAATATTAGGATGTCAATACACATGATACATGTACTGATGTCGGCCTATATCTTACCAGACAATAAGCCTGCTGACAGGAGCACATAATGTCAAGTTTAAATATCCACAGGATTTCAGGCCAAGTTGGACACGAAATATGGCATTTTAGATGTAATGATGTAGTCAAACCCCTCCTTGGTCCACCCCAACATGTTAAAAGAAGCTGTTAAATTCATGAAAATAGTCACCTGCCTCGCTATGTGTATTCATTGGCCTGACCATGTGGCTTAGAATGTCAAGGACATCATATTTGTTAAGTATTGCCTTATTGGCCAGATAGAAAATCAGGTCAATTCATGAATATTTCTACAGAACACATTTCAAAGTGCAATCAATCAGTGCCACTAGCTGACGCTAGTGGAAGGATAGTGGATATGATGAATGAGAATGTTGTTTACCATAATATTAAAACCCTAAATCTGTTTTGTTTCTGGAGATCAAACACTTTTGTGGGTTATTTTGTGCATTTTAATAACATCAGATATTCATAATATTGTAATCAGGTAATACAATATATTCGTGTTATGTATTTCTGATAACCATGTCATGATAACATGGATGAGTAAATTTATACATTTATAAAATAGAACCATGGCAAGCAGAAACACGCGACGTCTTCAGATGAGACCCAACATTGAACGTTCGTTTTCAGGTTGTTTGGTGATTCTGTCGGCCGTTCAGGCCGTATACAACCATCTGATCCCCATCCTCAGCATACTGCGCCTATTATCGCTGAGGTAGCTACCTATTATTGTCTTATTTCTACAAGATGTCCGCAGATTGGCATCCACAGGAGCTCCGATCCATCAATTAAACTTCACTATAGCCGCGGGTACCCAGAAGGCACAATACATCATTCAGCCGATGTTGGTTTGATGTTGGTCCAGCGTCTGCGACGCTGGCCCAACAATAAACCAACATCGCCTGAATGTGTCGTGTTATGAATCTTTGAAGCTGGCGGCAGTTGTAATTTTACCCAGAAAGAGGCTTGTGTTAGGGACCCGTTTAGAGTTTTTACCGTATTTAGCATGTTTAGCAGTGACATTAACATAAAACATGCTGATGTAACTGTAAGCTGCCAATCACAGCATATTATTAGCAGAAACACCTTATAGAACTGTTGTACAAATAACCACACCAAAGCAAACATGGTTGGGGCCGATAGCAGAACAATTCCCATCATGTCGGATGTGGGAAACGAACCCGCGACGTTGTGCCCGCAGCTCTGACCAGTATACTCGGTAGACTAGGGCGTTTATTATATCTGAAGGATTATCTGAAGGACATAACTGAAAACTCAGAGTGTATTGTTAAATTCGAAATTAAGACACACCGCTACATTATTTTCTTTGTCTAACCACGATATTCTAAATTGGGAATGAAGAGTAACTGTTATTATTCATAAAGCGCATACCAATCCGACCAAAATGCTGAATATGAGGTCATTATGGTCGGATGTGTTTTAAGTCAGTTTTAAGTCATTTAAAAAGGCATTTCAAAGCTAAGAATGTAGAGCTCCTCGGGCTTTATCCTATACGGCATGTAACCGATTGAAGTGTCTTGCAAGGTTGTTGTTCTTTCTTCATTATTTCACATCGACTTGACGACTGGAAACACGCTGGTTTTTTATGTTTATTGGCGAATTCAGCTCGAAAATGTCCCAGGAACCGGTGGTGGGTAAAAGGAAAATGCCGCGAAGCTGGGCGGACCCAGGACTATAGATCACGTAGATGAAAGCACCCCGGGCGTATAAAGTGATCAAGGGAGATCTGAAAGCATAATATTTTGCCACCCTTGGATATGAAAGGGTGTATCTGCCACTTCACAAAGTGACAGATACACCCTTTCATATGTAAGGGGACGATTTATTGTACACTGGACCTCGTGTTACAGTGCCATTCCCAAGACTCTGGCAATCTGCATTTGTATTTATTCCCGCGGGATCCAAAGGGTCATAACTCGTGATTGCACCCTTTGACCGCTAAGCACGACTGTTGTTGTTTTTACTTTGTTTTATTAGCCGATAAAATCACTGTTATTCGGAATGAAATGAGTGTTCAAACATCAAGATTTTCAAATGTCTCAAATTCAACAAATATGAGTAATGTTCACCCACTTGATGTTGTGGATCGCGGTAGCGAGACACAACTTCAAGTGGGTGAAAATTTAAATTATTGAATTTAGCGCTGGGTTAACAAGTGTTATGCCATTTTGCTTGCCAGCCTACAGCAGAGCAGC
Source organism: Flabesymbios commensalis (assembly GCA_964017125.1). Lineage (NCBI taxonomy): Eukaryota > Metazoa > Annelida > Polychaeta > Terebellida > Flabelligeridae > Flabesymbios > Flabesymbios commensalis. The sequence goes on from OZ024917.1 coordinate 48,101,953, forward strand.
ATAATGACTTCTTTAGTCTTGATTAAATTATTTCGCACTATCGCAAGCAATTCTTGGTTTTATCAAGGACTCTGTTTTCTACACAACTATGTTTCAGGGATATTGCGCCCACGTCAAATTAACCATATCAGCTATCACAATCATCATGATCATGATAGTAGATTATGAAGTAAGCATGGTGAGACACAAATCACTGTAAAAAATATAGTGTGGACCCAAGTAAATCACTCTTAGTTTGGCGTTTTCTATATAACATGTATAAATAAAAATATATTACATTTAATTTCGTTTCATTTCAAGCTCTAAAGTTATTTCAGCGATAATTTCAGCTTCATATAAATGCACCGCATTTGAGGAGTTAAACAGCTTAGAGATAATAATTTATTTTGTATGTATACGAAAACAGCTACAATTCAATTTGGAATTAAATAATTGAGTTGATGAAAATTTGTGCTACTATTACCATGATTGCAATCATGGTAATGGGATTAAAACTGTCATTGTTATTTTCCTCAATCATATTATTCCATTTTTAATTAAACTACACTGTGAAAGTAGGTAGGTAACGTTACTGCCGTTCGGCTTTGCAAGGCAGCACAGTACATGTGGTAGGGGCCTACATTGGAATGATATTCTGACAGATATTCCAGCAAGCACGATACATTTACCCAATGCTGGTTCAACGTTAGACCACATATCTGCGACGCTGCGAAACTGTTTACTTTTTATTTATAAGATTTCGTCTTTGCAGGTTTTGTGAACGTAACAAGTACCCAGTAAAAACTAAACATTCGTATAACTTTTGTACAACGTCGGCCCAACGTCTTCGACGCTTGTCCAGCATTGTACACATGTTATACAAATGCTTTGAATTTACTGGGTATAGTTTAAGCCACACTGAGATTCACGCAGGCAGCCGATGGAAGAGTTCATAATTTACCTAATTCTAAATATTGAGAAACCATGGGCACACGGCGTATAGACATGATAGAGTTTACATAATATCCGAATACCAGTGAAATGATACCCGACCATACAGCAACTGAAGACATCCACAAAGTGAACATCAGCACAATGTTGTGCCAACGCTATTGACATTGGTAGACCATTGAGCTGAGGTTGGGCCAGTATTAACATTCTGCTCTCACAAACTATAAAGTTCTGTATAAGCTAGCTTTCCATGTACGCGTATTGAGTCATCCGTATAGGCCTACCGTATTCCGTATTCCGTAATGCGTATTGCCCTTTTCCATGTGTGCGTTTATTTTCAGTCCGTACTCCGTAATGCGTAGTCATTTTTTATATTTTTATTTTTCATTAATTTTTATTTTATTTTATTAGCTTCCTAAGCAATCAACATGACGCTCAAATCTGGGTCCCCGGAAGGTAGCAACCCTCTGATGACGTCATGAAATGGAATTTTGTATCCTCCGTATACCGTATACAAATCGCTCCAAGTACCGATTTGTATACGGATGTTTTACGCAGTACGGTATACGCAATACGCACACATGGAAAGACTTTCACTAGTTTACTATAAACTTGATTGAAACGCAATACGGAATACGGATAACGCAATACGCGTACATGAAAAGCTAGCTTAAGCTTCACGCAAGCAAACACCGTTACACAACGTGTAGATGCATGTAATCATCATTTTCATGGTAATAGTTTTTTCACTGTCCTCGTGGGAAATTTAACACTTACAACGCTGAAATACTTTTGTATAAAACATGGAGAAAATCTGTAAATCATCATAAAAAACTGATAAATGTCTTAGTTAGCTCTTTCTGCTTCATTTAAATACCTAGATGTTACTAGTATATAGGTCTACGGCCATTTTTACCCCTCAGCCATTAAGGCTGTTATCAGGTTATGTGAGGTAGTGATCACCAGAGGCGGGCGGGCTCGTTGGCGGGCGGGCAGTCAGAAATTCAGCTCTTACTATAAATTTGACTAATGAATTTTGTTTATTTTTTACAGACATGACCTATGTGCCTGGACAATTCATCCCATATTTTTTGGGGGGGGGCACCAAGCCATAAGCGGCCATTTTCCAAGATGGCCGCCTAAATAGCTTGTGGGCACGATAACTTATGAACTGTTGGTTGGATTGCATTCAAGTTTGGAATGGTTGTTCTCTAGGTATTTCTGATGATCTGATTAACTGTTGGGATGAATCCATTAAAACCAAAATGGCTGCCGCAGCCATTAAAAAAAATTGACATGGTGGTAGTGGGGGTCATTTTTTTCTAATTATTTCTTGATATCGATGGACAGAGCCTACAGCTGAGGGGGCCTGCCATCAATTGATAGCTATTTTAAATTTTATTTCTTTCATTAGGTGATCGACTTCAGACGACGTCAGAATAATTATATCATCAGTTCATTGGGTGATCAAATTCTGACGTCTAACGTCAATCCCCTCGATGGAAGGGTTGATATTATCCGTTTTGAAAAATAAACATTGAATAACTGATGAGTGGCATTTCATGCATGTAGAAATATTTGACTCCGTGGGACAATAGGCAATTTCTCACAACATTACGCTAGTCTGATACACATGATTTGATTGACATATATCAGTGTATATACAACTGAAACACATGATTTGATATACAAACATAAGTACCATTGCAATGATATCGATTTCCAATCTTAGCAATGAAGAATGCGTTAATATTCAGGAACTTACAGATCTATACGGACACGTTGACTGATTATAGGGCTAACGTCTAATACCCCTGTCTAACAGGATACGAATCTCTACGAATCACCTTCCCGAATCAATTCAGAGAGTTTGATTCGTACCGACCGTTTACCGTGTTTATTGGTAAAAAAATGAGTAAACTAGCAAGAACTCTACCATGTCTAAGGGACAGCGGCGTTGGTGGTTTGGTGTGGTTTATTCGCGGGTGGATTTCACCGGTCTCCAAGCAGCAACTACTATTGTTGAGGTATCGATCAGCATTTAGCACCGGGATCATTCCCTATATTTCTCACTGCTGGCCCACGACGTTGTTGTGGAGTTGAATCAACGTCAATGACGTTGATTCAACGTCGCAACAACGTCGTGTGCCCAGTGGGGTGGTCACTCGCGTGCGCGCGCGGATTTTGTGACCTTCCCAGTAAACACAAAACATTTGTATAACATTTATTCAATGTTGGACCAACGTCGAAGACGTTGGGCCGACGTTGTATAAATGTTATACAAATGTTTCGTGTTTGCTGGGTTGGATTTGATCGTCCCATGGTCATGATGATCATTTACGTTGCGCGTCGTCGAGCTCCAAATTATATTATCCCCACACTTGTGCTCTCTGCATAATGGACTATTCTGTAGATGTGTTATTATATTTAGCTTGACCCTTGCAACCCTTGTTAAAATAAAAAAACACCTTTTTGTCTCCATGGTTTATACATATGTATAAACCATGGAGACGAAAAGGTTTTTTCATTTTGAAATCATAATAAATGTCTTGTTAGCTCTTTCTTTCCGCTTCATTTTTATACCTATGGTTGGGGTCTACGGCTATTATAAATGTGTAATTATTTCAGTGTCAAACTTGTCAAACTAACCTTGTCTAACAGTGCAGGCACTGATGTTGGCCGTGGTATCCTTCAAACAACCGACAATAGAGTGTTTCATATTATGTTTCTCACGTGGGATGATTGGAGTTACCCTCAGCTATTGTTACTCTGGGGAATATCCGACCGGAGGATAGCGGAGCCGTTAAAAAAAACAGGATCTATGGACGTCTGGGCATACCTGGGGGTAAATCCCCTAGACATGCCCAGAATCCATTGATATAAACCATTATTCATTTATATGAGCCTCTTCCTTCTCTTCCTCCTCCTCCTCCGCCTCCTCCTCTCCTCTTCCTCTTTCTCCTCCTCCTCTGACGAATATCAAAAATTGCTTTATTACCTATCTGCACTGACAGTGAAGTGAGGTATTAGATTAGGGTTATGACCTGTGACTTGGGGTCAGCTGAGTTCGCAGAGTCTATCAGATGGTCTTGGGGAGTGACTCCAGTGCGTGCGCATTTCACCATGAAATTAACGGGTCCATGCCACTATTTAGCTCAGGGATCCGAGCATTCCCTGTTAATACGCTCACCATGGTCACCACCTGATTGAACATCTTAGTCATCCTAGCCTTTAGAACACTGATGTCGACTACAGTAAGTGATCGTGTTGTTTTATCATTTTCAACCCTTCAACCGCCGGTGCCGCATATTTTCGGGTTTTCAATTTTTATTAGCACATTAAGTACCACCTTTTAAACATGTTAAAGATAAAATGTGACATCAATCAGCAATATTTGAAAACAGTTGACCTCCATTTTGTCAAATCTGACTAATTTTCACTGACTTGAAGTTGTGGATCGCGTCAGCGAGTCACAGCTTCAAGTGAGTGAAAATTCAAATTGAATAATTTGGCGGTTAAAGGGGTAATGGTCTCGATGTGCTGAGATGCGCCCATCTCGCCTTTGCAACGATTCTGTAAATTTCCATTATATCGTAACTTTTATAATGCAAAATAGAGAAAATTAGGATCATTCTAATCTTATCTCCTAAGCCTTTCAACGCTGAAATATTTTTGTATTCGCCATGGAATATACCCTATGTTTCGTGATGTTACCCCTTTGTACCCTTATTTCACCCCTGGAGGGGTGAATATGGGTTTTAGCCCATATGTTCTTGATGAAGTTTGTTCTTCTCATCAATACCTACAAAATGAACTGCTACACTACTCTATTCGACTAGGTTGAAAAAAACCCACATAATTATATTATGGTCGGGGGGGGGGGTTTCAGGGGGTCAGTAAATGACCTTAATGATCCCGACAATTGTCAACCCTGCACTTTTTAAATTTTATGACCCTCAAGATACATAATCATGATAATGAACAATAAAATATATTTATACATCAAAATCTAGCAAATTACATACAGTGTATATATGCACTATATCTTGGTCGTTCTGTGCCACCGCTAGTGCAGCGACAAACAGCGGTAACTGCTTATTATTTAGTTAGTTACCGCTGCTTACATGTGCATTGTAGTGTATGCCTCCCTGTTTATTAATGGTGTAGAAATAGCCCGACAGTTTTCAGGGTCATTCTATTTGCGCTCCCTATAGTAATATAAAGATACCTGCGCCAGGTCCACAGTTTGCATGGTCAGTCGCCAGCTGTGTTATAGAAATCACTCTTATGGTTTCCATTGATCACATCGCCATAGACATGATAGACGATAGACGGAATGTCATAATAAAGTGATCTACTGTTTAACATGTTTAAGCACAACTTGAATCTCCAAGCATCCTTATTTTAACTATATGATTTCTAATTTAAATTTTCACCAACTTCAACATGTTCTTACTCATATTTGTTTAACATGTTTAATTTGAGACACACAACTTAAAATAACTCGTATTTGTTTGATTTGAAACCAAACGTTTTTAAATCTTGATGTGTGTCATCTTTTAAAGTCACTAAACATTGCTAAATTCGACAAAAATATATTAAGCTATGGTGTAATGCATTTTGTATAGGACTAACCTAAATATGAGCTTTAAGATTAACCCTTTCACCGCCGGTGTCGCAGATATTCGGGTTTTCATTTTTTATTAGCACATACCACCTTTTAAACATGTGACAAAGATAAAATGTGACATCAATCAGCAATAATTGAAAACAGTTGACCTCCATTTTGCCAAATCTGAATAATTTTCACTCACTTGAAGTTGTGGATCGCGTCAGCGAGACACAACTTCGAGTGGGGGGAAATTCAGATTGAATAATTTAGCGGTTAAAGGGTTGAGCTTTGCAAAAAAATGAGCGATGTTTTAAAAATGGGGTCGTACATACGAAGGCAATAATCATGATAATTATATAAATCAAATATATAAATAAAAAAATTAGCAAATTTTGATAGATCACTAAGTGATCATGATAATAAGGTATTATAAACCAACCCTATATACTATAATTTGCCCAACGTAATTTATTGTTTGGTTTTTATAGCAATAACTGCAACAAAATAACTGTGTACTTTGAACTTTACCTATTAAACACCTATTACCTATTAACACATGATTAAACACAAAATAAAGACGTCCTCAAATTAATAACAAGCCGAACCTTGATAAAAAGGCGCCGCGTAATTGAAGCTGCATCCCACCCTTGTTTGCTTATCAACAACAGAGTGTAGGCCTACATGTACCGGAATACCCATGGCACCTATGTATCGCTGAACAAGGTCAGCTGAACTGATGTAAACTGCCACGTGTTACGATGGTTACCTGACTACATCCCCAGCAAACACGAGCAATTGACCCATTGTCGGTTCAATGTCGTACACGCTGGCCCAAAATTGAACCAACAATGGGTCAAGGGATTGTGATATCCACGCTCAAGTCTCCTACCAAACTGTAATTTCAGAGCTCTGCACCGAAAATTAGATTTTTTCCCTACACACCAAACAATAATTTTCTGGTGAGACATGCCACAAAGTGTGCACGTATACAATCCATGTGCCATACACACAGTGATACATGTGATTATATACTACTGTCTATATTGTTTGTGGGTCATCTGGTGGTGAAACAAAAAAGTATCAGCGATATTTGCATGCCTATTTTTACGTCCTTTTAACAAGTTTCCATCAAACAAATGTATTGAGTCGTGTCCCACAGAGCATGCAGAGCAGGCTACTAAATTACTCATGTTAACGGAAGACCTCTCGTTATCATGTTTATGTATTCAAAAAAGGTTTTCTTGAAGCAATATCTACAACGCATATGAACTATGGCCTATAAATGTATAATACCGACTACTAAATTAACAGTAGACCTCTCTCTCTGTATTTTAAAGGCGGGAGCCCTGGTGCAGTGGTTAAAGCTGCCTGATTGAAAAGTCGGGGATCGCAGGTTCGAACACCAGTCTGGCCTCCAAGTGTCGAAAAAACAAAATTTATCTTTCCCGCTCACTCGTAAAGATTCAATATTGTGGGGAGCCTCCGTGACTGAGAGGTAGCGTGCTCTACCTCAGACTGCCTGGACAGGGCTCGAATTTCGAATCCTGTGTCAGGAGGGCAGTGTCATCTCATTCATCTCACCATCCTCAGGAGGTTGTCCTGGCCATGTTTAGCATATATGTGCACAAAGGTAGCCTAAAACCCCATTTATTTCATATAATTTTATGTATTCAAAGGTGATTTTTAAGCAGTATCTACAACGTTTATTATATATATATATATATATATATATATATATATATATATATATATATATTGGGAGTACCCAGCAAACACAAAACATTTGTATAGCATTTGTACAACGACGGCCCAACATTGGTCCAATATTGTACACATTTTATACACATATTTTGCGTTTGCTGGGTCTGTACCTGATGGATTGAGATGCTGCCTATTCAGCAGGGAACGGTCACCGATACAACTACCACTGGTATAACACGTATAAGCAGTGATAATGTACCTGGTTGAAATTCCAACTGTTTTTATCTCGTATCTAAAGTGCCGTACTGTTGAATTAAAATTGCGAAATTGACATATATTTTGAGCCAAATTTTTGTAAGTAAATTTAAGTAAGTAAAATAAAAATTATCCCACCTTTCTTTATACTAGACGCGATATTCTGACGCATGACTGAAATAATTACAATACTTTTAAAGGCCGTAGACCCATGGTATATAAATGAAGCTGAAAGAGCTAACTAAGACATTTATGATGATTTCAAAATTAAAAAAAAATTATTTGGTCTATTAGATGTGTGCAAAAAGATTTCTGCACATGTGTAAGGGTTAAGCTTTAACAGATTTAATAAAAGGGTATATAAACCTCTGTGAATGTGGTCCCTTCACACGGTTCGTGACATAAAACAGGATTCAGGATTCTCTTCTTTTCATCTTGTTTTATTAGAAACTAATACCATGTATAATTCCTTCTGCCTGACCGCTGGTCACGTGAATTATGGGCAGTGGTCAGAGCATCTCCCACGCCACCACCACTGTGAACACATGCTCATTGGTGAGCCAACATCAGCTCAACCAACGTGCAGCCGGCAGCCGGGCGTGTGGGACCAGCAAACAAGACACGTCTTCGACGCTGGCCCATTGTTTCAACGTGTGTTTGCTGGGGGATGACCCCTGGCGGCGATCATCGTCTCCACGCCGCCATTAAAGATGGCGGTTGAGAGCATGACGGAAGTCGTCCATTCTCTCCCTGAAGTGCTTTCTGCTTTGTTCCTCTCCAGACGCTGGCCGTCAAAGGACGAGATTTCCGCCATCTAGTTACTGGCTGGACACCCTGGGCCTTGCCGGCTTTTATTAGACGGTGACTGTGTTAAATCCATGTACTGCATGACATCAAAGAATGCCATGTGAAGACACAATCTTGATACTTCTGAAATGAAATGAATGGGGTTTTAGGCCACCTTTGTGCACATATAGGCTAAGCTGGGCCAGGAGAACCTCCTGAGGATGGTGAGATGAATGAGATGACACTGCCCTCTAGACACGGAATTCGAAATTCGAGCCGTGGTGGTCTGAGACCGAGCACGCTACCTCCCGGTCACGAAGGTTCCCCACAATATTAAATCTTGATACTTCTATCCTAAGCATATATCTATAATCACACAATCTTGGTAGACCTATATCACGGTCTCATATATTTTTTTACCAGTTTTTGTATAGGCCTACCAGACAAATGAATTAACAACGTAACACGTTGTGACTGAAATCTATACTCATTACCAGGTTTACGGTCACTGATTCAACGCTAGCTAAATGTTCGGCGAAAGCTCTTAGGAGCAGAACAGAACGCCAACAGTTTCCTGCACAGCAACAAATTCACATCACAGCTCCCAGCAAATACAAAACATTCTCATAGCATTTATACAACGTCGGCCCAACGTATTCGACGCTGGTCCGCCATTGTATAGATGTTCAACAAATTCACATCACAGTTAACCCAGTAAACACAAAACATGTGTATAACATTTATACAATGTCGGCCCAACGTCTTCGACGTTGGTCCGACATTGTATAAATGTTATACACACAAACATGTGTATAACATTTATACAATGTCGGCCCAACGTCTTCGACGTTGGTCCGACATTGTATGAATGTTATACACATGTTTTTTGTTTGATGTGCTGGCTTACTCATAGACTGTCACATCAGGCCTCATTTCTCGCTCCATCTCGTCTGCTCAGCAGCATCAGACACAGCTCACAGCAAACCAGAGACGTTCACCCCATATTTATGAGAAGAGGCGACTTCAGCATGAAATGGCTCTTGATTGACCCTTTAACCGCCCATTCCGCATATATTCAGGTTTTCAATTTTTATTAGCACATTAAGTACCACCTTTTAACCATGTTAAAGATAAAATATGACATCAACAGATCAATCAGCAATATTTGAAAACAGTTGACCTCCATTTTGTCAAATCTGAATAATTTTCACTCACTTGAAGTTGTGGATCGCATCAGCGAGACACAACTTCAAGTGGGTGAAAATTCAGATTGAATAATTTGGCGGTTAAAGGGGTAATACGATGTCGATGGGTCGTATGTACAATTATAATCCTCATAACAGTATTATCATGATAATACTATTATGTATTTTGTATCATTGGTATTCCGCTAAGAGTGACGTGTAAATGTCACCGGATCTTACGTTTAGCTAGCCGTGTCGTCCTCTCCGAGGCCGTGGATTGATGTATTTGCTTTATCCGAAAAATTCAACATGGCGGTGACTGAGAGCGATCTCGACCCCAAGGTCCGAAAAATGTCCACAACTTTTTAATGACTGTGCGACCTCTGAGCTGAGCATGCGGGCATGGAACTGAAATGTTAATGATTCTAAAAAAATCTATTTTCGACCTGATTATTCGCCAATATATTCAGATATGACAGTCCAAAGAAATGTCCCACGATTTTGTACACGGTCAATCTGTGGCTGAAACCTGTTTCAGCCACTCGGGCTAAAGTTTAGCATACACCACGAGGTGAATCTCAAACAGTATCTGATGCCGACCTGCAAATATTGGATTTTATCGACAAAGCAATGTCTAAAGTATTTTATGACCACACCACCAGGTCGTGCTTAACTGAACACCCGATGATAGACATCAAAATTATGCACCTGATCCTATTCTGTCGAAAAATATATCAATTTAATGTTTGATCTTTTTAAATGCAAAAAATTAAAATAGCCTTCGGATCCCCCTTTTTAAAACGTCATGTACCCGCCCTCTCAAATTCTCGTGATCGCCCCTGATCCAGCTATCAATTCCAATTATTCGCGTGCTTCATCGAGTCCAATTTCTTGTAGTTGAGTCCATTTTTTTGTAGTTATCACGGAAAATGTAACATCTGTTAGATTCAAACTTACGCGAAAGTTACATTTTGTAATCAGAGGGTACCTCACTTTAAACTGATTTTGTGAAAAAACGGCAGAATAGAATTTCGAAAGCAATTTATTTTTGAATTCAGCATATGTTTTTTTACATTAGGAACAATCCTATGAACCTCTTTGCGCTTCCACACCAATAAGTTCGACCTATCTCTAATTTTTCGTCATTTGAAGCTGGAATTGCTGACGCAATTTCCAGCTTCAAATGACGAAAAAATGGTGACTATATGTATTTGCGTGGGCGTTCTCCACTCCGGATCAATCTGTTGTTGCTGTGCCAGCCGACCTTACGTCTGATGCCAGGTTGTTATGACGACAATAATTGTCAATATCCGGTTGACAGGTGCATCCCAGCATCACCTCTAATTAGGCTGCTGGGGAAATTTGTTCACACGAAATTGGCTCAGCGCCTTAGATGTTCAGCCATTTTTTATCCAATGTTCGCGAGCATGATGTGGTCCACTTATATGAGCCTATATTCTGCAGTGCAAAGCGACATTTTAATTTACAAATAATTATGTACATTTTAGCACATACGGTAACATAAAATATGTATTGCTTACTTCATGAAGTTGGTTGCAGACATCAAACTAATATAACCTGTGAAACTTATTTTAGCATTTCATAGTATATTCACATGATTCACTTCAGGACATGTTCAAATCTCAAAGTTTATGTACTTTTTCAAACGTATACATATATCTCAGTAAACACAAAACATTTGTTCAACATTTGTACAATGTTGGTCCAACGTCGAAGACGTTGGGCCGTCGTTGTACAAATGTTTAACAAATATTTTGGACGCCATAGTCTGTTTTGGACGTCAATGACTTTAGACGTCATAATCCGACGTCTGTAGACGTCAGACTGTCTTCATATTATTTCTTAATATTTCAGCGCTTTGAGGGTTAAAAGCATTAGCTATATTGTGATCATAATAATAGCGTGACAATGTATAGGCCTACATTATACATACGTGACAATAATAATGATTAGGGTCCTTCTTGTACTATTTGACCCCCTAGCAGTGTCATTTGATCCGTCGGTTCCTAATCTGGACTCTGATAGCTCTCAAATGTTCTGGCTTCGAATTATCGCCGTCCAAACAAACGCTATTGTTATCAGTGATTCTAGTTGAAATTGTATCGTGTCATTATTCCATGCTGTGGCTCATCTGTGGCTTTATGTACTCGTTATCAATCATACAAAAGAAAAGTACATGAGAATGCTGTTTATATGAATGTGACATCAGAAACTAAATGGTCATGATTACTGTGTATTATACTGTTATAGTGTGTTTTCGAATTATTTTAACCCTCTCAAGCCTGAATTTACCATTGTCATCTTCATCCACTACAAGCCGCGAATTGCTGTCGCAATTCTCGACTTGCAGTGGATGAAGATGACTTGAAGTGGGTGGTAAATGAAAAAAAAAAGATTTTAATAAAACAGCTCCATGAACATTTTCGATCTGAAACCCCCTAGATTTTAGCAAATTAAGTCATTCTTCAGAGATGCAAAATGATGCTTTAATGCAATCGTGAGGACTTAAAGGGTTAAAAGCCTTGAAAGCCAGCTTAAACGATTCAAATTCTTGTAACCTACGTTACGTTGTGTCCTGCTGCCGCGCCCAACAACGTCATGATGTATGAATGGGGCTTTAGGCCACTTTTGTGCAAGCCAAACTAGACAGGATATCCTACTGAGAATGGTGAGATGACACTGCCCTTCAGACACAGGATTGTGGTCTGAAGCAGAGCATGCTTCTTCTAAGTCACTGAGACTCCCAACACTATTGAATCTTTACCAGTGAAAGGGGACGAACGAAGCCAGAACTCCGACCTAACAGGCAGTAGCGTTAACCATAAGCTCCCACCCCCACCCCCCGAAAATATAGGACACCCATTTTTAAATCTCAGTAAACACACTCCACAGGTACCCAGTGTTTGTTAAATATTGGACCACGGTTTCTGACGCTCTCCCAAAACAACTGATATTCTGCCGTGCAAAGCCAAAAGGCAGTTATTGCTTACTTTCCAAGTAAGCAGTAACTGCATTTTGGCTGTGAAAAGCAGAGCGTATACCTGTATACGGTGATATCATTCTGGCCGTAAACTGAAGACACGTCAGCTGGTCAGAGCAGCATTGGTGGCTCAATATCAATGATTGTCTGGTATTGCTTGAGACACCAGCCCAGGGTCTACCTCACACATGATTACATGATATCAACAATATATAAACATATATTCTTGATGATGAGATTAATATAATCTAATACGTCATGTATACAGGGTATATTCACTTTCTCATCATCATCATCTAATATGACAGATTTTATGCAAGTGACTATGCTAATTTCCCTGTGTTATAGAATCAAGTTTTTATATTGGAATGTGTTGGAATGTTCTTGGTAGCAGCCCTGGGCGACAGGGGCTTCGAAGTGGTCCCTTACCCAGGGTGTTACATATCGCAGCCTTCATATGTGATACTAGCAAAACATTTCTATAACATTTATACAACGTCGAAGTATATTAATGTTATACTAATGTTTTGTGTTTGCTGGGGTACTTCTCGTGGTAGAGTCTGGTCATAGCCTTCAAGTGTGATAAAGTCTGATAGGTTCTTTAGACGGAACCCTTCAGCATGTTCAGTAGGGCCTACTATCACCATGCAAGGGTTCTCCTGGGGTTGCATGGTGATTGTACTAAAGGGTTCTTTTTAAATAACCTATATTGTTTAGAGTGTAGCCTTCATGTGTGATATTTGCCTGTGTTACAGATCATAGCCTTAGTATGTGGCATCATCAGCATTATCTTACTGATAGTAGCCATCGCCAGCACGGCCTGGTTGGAGGCAGAAGGCTACCAACAAGGGCTATGGCAGGAGTGCATAGACACAGACACAGGCACAGATTGCCGGGCCAATGAGGACAAAGGTCAGTGGATGGCACAGTTTAGTTTAGGGCAAATATTAGCTGCGAAAGTAATTTATTACAATTTTTAACCACCAGAGGTTTTGTCTCGCTACCGCGATCCGCAATCTTAAGTGGTTGAAAACTACTCATATTTGTTTAATTTGAGGCCAAACATTTACAAATCTTGATGTTTAAACAGTCATTTCATTTCCAATAACTGAAGTTTAATCGACTGATAAAGCGGATTAAAAACGACTATTGTGGGAATTAGCAGGTAAAGGGTTAACCCTTTAACCGCCAAATTATTCAATCTGAATTTTCACCTACTTGATGTTGTGTCTCGCTGACGCGGTCCACAACTTCAAGTGAGTGGAAATTATTCAGATTTGACAAAATTGAGGTTAACTGTTTTCAAATCTTGCTGATTGATGTCGCATTTTATCTTTGACATGTTTAAAAAGTGGTACTTGATGTGCTAATAAAAAATGAGAACCCGCATATATGCGGCACCGGCGGTTAAAGGGTTAAGCCTTAAAATGTTATATCATTACCTGATTACAGCTGTCTCGTATTCAGATGTGTATATATTATGTTATTTCATGCACTTTCAGACATATGTAAAACATTTATTTTATTTCCAATTTAGAGACAAATGTTTCTTTACTGTTTAAACTAATGTATACGATGTGTGCTGTCTGTTTTCACATTCAATTGCTCGCAGTGGTTGGAGATGTTGAGTTAAGCGTTGGTAAGTTATCACAGGTCAGGGTTCAGCTCCGTCACAGAATTTCTTGGTGTCACCTCTAAGGCTTCTAACTCACACAATCACCATGGCAACACTCCATTTAACCCTTTAAACCTTTATCCTGCACCATTTCGCATCTCTGAAAAATGTATCAATTTACTCAAACACTGGGGCATTTAGAACGCAAAAGTTCGTGGAACTGTTTTAATAAAAACGATTGTTTTCATTTGCTACCCACTTTAAGTCATCTTATCCACTATAAGCCGATAATTGCGGTCCAGCAATTTGCGGCTTGTAGTGGATGACGATGACAATGATAAATTCAGGCTTGAAAGGGTTAATCACCTGTAACCCACTCGGCAAACACGATCATTTCGCCAATGTTGGTTCAATATTGGGGCAGCGTCGCAGACGGTGGCCCAGCAATAAACCAACATTGGGTGAAGGCATCGACAAACCTAACCACGCTAACGAGCGAGTGAACGTCTTGGGGAGTTATCACAAAGAAAGATTAACAATGTTAACTTGTACAAATAAACATTGTATTAACAATTTGTTGTCAACAATAAGCCACAATGTAACACGTCTGCATATTCCAGTATATATTTGAGGATAATACTATCATCACTACGGTGACATGGTACGAGCCTTGATACTGTATCATTACCATGCCAGGTTACGTCACATAATCGTCGCCTCGGAGCTAAAGGATCCTATCTGCCACTCTAACGAGTGTCAGATAGGATCCTTTAGATCCGTGGCGACGTAATGTACATTAACGTGTAGCTAGCCGCTATATCATAACCCCTTTCACATGATCTGCTGCTAATCTGCTTGATTTCAACACATTTGCTCTCTAGGATAGGACAGCATAGGATAGGATAAATAACTTCTTAAAAACAATGTTTTAAAAGCTCATAGACGCACAAAGCCATTCCAGAATCAATATCATGTCCATTGTCGGTCAAAAGTCGTCCTGTTCTGATAATAGAAGCAGCATGCTATCGGATTTACTAGATTGGTAAGCACGTTTAATTATACCTTTATCTTTTTTAAGTTGTCTTCTCCAGGTTAAATGCCAACTCTTTCTGGCGGATGGAGGACCCTTTGTATCAGAGGGGACGAATTAAACACACTAATAACCTGATAACGGTTATGGCCAAGAAAATTGTCTCGGGGACCTTCTTTAGACGGCAGAATCTAACGTATACCTAACAAACACGACACGTTGAAACAATACTGTTTTAATGTTGGCACAATGTCTGCGACGCTGACCCAACATTAAAACAGCATTGTTTCAACGTGTCGTGTTTGCTGGGTATGCACATGTAGACGTCAGATTCTGACTTTTAAAGACGCCCCCCGCACTGAACGAATTGACAAAATGTATAATGGCCGTAGACCCATAACATAGGTATCCAAATGAAGCGGAAGGAGGTAAAACATTTATGCTGATTTTAAATTGAAAACAACGCTTCGGTCTCCAGCGTTGCATGTTTTAAACTCGCGTCACTTGTCCACGCAAGGCAGGTAAAACTTGCTTTGGTCATGTCATATCGGTCGAACTGTGAGAGGTTCTTTTTTTAGTTCACGACATTAGATCGACCCCGCTATGGTCCTGGGGCTGTTTAGTAGGTGCCCCCTGATTGGACATTACCAGAGGCACACTGGGCCAGACAGATTGACTGCTATGGCACGCCGGTCACGACCAAAATACACTGCTTTTTCTGGGGAAAATTTAGCATCTCCTTCGAGGCCACAGCAAAAAAGCAGTGTGATTTCTGGATTTCAACATTAACCCTTTAAGCCCCCATGATGCATCAAAGTATCATTTTATATACCTGAAAACAGACTTCATTTTGCTAAAACTAAGGGGTTTTAAAAGGAAAGTATCCAGGATACTTTTACCAATACATGGCAATTTCCTTTAATTTTTAAACCACATCAAATCATTTTCATCCACTACAAGTCGAAAATTGCGACAGCAATTCGCGGCTTGTAGTGAATGAAGATGACAATGGTTAATTCAGGCTTGAAAGGGTTAAATAACCACTATTAGCACAATACACTGTTTGCACGACTAAATAGTTCAGTTTTAATCACTGTGTGGCGTGTTGTAATAGAAAACATTGGGAGATGTGTATTTAGTCAGCATTCTCAGTGTTATTTCGTTCTGAGATTATGTAGTCCACAGTAAACGCTCTGATATGATATGATGCTAGTTGTAGGGCTTATGCAACATAGGCCTACTGTAGATCAAGGATGCGTTTCACTAAGAAAATCTCATCCTAACTTTCCGTCATTTACTATTAAAAAGTTACGATGTTCTTAACTTGTTCATGATAAATGACATAAACTAGGTCAAAGCTAGGATAAGATGTTCTTAGTAAAACGAGCCCCTGGGGCCCATCCCACAAAGATCAACTTAACTTTCTCCTATTTGCATTTAGAAAAGTTAAGATCATCCTAACTTTTTTTATGCAAATAAGAGAAAGTTAAGATGATCTTAATTTTAAGATGCTTTGTTGTATGGGCCCCTGGTAATGTTAGCGAGGTTTTAATTTTCACGAAATTCGCGAGGAGGACAAATCCGCGAAATCAAGAATCTCGCGAAAAATATTATTATACTAGCGCTACTAACGAAAAATGTGAATGCGCGAATTCTAATTTTCGTGAAAAAGTCTCAAAATAAAAAATTCACGAAAATTTAAACACTCGAAAATTACCAAATCTACAGTATATAAAATACATATTGTAAGTAATTGCACTTGAAAGTATGAAATAGACAATTTTGACATTCTCTCTTGCACTTGTGTCTCGACTGATGTTCGTCGACCCACCTACTAAAGACCATCACTCTTTAGGTCCTGATCTACATTGTATTTTGATAAAATTACAATATCCCAGCAAACGCAAAACATTTGTATAACAACGTTACTTCTGCAATAGATAAATCGATAGATAATAACGACAATGATAAAACAATGCGATACTATGTTTTTCGTTACTTGCCCTAACGTTCCCATAAATCCTGCTAATTATGTCCTTCTCTAGTCAGCTCCCGCCGTCACCGTAGGTGAGCGAAGGGAGCTATGGATTCTACCTCCGTTTTTTTTTGGCCTCTTCTTTTGCCTATAACTTTGTGAGAAAATAAGCTAGGATAACAATTTTTGGTATGTGGGTTACTTCCAGGTGGCTAATGGACGGGTTAAAATATTTTTAATCTGAATTCAATACGCAAGGTTGCAGAGGAGAAAATGATGATGTGACGGCGTTGGGCCGTTGGGCCGTTGGGCCGTTGGGCCGTCCGTAAACAATTCGTTTCCGGAGCATATCTCTGAAAGTACTTGTCCGATTGTCTTCAAATTTTACACACAACACCCCTAGGGGGTCTAGTTGTGCCTTTTGGGGTATTTGAACTTTGACCTACTTCTGGTTCAGAACTATGACCTATTTAGACGTTTTGACGCGCACTTCGTTTCCGGAGCAGATCTCGAAAAGTACTGGGCCGATGACAATCATATTGCACATACATGTTCTCTAAGGTCCCTAGTTGTGCCTTTTCAGGTTTTTGGACCTTGTTGCAATAGAAATCCAAAGGTTATGTGGAGATTGAAGAGTTTCAAAACATCGTGCAAACAATTTTTAAGTTAGTTGCCATAGAGATCAAAGGGTTCGATGGAGATTAAAATGTTTCACGACCTCGTACTAGCAATTTTTCTCGTTAGTTGCCATAGAGGGATACAAATGCGAACATATTTTTTTATTGGTTGCCCTAGATATTAAAGGGTTATAACTATGGAGATGAAAGTGTCTCCAAAAATGTCCCAATGCCGTGATGAAAAAATAAAAATATAAAGATTGTTATCAATGACAGTCACCGGTAAAATGGAGGGGGTAATTTAAAACTAGAGGGGGTAACTTGAAATTAGTTTCAGAATACCCGCGTGGGTCACCTGAACAGGGGGGTAATCTGAAACTGTTACCGGCTAAGTGAGCTTGCCTTTTTGTATTTTCATTTCAATCCATCTTTTGTGTCTACCTTTCTTGAAGCAAAAACCGGCCAAGTGCGCCTGACTCTTTGTGGTTGTATATAAGATTTAAATACAGCTGTACGTGGGTATTCGAAAACAACCCGCCGACTGAATATGGCATGTTTTTTGGTGTGACAAAAGGCATAGGCATGTTTTTTGGGATGCCCTTACACGTTATTAAAAAAAAACCTAACGTAGGACTTTGTTTACATTTTAGCTAAAATATGTTGTTGGCCTGTTGGTAATCCCGACCGACGTTTTGTTGATCCGTTAATAGCCTATGTTCTTTAGGGGGCCACCATTCAATTCCTAGGGGGGGGGGGGGGGCTGGAGTATTTTTGAAATAAAAATTTTGAGACTGATTTTTCATGAAATAAATAATTGTCTGAAGGGCATGCTGTAAATAAATATTTAATGGCCCTCATGAAATAAATAATTGTCTGAAGGGCATGCTGTAAATAAATATTTAATAGCCCTCAAAAAATTCTTCGCTTCGCTCGGCATAATTAAATGACGCTTCAATTTGTGAAGCCTGACTTCGCTCGTGTCCTTAGCTCCCACATCAATACTAAGCCTAGTTTGGGATCCAACTTTGTAAACAGAGAAAATACATTTTAAGAAAGTTAAATAAATATTTTGCTTGAGGCAGTGTGTGAAATAAATAAAATATTGCAGACAGGAGGTGCAATAAATAATTTGTCCAGTTACAAAACTCCTGCCCCTCCCTCTAGTAATTGAATGGTGACCCCCTTAGTATTATTATTGGGTGTGTTCAGAAGCTGGTGGCCACAGACAGCCTTAAATCTGACGTGAATGAATCTGAGAATGGATGCTAGCATTTTTAAAAATCGGCAGAATCAAATAATTTAATATGAGAGCTCAATTCAATTCAATGCAATTCGGTTTATTCAGTGTACAAGATACAATATTGAGCTATCCATTTTTCACACACAGTAAATATTTCCCGACATTTAAACCTGGAAATTGCGTCAGCAATAAAACCAGGTTCAAATTACGAAAATATTACCATACAATTCCGAGGGACAAAAGTTAAAGGTCGTAGGGGAGAGGCGGGCTAGTTGAGCCACTTTTTACAATATTTTGTCTGGTGTTTTCCCAGTTGATCGCAAAATGGTTGGGATAGTTTTAAAACATGGCTATATATTACATATATATCCAATATAAATGAAAGATGAGAAGAACAATTATAAAAAAGTTATGGACGCACAACTGACAGTGGTGAAAGTGGCTCAACTAACCCGCTGTATGGGGTAAGTTGTGCCAAGCAAGGGGGTAAGTTGATCACCTATGGTAAAAAATCACAATTGAAAAATGTACATGCCAAAATGTTATTTTTTTGTCCAGAAAATGCAAAAATGAAAAATTTACCACTTCTGTTCATCACACAAGGGTCAAAATTGTTGACAAATCTCCTCCAAGTCCCAAGTAATACAATCGGCATTATAGGCTGTATTGATGCATGGATCATTGTTTTCTTGTATTTATTAAGAAGATATATACTATTATTATGTGTCCTTATTATATTGACCTATTATATGATGTCATTTGTTACACTATATCACATTCTATAATAATATATTATATTCGCATTGGGGTATGATGAGCCATGTCGAATGGGGTTAGTTGATCCATATTTTGTAATATGTATTTACCTACTGGGGTAAGATGAGCCATGAATGAGGTTAATTGAGCCGGTTGATCAACTTACCCCATCTTATTTGGCTCAACTCACCCCACAACAGCCATATTGTATAAAATGTAAAATGTTGTGACATTTCAATGATCCAAGTTGAGTGTTACATTTACATAGGATATCTTTATGTATTTGACTGCCCAGCCATATAGCAAGAATTTACAGAATCCCTACTGCTTCCGTAATATTAATGCAAACATTATAATATCTGAATTCTACTGACTACAGCGAAAAATGCATTTTTAAACCACAAAACTCTCTACCTGCAAAATGATCTGTGCTCACAACATGGCTATGTAAATAATATCACATTTAATCACCAGGTGGTGTTGAAACTTGCTTAAAATCCCATGTGTAGAAATGCGAGGGGGTGAATCAACTAACCCTGTGGCTCAACTAACCCGACTCTCCCCTAATGGTTAAAAGCTAATTCGATGTGAATAAAATGTTAACACTAATGTGCTTATCACACCAAGTTAATTTATTTAACTTTTCACCCACTTTAAGTTGTGTCTCGCTACCGCTACCCACACCTGGTTGAAAATTACTCATACTTGTTTAATTAGAGGCCAACTATTTGCAATCGTGATTGTTAAAACACACATTTCGTTCACAGTAACAGTGATTTGACGGCTAAAAAAAACGGAATAAAAATGAATATAATAGTCGTGATCTGGGCCTTAAAGGCTAAACCGTCGCTGATTTACAACAAATCTACCCAAAAATGGCCTCTGTGGCCGACAAATTATGTGAGCATAGAATTATTTTCGTGGCCTTTCTGTGACATTATCGGGGAACGTGAAGTGAGGGAGAGCTCTTAGCCTGAATATTCTAGGACGTAAATTCTTGAACGCCGTTAACTAAGTACCCAACAGACACATGACGTTGAACCAATGTTAAACCAACATTTATTCGACGTCTTGTGTATCCTCTGCTGTTAACCCTTTAACCGCCAAATTATTCAATTTGAATTTTCACCCACTTGAAGTTGTGTCTCGCTGACGCGATCCACAACTTCAAGTGAGTGAAAATTATTGCGATTTGACAAAATGGAGGTTACCTCTTTTCAAATCTTGCTGGTTGATGTCACATTGTTCTTTAACATTTTTAAAATCTGGTACTTAATGTGCTAATAAAAAATGAAAATCCGAAAATATGCGGCACCGGCGGTCAAAGGGTTAAAGCGCTGAGGACGACTATAGTTGTATTGCTCTGTTTTCTTAGCAGGTTGATTCACTGTTATTGGGAATGAAATGCGTGTTTCAACACAACAATAACACACATGTTTGGTCTCTCACAACGCAAATACGAAAATTCAAATTATAGAACCCAGCGCTCGAAGAGTTAGCGTGATAATTCATTGTGAGCTCAGTTTAGAGCATCCCAAGACCAATGTCACATACCGTTGATGATAATATTACGCGTATGTGACTTCAGTCTCTTGCCCTTGAATCCTTAAAGGTGAAGAGGTAAAGGTGCAGGTTTATAGACTGATATCAAGTCACTGTCTGAAGACCTATCATCCGACTTCACATTTTACCCACTGGTCAGACAGCCAGTTTTTTCTACAGTAGCGTGTCCAGCCATTATTGAGTACAATCACTCCTAATTGTAGGTGCTAGATAGCATGGAAGCACAGTGGTCCCGATCGCGTTGGTACAACGTCAAGTCAACGCCGTGCTCTTACTGGCTCTCTCTGAAGACAACCCAGTAAACACGAGACGTTCACCCAATGCTGGTTCAATGTTGGGCCAGCGTCGTAGACGGTGGGCCAACATTGAACCAGCATTAGGTGAATGCCTCGTGATTGCTGGGAACAAAAAGTGAAAAAACAGCAATGCGGTGCGTGTTTGGCCGACATTATCAGAACAAATGGGTGCTGATTAGAGAGCCAGGCCTGGTGGACAGTGCTGCTCTGCAAAGAGCTCTTCTGTGCAAAAGGCTGTAACTGCTACCTTTGAAAGTCAGCAGTTACTACCTTTTGGCTTTGCACAGCTGGGTGGACATTAGGGTTTCGGCACAGTAAATCCTGATTCCATTGAAATATTCACCACACCAATCAGTGCTGCTTTGAGGTTTCCCCTGCCCAAATACTACTTCAGCTTCGGCCTCAATATTATAATTATAGTGCTCAATAAAGGCAATAGGCAGTATCTGCTTAATTGTAAAGTAAGCAGATACTGCTTTTTGGCTTCACACGGCATAATAGTGAGGGACTCTAACGTAAGGGTTTACCCATCCTGCGTGTAGAGTGTACTTCCCACTACAGTAGAGTGAGGACGAATACAACTGAAGTCTCTACAGGGTGGGGTTTACCCTGCTAAATGGTAACACCTTTTTCGAGAAAAATCGATGTATTTGGATTGCTTCCACTGAATAATAAACTTAATGATACACACCGACAAAATAATCATTTATAATATGACTGCTTCATAAATAAGAACATTTTTGGCTAATTCAATTACAATCTCAATTCATTTGCTCTCACAACTCTATGCCGCAGTGACAAAATGCGGTAATTGATTACGTTTCAAGTGAGTAGTTACTGCCTTTTGACTTTGCAAGACTATGCAGTAAGAACACAGTTTTTACTTGTGTGGAAATTTATATTTTTTTCAACGCGTTAAGCTATTCAAGCTTATCCGACGACATAATTATTTTGAAAACTATAATTCTATAGATGATAATAAATGATATCCTATTTATAATCACGTTCTGAGATTTCATATATTATAGGCCTACTCGTTTTGTTATGAAAACAGAACATTTCGTTCACATTTGAAATGAGAATTGCTACCGCAAGAGGATGATATAATATGAGACGTAACTTATTCAGTATGATCAATTGAAAGAAAATGAGACGTTACTCATTCAAAATGTTCAGTTGAAAAAATTAGACGTGACTCATTCAACATGTTCAATTGAGAGAAAACAAGACGTAACTTATTTCAACAAGTTCAGTTTTAAGTAAGTGAGACATAACTCATGCAACATGTTCAGTTGAAAGAAAGTGTGACGTAACACATTCATAATGATCAGTTGAAAAACATTAACGTAACTTATTCAACATGTTTAATTGAAAGAAAACGAGACGTAACTCATCTAACATGTTCAGTTTTAAGTAAGTGAGACGTAACTCATGCAACATGTCAGTTGACAGAAAATGAGACGTAACTCATTTAACATGTTCAGATAAAAGAAAACGAGACATCACTCATCCATTATGCTGAGGCCTAAATAAATGAGACGTAACTCATTCAACATGTTTAGTTGAAAAGAAAATGAGACGGGACTCATTCAACATGTTCAGTTGAAAAATAATGAGATAAGACGAAAATACACGAATTAATAGTGTGAACCATGAATATTCCACTAGAAGCGTAATAAACATGAACATAACCAGAAACAATCCACTAGATACATAATACACATGAACATGATCATGAATAATCCACTAGAGGCGTAATAAACATGAACATAACGATGACTAATCCACTAGAGGCGTGATACACATGAACATAACGAAGAATAATACACTAGATACATAATACACATGAACATAACGATGAATAATACACTAGAGACGTAATACACATGAACATGATCATGAATAATACACTAGAGACGTAATACACATGAACATAACGACGAATAATACACTAGAGACGTAATACACATGAACATAACGATGAATAATACACTAGAGACGTAATACACATGAACATAACGACGAATAATACACTAGAGACGTAATACACATGAACATAACGACGAATAATACACTAGAGACGTAATAAACATGGACATAACGACGAATAATACACTAGATACATAATACACATGAACATAACGACGAATAATCCACTAGAGACATAATAAACATGAACATAACGATGAATAATACACTAGAGACGTAATACACATGAACATGATCATGAATAATACACTAGATACGTAATACACATGAACATAACGACGAATAATACACTAGAGACGTAATACACATGGACATAACAATGAATAATCCACTAGAGACGTAATACACATGGACATAACGACGAATAATACACTAGATACATAATACACATGAACATAACGATGAATAATACACTAGAGACGTAATACACATGGACATAACGACGAATAATACACTAGAGACGTAATACACATGGACATAACGATGAATAATCCACTAGAGACGTAATACATATGAACATGATCATGAATAATACACTAGAGACGTAATACACATCATAACGACGAATAATACACTAGAGACGTAATACACATGGACATAACGATGAATAATCCACTAGAGACGTAATACACATGAACATAACGATGAATAATACACTAGAGACGTAATACACATGAACATAACGATGAATAATCCACTAGAGACGTAATACACATGAACATGATCATGAATAATACACTAGAGACGTAATACACATGAACATAACGACGAATAATACACTAGAGACGTAATACACATGGACATAACGATGAATAATCCACTAGAGACGTAATACACATGAACATGATCATGAATAATACACTAGAGACGTAATACACATGAACATAATGACGAAAAATACACTAGAGACGTAATACACATGGACATAACGATGAATAATCCACTAGAGTCGTAATAAACATGAACATGACGATGAATAATACACTAGAGACGTAATACACATGAACATAACGACGAATAATACACTAGAGACATAATACACATGAACATAACGACGAATAATACACTAGAGACGTAATACACATGGACATAACGACGAATAATACACTAGATACATAATACACATGAACATAACGATGAATAATACACTAGAGACGTAATACACATGGACATAACGACGAATAATACACTAGAGACGTAATACACATGAACATGATCATGAATAATACACTAGAGACGTAATACACATGAACATAACGACGAATAATACACTAGAGACGTAATACACATGGACATAACGATGAATAATCCACTAGAGACGTAATAAACATGAACATAACGACGAATAATACACTAGAGACGTAATACACATGAACATAACGACGAATAATACACTAGAGACGTAATACACATGAACATAACGACGAATAATAAACTAGAGACGTAATACACATGGACATAACGATGAATAATACACTAGAGACATAATACACATGAACATGGTCATGAATAATCAGTAGAATCGTAATAAACATGAACATAGCCGGGAATAATCCAATATAGGCAACAATTAGGCCAACAACAAATAGGCCAATAATTTCAGTATTACAAAGCAGCGGTAATCTGGCGATGAAAGTGTCTTTTCTATTAGCATTCCAGGATCTGAGGTCTGAATCCCTTCAATTAGATTAGGCCACGGTGCTCCATGTCCCTCGGGTGTCTCTCTTTTATGTCCTGACCCTGACATTGGCGTCCGTCTCCATGCCGCGTGATCATCCCACGTAATATGCTGGACTTTGAACCCGGGATGCTCGCGGCCATACCTTGGCTCTATGTTGATCCAATGTTGGGCCAGCGTCGTAGACGGTGGACCAACTTTGGATCGACATAGAGCTAACGTGATGTGCCTGCTGCAATACGAGACCTGATCAACCTCTCTGGCATACCGCAGATTCCGTTCTGACGATTGCCACCAAATTGGTTATTTGTCTCGTGTCATATTCTTTATTAGGGTTGGGAAGTGTGTTTTGGAGGTGGGCCTATTATTTGCTCCTGTTATAATATACTGGTCATATCAAACTGCTTCCCAAATGGATAAATTCTATGAACACTTGTCGGAGTTGTGTTAACTGCATTGGGCGGTGGTTTCTTAATATGTTAATCGCTTTATGACCAATGTGCATTATTTTGATGGTTCCATGCACCAAAGTGACAGAAACTAAATCAACTATATTTACATTTGGGCTGGTGGATTATGGAGTCTGCGCCCCAGCACACACGAGAGATTGAGTCAATGGTGGTTTAATGTTCGGCCTGCGTCTTATACGATGGGCCAACAATAAACCACCATCGGTTCAGCGTTAGTGTACCGGCCATTCTCAAAAAAGAGCTTATTTAAGGAGTAACCCCTCCCCACCGTAGAACGAAGCAAAACCTTTTTTCTTGAAGATATATATGTAATGTTGGAAATGGATGGTTGTCACGTCTCGTGGTTGCTAGGCGCACTCGTCCGACAATCCAATCATCCGTCCGATAGAGCTGCTATCTTTTCTGGGTCATATTTCATTACTGGACAGATTTTCTCCAAATTTAGTATGAATGGTGCCTACGACTGTTGACTGGTGTGTTAAATTTTTACCCACTTGAAGTGATAAAAAATAGTTCGGGTAACTACATATACTTTCGTTTACTTTTGGAATAATGTTGGAAATTTGTTGTCCCATTATTGCCCGCCATTTTTGGCCCATATTTTGGGAACACATAGTTTAGTTGTCACCAATATTGTAATACAGATCAGAGAGTGTTTGTATGATGTGTCTTTTTTAGGGGGTGGGGGGGGGGGGGTAACTGAAGCTCGGCCCAGAAATTAACTGCTACACCACTAAATACATCGGTGCTTTTGTTAAGGGTGCAACAAATTTACGAAATAATTAGATATAATACGGCAAAATGTGTTTGCAATGATATGCCTCTTGGGTGTACTTCAGCCCAGTTTTAGTATTGTAATATATCAAGATAAAGAAGATGACTTTTTAATATCTAGCTAATTTCTTGTAAATATAATAAAATCTTTGACCCTCTGTTCTGACGGGAATATTGTTGGCGACAGTGCTCACACTTTTAGAACACACCCAGCAAGCACAATGCATTGAGCCTATGTTGGACCAGTGTTGGGCCACCGTCTTCGACGCTGTCCCAACATTGGTCCAACACATGCCCAATGCCGTGTGTTTGATGGGTAAGGATCCTGAAGGTTGTTTGCTGGATAATGATACAGAGATGGATTTCCAATAAATACCTGGTATATATCGTCCCCTTGGAGTTAGAAGGTGCTAAACTGCCACTTTGGAAAGTGGCAGTTTAGCACCTTTTAACTACAAGGGGACGATATGCAGATATGTGGAACATTTCTCCATAATATAATCACTATAATTATAATCATGATAATATGTACAACAAATAAACTTCAAGAACATGTTGTTTAAAGAATGGAGTGCATCTATGGACAACCATCTCGATAGATTGTTCTGACCAAAGAGAATGCCAAGGTTTAAATTGAATGTTCAACCACCTAATCTTGTGTCTCGCTTCTGCATTTTCATAACTTGGGAGTTGCAGCAATGCTTCCGCGTGAACTGACAATATAATTGCTTTGAATCCTTATCCTGCTGATCCGTGTAGAATCTACATCATAATATGCGATATGATTCTGAGCTATTATTCCTTACGTGTGTTTGCGCAGAATGGGGTATATCCTCCGTTAATGAAAATGGTGATTTTTGGCACGACCACCAATGAAACAGCTATTCAAGTTAATTTTTCACCCACTTGAAGTTGTGTTTCGCTACCGCGACCCACAGCTTCAAATGCGTGAAAATTACTGATACTTGTTTCATTTGAGGACAAACAATTGCAAATTTTGATGTTAAGACACTGATTTTACTCCCAAATAACAGCGTTTTGATCCGCTAATAAAACAAACTATAACGTGGGTTAACCCTTTAACCGCCGGTGCCGCATATCTTTGGGTTTTTTATTAGCACATGGTAAAGATAAAATGTGACATCAATCTGCAATATTTGAAAACAGTTGACTTCAATTTTGTCAAATCTGAATAATTTTCACTCACTTGAAGTTGTGGATCGCGTCAGCGAGACACAACTTCAAGTGGGTGAAAATTCAGCTTGAATAATTTGACGGTTAAAGGGTTAAAACTGGAAATTGCTTACACAATTCCAAGCTTCAAACAAAAGGAAAAGAGAACAGCAAATCCACCACTCCAATATTACTTGGAACACTAATATTGTCCATTTTTTTTCTTCGGCTGCAGAGTTTTACCAGTGTTTACCCACTTTTCCTTATTCCCAGAAACATCTCTATGATCATTGAACTGGAATTCTATCTGATGTCCAGTCGACCCCCAGACGACGGCAGCCAAGCGCCATCCATCACAGCGACAGTGCTGTTGACCTTGTCATTCTTTGACGGATAGCATTGACTTCATTGAAAACAATTTGCAACATTAACTTCTAAGTCATAACGTGTGTGCATCTATGTTGAGTAATCTATCTGGATTTGTAGGGGGCTATGAACTCTTAAAATTAAATAATTTCACCCGCTTGAAGTTGTGGCTCGCGGTACTCCCAACTTCAAGTGGGTGAAAATTACTGCTGACAATTTTGTTAAATCTGATACCAAACATCTTGATGTTTAACCCTTTAACCGCCGGTGTCGCATATATTCTGTTTTTCATCTTTTATTAGCACAATAAGTACCACATTTTAAACATGTTAAAGATAAAATGTGACATCAATCAGCAAGATTTGGAAACAGTTGACTTCCATTTTGTCAAATCTGAATAATTTTCACTCACTTGAAGTTGTGGATCGCGTGAGCGAGACACAACTTCAAGTGAGTGAAAATTCAGATTGAATAATTTGGCGGTCAAAGGGTTAAACACACATTAGATTCCCAATAACTGTGCTGATAAAACAGATTATAAACGACAATAGTCGTGATCAGCAGTGAAAGGGTTACAGTGATTGCTTAAGCGACATAGCTGCACATGCAAGTTTCAAACATAATTGACTCTTGAACATGTTAGATTTGTCCATGTCAATACGGATATTATATTTACCATTTTAAGCGCTGAACTTTGTATCTTTGTCAGTATTTCCAGATTAACACTGCGAAAAATGTTTTAATTTACTAACATCTCTATAATTGAAATATTATCACTGAGCTCTCACAAAATTATTCAAATATCGTGGGGAGCATCTGTGACCGAGAGGTAGTGTGATCGGCCTCATATTGCCAGGGCTCGAACTTAGAATCATGTGTCTGAATGGCAGTGTCATCTCACTCATCTCACCACCCTCAGGAGATTCTCCTGGCCCAGTTTAGCGTATATTGGAACAAAGGTGGCCTAAAACCCCATTCATCATGTTCGTAATTCATCTATCACAAAATACACGTAGTTCACCAATTTCAGTGGCTTCTTATCTCGTCCCTTTGGATATGAAAGGGTATATCTGCCACTTTACAAAGTGGCAGATATACTCTTTCATACTTTCATATCCAAGGGGACTATTTGGTTTGAGACTTGCTTGATAAAACACTATATTATTATAGGACAGCATTTCTGGAAATTGTCCAAACCCCTAATTTTTAAACAAGGGTTGATATTGCATGCTTCGTGGATATAATTATGGATTTGGTCATCTAGTAAATAAAATATATACATACCTCACTCCGCATAATAATAATCAGGGCCTTGTAGATTTGCATTCCATGAATATGGCGGTCTATAAACAAGATAAAACACACAACCGGGTAATTTAAAAATATGTTAATTCACAACCATCAGCCACCCAGCCTATGTCATGTTGCCATGGTGATAAAGTACGGTGTTAGAGCTCTGCATGCGTGTTGAAATGCCGACACATAATCACTACAAAGGCAACCAGTAGTAACTGATCCTTTGTACAGTAAGCAGTTACTGCTGTTCTCCTAGGTAGACAATAATATCTATTATTGATGGGTGTATTCTATGCTTTGGTATTATATGTTGCTATGTTACAACCATATTGTGGATTCCTAGTGATTGTGTATTATTCTATTGTGCATTTCTCAACATGGGTGTACTGACGTGCAAAGCCAAAAGGCAGTAAGTAAGCAGATACCGCTTTTTGGCTTTGCATAGAAGTATAATAGTATAGTGCCCAAATAATTTTCAGTCATTCTAAATGTTAGTGTAAGATGCTATGCAAAACAATTTTTCATTCTGTGTATGTCGTTAAAGCCCGGGAAATACGACGCGATAAATTAATGTTGCGACGCTGGCCCACCATTAAAACAACATTATTTTATCGTGTCGCGTGTCCTGCGTGTTTTGTTAATTGTTATCACCAAGCGCACAATCGGCGTTTTCTGCTTTTATGAATATGTTGGCATGCTGATTACCTATTGGTTTTTTTTACGGGCAGGAGTCAAATTATATCTAACCATTGAGATTGGCCCTTACAGCGCGCCGATCGACTTCAGACGTCAGAATCTGACGTCTACAGACGTCAGATTCTGACGTCTAATGACGGTCCCTGCACTGAAACAATTAGACCCATATAACATAGGTATTCAAATGAAGCGGAAAAAGCTCACTATAAGACATTTAGCAGTAATTTTGATCCAAGTTTTTGTGTACGTCATCCCAGATCTTCGATTTTATCGTAAATATAAATGATCATATTCACCATAATTATTATGACTGTATGATTAACCTATACTTGATAATGGCAAGTCTGATTTTGACCTTTAAGCCCTCACGATACATTAAAGCTTCATTTTCAATCCCTGTGAACAGATTTAATTTTCCCACAACTAAGGATTTTTAAATGAAAATTTCCATGAAACTGGTTTACCCATAAATGTCGATTTTCTTCAATTTTCCACCCCCTTCAAATCATCTCCATCCACTACAAATCGAGAATTGCGACAGCAATTTGCGGCTTGTAGTGGATGAAGATGGCAATGTAAACTCAGGCTTGAAAGGGTTAAGTTTACATAATTTCATGTTGATTTCCATGTGATTTTACAGAACTAACTCTAGTGTATATACATAATATTATATATTTCATTTTAATCACTGATCCCTGTGATCCCTGTGTACTTGTTTGCAGACTGGATCGTGGCGTGTGGAGCACTGTGTATTATCGGACTCCTCGTGGATCTGGCCGCTGTCATACTCACCGGACTTGGCCTCTACTGGAAGGACCAACAACGAAAGAGAAACTTCTACATGCTGGCCATGCTGCTGTTCTTCATAACAGGTAGAAACAGTATAATTACTGATGTATACAAAAATTATTGTAACAGTCAATTTTTTTTTTTCACCAACTTGAAGTTGTGTCTCGCTACCGCGACACACAACTTCAAGCGAGTGAAAAAATAATACTGTAGGTCTGGTAATATTCGCGAGGTTTTAATTTTCGCGAATTTCGCAAGGAAGACACATTCGCGATTTCAAGAACCTCGCGAAAATTATTATTATAATAGCGCTGCTGAACATGCTAAAGAAAAATGAAAATTCGCGAATTCAAAATTTCGTGGAGAGTCAGAAATTCGCAAAAATTCTCCACGCGAAAATTACCAGATCTATATACTGTATTTACGAGTGAGTGGGGAAGCAAAATTTGTTTCTGAATCTTTCTGAATGCCAGAGCAGGGGGGGGGGGACTGCCATCTCTGATTTTCCAGGCAGGCAGGCAGGCAGCTTTAACCACTACACAAGGGCCCCCGCAACAACAAACAGCAAGTGAAATATATGCGCCACCTGGTGAATCGAACGTTTCTATTTTTTCCGTCACATGAAGAATTTTTGTTCCTGAACTGATGCAATTGACGTCTTAATTGCCTGTAATAGAACATTCCGACCTCAGAGATGTAAAAAGGGTCGACCTGAGCAATATCTCTTTGTGGAGAATGCTAACATTGTCCTCTTTTTCCCAAACGTATTTATATCCTAGGACATATCTTCTTGTGGATTCTTGCTGGGAAAAAGCTATAGGCCTAATATTGATTATGTTGAAACACGCGAACCTTTAGTGTGAGCCTTGCAGGAGTGCACGTTCCCCATTATCGTTAATATTATGTGGATGACATCATGCACAAGTGGGCTAACCCACATTTTGACGATTTTGAGAAAACATGGAGTACATGATAAAACGAATAAATACAAATTAACACCGAAAGGTAACAAAATCAGTGACCAAATAGTCTATCCCTGAATGTGAAACTCGTAAATTGATCAAGTTGTTGCTATCAATGACATCCATTTTCATGTTTTTTTTAATGTGGGTTAGCCCACCTGTGCATGATGCCATCCATGTGGCTATTATTATTTAGCCCTTAGAACATTGAGCTAAGAAATTCCAATATTCAGTCACTCGAAGTTGTGTCTCGCTACCGCGATCCACAACTTCAAGTGACTGAAAATTTGTGTTATTTGTGAAATTTAAGTCCCAGCATCTATCAGTCTTTCAAGATTGAAAGTATATTTTACTTTTAACAACTGGTTATGCAGTTCCTAATAAAAACACAGAATGTCTACTGTAGTCGACATCAGAGTGCTAATTAGGGTAAGGACGCCATTTTGTCGGAAAGTTGTGCCTTCCGGATTTTTCTGACTTCCTATGAGCGGGAAATGGCTCAATATCCTGTTGCAAAAATGGCCACTGTGTGCTCGACACAGCGACCCGATGTTGACCATTGTTGGGCCGACGGCGTAGACGGTGGCCCAACATTGGTCCAACATTGGTTCGATGTGTGCTTCTGGTACACGTCATCATTCCTGCTGGATCATAACCACCAGACACGAGACGTCGACCCAATGTTGTTTCACTGTTGGGCCGACGTCGTAGACGATAGGCCAACAGTGAAACAACATTGGGTCGACGTCTCGTGTCTGGTGGGTGGTGCCTCTCGGCTTTTTGCAAGAAATTGTATTGTATTGTGGGTGTATTATTAATATGGGGCGGGGGCCCGGTGCAGAGATTAAAACAGCCTGTTGGGAAAGTCGGAGATCGTGGGTTCGAGCTCCGCTCCGGCATTCAAGTTTCAATTAAACAAAATGTTTCTTCCCCGCTCACTCAGTAAGATTTCAATATTGTGGAGAGTCTCCGTGACCGAGGGGTAGCGTTCTCGGCCTCAGATCGCCAGGGCTTGAATTTCGAATTCTGTGTCCAGGAGGCAGTTTCATCTCAACTATAAACATCCTCTGGCGGTTCTCCTGGCCCAGCTTAGCCTACATGTGCACAAAAGTGGCCTAAAACCACATGCATATGGTCATGAACAGCCCCTAATGCTGGATGCATGCGTCATATAGGCCTATAATTATTAACCCTTTCAGTGCGTGAACCGACTTTAGACGTCAATCCTGCCGTCTAAAGTCGATCCCCGCACTGGATGAGTAAAATAGTCATAATGGCCGTAGACACTGATAACATGGGTATTCAAATTAAGCGGAGAGAGCTAACTGAGACATTTATGATGATTTTGAATTGTATTTCTCCATGGTTTATACATGAATATTATTATGAATATTATAAAAAAATATTTCAGCATTGTAGGTCTAAGGGTTAAATTGACACATTATTATTACTATAAGTAACATATAAGCCCAATTGGGCTGGGTAACTATTTGAATAATGAACTATGAAATAATTATGAAATGTGAAATATGTACATGTCACTATAATGAATAAATACAATACAATACCAAAAAATTAACATGATTAATAATATGCGCCTTTGTTTCAGTTCTATGTGTGGTGATAGCACTCATCGTGTTTCCGGCCATGTTCATGCAGGAGATCGACGACAGAGGACCAGAGTACTCGGAGTGGTACTTCGCCTGGTCGTATGGTGTCGCCTGGGGAGCGGCCATCTTTATTTTTGGGGCGGCCATCTTGCTTTTGATCGACCGTGATTCGGAAGACGTCACCGAGAAGAACTACTATCACTCGGAAGCGTGATCGCACACCTGACTGCCTAAGAATTATTTTTATAAGACTCGAACCTCTCTGGAAGCAGCCCGAGCTCACGACGTATCAGGCTCGGATCCCAGGCGCAGCCTGGGATCCGAGCCTGGTACGTCGGACCAGTAATTCACACTCCCTGAGGCATACATATAGATCTAGTAGGGCCTATAGCCTAAATCTTAGGTTGCGACGGAACTTCTTCACTCTGAAGCCTCATACACCCTGTGACAGAGGTGATCCGGCCTCCGTACACGTCATGTACGCCACTATCCGTGTACACATACCTATGACTGAACTCGTCACCTCGAAGATATCCACATTTTGCACACTACACTCACAGAAAGTGGATTGTGATCTGTGTACAGGTTCAATATCTTATTCAAAAGTTCCGATGACAGATTTTCCGTCTAGTATAGATGGTATAGTAAAATAGAGTTCCACATCTATCTTAATCATATAAATGGAACATTTCTGTATAATACTATGCAGCAAATAACTTTCAAAGAATTTTCAAGAATATTTCCGGCTCATAAAAAAGCTCACCACCATGAAATTATCGTCCACAGAGCGAGGCTGCATTTATAAGTTGATGGCTGTTCTATTTCTCGGACCCTTCCACGAACAACCGGCCTGGATTTTATGGATATAATAACTGTGTAGTCTATATGGGGAGCTGCTTGAAGGAATGTCACCACCGTTACCTTGGATACGGACCTGACCCGACCTAACTTGACCTGATTAATATGCAAATCGGTTCCCGGGGTCCTCATTATGACTCAGAGCTTATATATATAACAAAGTTAGCTGTAATGGAATATTGCTTGATGATGAAACTATGAGGACGTATCCGCGTTTGGTTTCTGTTGAACACGTTGCTTGCATATACCTGAAATAATTAACATAGAAATGACATTATTTTATTGCAATACATGTATATTGTTTCCTCACACAAGTCGAGAATGGACTCTTCCCGGCAAACGCGAGGCATTGACTCAATGTTGTTTAAATGTTGAGCAACCGTCTTCTTCGACGGTTGCTCAACATTAAAACAGCATTGGGTCAATGCCTCGCGTTCGCTGGGTAATTACTGGATAAATTATAACTACGCTGCCATGGGATATCCTGGTGGGGTATTATCATGTAATTGCGTCACCTTGGATATTAAAGAGTATATCTCCCACTTTAGAAAGTGGCAGATACACCCTTTCATATCCAAGGGGACGATGTAATTCCGTGTGTATACAATGTTTTTCATTGTTGAACGTGCATCTGACCAGCCTGTGTGGCCTGCATGTAGCATGTCGTTCCTTTGGATATGAAAGGGTGTATCTGCCGTGTGTAATGTGGCAGATACACCCTTCCATACAAGTGGACGATATGTAAGGAAGTGAGACGTCTGCCAATGGTATCAACGCTGGCCCAGCTTCGCATATCTTCCTGCGATGCTGGGACACACTTGCCAGCAGACACGAGACATTGAACCAATGTTGGTTTAATGTTAGCTCACCGTCTACGACGCTGCACCAACATTAAGCCAACAGTGGTTCAATGTCTCGTGATAACTGTGTTACCTATAGGTGTCAGTCTCGGCTTTCGTTTTTCAGCTACATCCATAATTTACATTGTCAGTGCTTTACTATTTGTATGATCTTTGCCACACTCTGCGCGTCATGACATAGATAAGTATAACCCCTAGCGACGGCAACTGTCGAAATAACATGTTAAAGGTGATCTATCACCTCTTATATAGTATGAATAATTTTGTGACAAATAAATCAAAGTTGCCAGAAAATGGGGCACGAGTGTTCCTTTATATGGGGTGATTGGCTATCATGTGTTTCCTTATATGTGACCCTCTGAGAAGGTCACAGGATAGCCAATCACCCATATAAGGACATAATTATTCATACCATATAAGGGGTGATAGATCACCTTTAAAGCCGAGCTAAAGCTGCGCTTTGGTTTACGTTATATTACCGTCCGGATGATAATTTTATGTACCTTTTCAACAAGAATAATTTTATGAAAATTTTTCCGATTCTTCTTTTAATTTTGGTGTACATGTGTACTAGCAAGTGCTAGACTTGGACAAATATTGTACTGCAGTGCACAACAGGTTGTACCGGTATCTGATTACTTCACAAGTGAGCAGATAATAATTTCCTCTTGGCAAAGCAGATCGAGCTGAGGTCGGGTCCGAGGTATCCCGTTTTGTTTTCGTGAGATATCACATAAATTGTAACCTATGCTTTCACACTAGATGATACCAGGCGTAACACTCGTTGTCATCACCAAATCCTGAAAATAAATAAATAAAAGGGGCCCTATGCAAACACGGCACGATCTCTTAACGTTGTTCTGACGTCGGAAACGACAGGCCTGCATTAAATCGCCGGTGACTCAAAGTCTCTTATTTCCTGATTTTTTTTTATAATAATTCAGAAGGATAGGGACCTCCCCCTTGAGAACATTATTTTTCTCGCCAAATCTTGTTATGTGATGGTGAGGCTTCAAATTGTTCCCAGCAGACATAAGACGCTGACTCAATATTGATTTAATGATGGGTGGGTCAGCGTTAACCCTTTAACCGCCGAATTATTCAATCTGAATTTTCACCCACTTGAAATTGTGTCTGGCTGACGCGATCCACAACTTCAAGTGAGTGAAAATTATTCAGATTTGACAGCATGGAGGTCTACTGTCTTCAAATATGGCTAATTGATGTCATACTGTATCTTTAACATGTTTAAAAGGTGGTACTTTAATGTGCTAATAAAAAATGAAAACCCGAATATATGCGACACCGGCGCTTAAAGGGTTAAATCAACATTGGGTCTATGTCTTGTGTCTGTTGGGTTGTGCTATACCGTCCTTTGTGATATGACAGAAAGCCCCTCACATTAATAAGTAGAATCTGTTCTCTCTACTGAAGTTGCAGAATCTACTGGCCGAGGCGGTATTATTTTTCGATCCCTACTTCGATCCCTACTTCTGTCCAGATCGATGATCCTGAAGTTAGGGAAACTACCAAGGGAGGACTGTCCCAGCAAACACGAAACATTTGTATAACATTTATACAACGTCGGCCCAACGTCTTCGACGTTGGTCCAACATTGTACAAATATTATGCAAATGTTTTGTGTTTGCTGGGGTGTCTGTGTTTTACTACCCCATACTATGCTGTTCTGCAAAGACAAATTACAGTAACGGTTTACTTGTAAAGTACGCAGCTACTACTTTTGGCTTTGCACGCAAGTCTACCGCATCCTAGGAGCATGAGAAGAGGCAGACCTAGTTGTTTCCACAGTGAGAACGAGTACATCTCGTCCCCTCGGAGCTAAAGGATCCTATCTGCCACTCGTTAGAGTGGCAGATAGGATCCTTTAGCTCCGAGGCGACGATCTGAAGACTGCAGGATGGAGGACTGGTAGTAATGTTCTAAATGTCATGGTGCACTCTGCACAATTATGAAATAACATGTAGCTATTATGAAATTGTTTTTCATTTGATTGCTTTGCTTACACGCTTTTTATATATTTTTACAACTTTTTTATTGTGTCACACTTGTACAAGTATCCTACACCATAGTCACGCCTTTCACTTGTCATACTACACAAAATACACACACTATTCAAAATATGTTTATGGTACGTGAATTTAACTGCATTATATTTGCCCGGTTATATTATGTAATGTCCCAGCCACAATGACACGTAGGAAGGCATACGGTAGTAGCTCTTTGCTTTAGTGGGAAGTTGTTACGGTCTTTTGCCTTCGCACAACACAACAGCTAGTACAGATACTTTGTTCTGTTCATTATATATTTTTATGGCATTCGCCCCCATGCTTATGTAATTATAGTAAATATTCTACTCTGGGTGCACAGGCAAACAGCACATAGCCGCTACTGATGTTTTCCTTTTCATTGCACTAATGTGTACAAAGCAGGTACAGCAAACACAAATTAACCCCTTAACCGCCAAATTATTCAATTTGAATTTCACCCACATGAAGTTGTGTCTCGCTGACGCGATCCACAACTTCAAGTGAGTGAAAATTATTCAGATTTGACAAAATGGATGTCAACTATTTTCAAATCTTGCTGGTTGATGTCGCATTTATCTTGAACATATTTAAAATGTGTTACTTAATGTGCTGATAAAAAATAAAAACCCGAATATATGCTGCACCGGCGGTTAAAGGGTTAAAGTGACTACATTCAACTGGGTCGCTTAGCTAAGCGGTGATTCATATAGGTCATTCAAGAATAAGAAGTTACAAGGACTTATCATGAGTTGATACCTTTGATTTATTTTATCACGTCAGAGAATTATCCCTTTGTTTTGAAGTTGAAGATTGTACTAACAATTACAGCTCCATGTAAATGAAAACAAAAAGTACATTCTTTGGCTTTCGTTTTTTCACGTACCACATATCAATTTAATAGTCCATTAAATTTATCAGCATAGTCATGTTGATTAATCTATTGTGTTAAAGCCAGATTAATTTAGCAGCAGTACGTTTCATGTAGCCCAAGCAGCAATGGCAGCAATTGTATTTCATCAGAATCGCACAATTTCATATGTAACTGGAGGACGATCAGATCACAGTCAATAGGTACACTTGGTGCTTGTTCTGAATAGTATTGCGTACGCAGGTGTGTTGGATACATTTTCTTGATGGGTCCAAGATAAAAAAATTCTTGGGGGGGGGGGGGGTCACAATATACGAATAAACGAATAAACTGTTTTTACCTCATAACCTCTTTTCGACTGTTTTAGTATTGCCATTCTGATTTTGTATTCAACGAACACAACACATACCATTTTTATGCAATTTATTATTTCAGTAGCTGCCACGGCGCCTCTATGTCACTGGAGAGTTTATTATTACAAATGGTGCTATATATTATCCCCTTGGATATGAAAGGGTGCATCGGCCGCTTTGTAAAGTGGCAGATACATCCTTTCATATCCAAGGGAGCGACGATATGTTATCAATACACCACGTAATCCTTTTCGGCATACCATTGACATAATATACAATCAATGGGCATACAAAAAGCACTGTGTTGGTGAGAGGGTTAAAGGGATGCACCATTAGCACAGTTTAACGGACCGATGTCTTGAAAGAAAAACTACGTCATAAAGATAATCACTTTGTTTTTTTCAGTTTGATTACTAGCGGCGAGTTGTGTGTCTCTTTAACAGTGTGAAACACTTATAACTCCTTATTAACCCTTGAAGAATTTTACCCGCTCGAAGTTGTGTCTCGCTACCGCGAACCACAACTTCGCGTGGATAAAATTGTGTACAAATTAAATGTTCAAAAATTAAATGTTCACTTCTCCTTCAAATATTATTTTTTTAACCCTTTGCCTGCTGATCACTATATTATTAACTGATCAAATCACTGATATTGGGAATGAAAGTGTGTTTAAACATAAAAATTTAGAAGTGTTTGGTCTCAAATTAATCAAATATGAGTCATTTTCAACCACTTGAGGTTGTGGATCGCGGTAGCGAGACACAACCTCAAGTGGTTGAAAATTTAAATATTTTTTTCTAGCATGATGAGGGTTACGAACGAACAAGAAATGCTTAAAACGCCTATGAGCACGATTAGTATTTTAAGGGTGAAATAGCGATGATCAAAATTAATGTGTACCACACACATCTGCTCTCAAACGCTCAAGTTTATGTGGTCTCGATATCGAATGTGGTTGTTCATCATCGCTATTTCGCGTTTCAAAATGATACCTCAATTAATGCTATGACCGTGTGATAATATAATATTTGTTGTTACACAAATGTTGGAGGTGGTCCAGTTACCACGGGTTAACTTTTAAAGCGCTGAAATATTTTGTATAAAGTATGGAGTCCAAAGGGTTTTTTCAATTTGAAATCATCGTAAATGTCTTAATTGGCTTTTTCTGATTCATTTGAATACCTATGTTATGGGTCTACGGCTATTAGAAATTGTTTAATTCTTCCTGTGCGAGGACCGTCTTTATACGTCACAATCTGACGTCTACAGACGTCAGATTCTGACGTATAAAGACGGTCCTCGCGCTGAAAGTGTTAATCACTTGCAGTTGCTAGGCTATACTTTTATTGAGAGTCCGATTATAGAATTGTCCGCACAAAGAAAACACTAATAATATTGTATGGCATAATTTACGTCAATCACTATCATTTTACTTGAATAGACAGATATGTGTGCGTGACTCCACCTAGAGTAAACATGGTAAAGATTGTTTTAGTGATTTTGCTTAGATAGAGCCGAGTTTGTAAATCAACGTGTCTGCAATTGTTGAATGATCGCTTCAGCTTTAAACAATCCCTAATAATATTGTTCATTAAAGCTGAAGTTTTGGATCATATGCTTGATTCTGATATTGACTGAAATACGAAGTTGTGTTATGCTCTCACAGAATTCGACAATGCGTTCACATGAAATGGCTTTATTATTTTCATCAATTGTTAATGAATATGTAAATATAAAATGAATAATAATTTCTCAAGATAATAATGTATATTATATGTTATATATTCCTTTTTTTGTTTTTTTACTATGTATAATCATTACAGAGAATAAAAAGGGGTTTGTGGGAACATTTGTATTTTGTGTTTCGTATAAATAACATACTAATTCTCACGGCATTAAAGGTGATCTATCACCCTTTATATGGTATGAATAATTATGTCCCTATATGGGATGATTGGCTATCATGTGACTCTCTCAGAGGATCACATGATAGCCAATCACCCCATATAAGGAAACACCTGTGCCCCATCTTGTGGCAACTTTGATTTATTTGTCACAAATTTATTCATACTATATAATGGGTGATATGTCACCTTTAAACCCGTGATCCACTGTGGAATCGCCATGTACAGTCGGATGTCTGTAGATAGCCACGACAAGGGACTCAGTTTGATTGACGCTGGGTTCAACCCTTTAACCGCCGCTGCCGCATATATTCGAGTTTTCATTTTTTATTAGCACATTAATTACCACATTTTAAATATGTTAAATATCAAATTGATGGCATCATGCACAAGTGGGATGACCCACATTAAAAAAAACAATGAAAATATATGTCATTGATAGCACCAACTTGATCAATATACGTGTTTCACATTCAGGGTTAGACCATTTGGTCACTGGTTTTGTTACCTTTTTGTGTCAATTTGTATTTATTCGTTTTATCCTTTACTACATGTTGCTGCGTGATTTTGTCTCAAAATCGTCAAAATGTGGGTTAGCACACTTGTGCATGATACCATCCATTAATGTGACATCAACCGGCAAGATTTGAAAAGAGTTGACCTCCATTTTGTCAAATCTGAATAATTTTCACTCACTTGAAGTTGTGGATCGCGTCAGCGAGACACAACTTCAAGTGGGTGAAAATTCAAATTGAATAATTTGGTGGTTAAAGGGCTATGAAAATATCTTCAAAATCCCCTGCATCGGCAGTTGACAGGCCACGAAACTGTCACAGTGGCCTGATTCTGAATGGTCATTACCTGCATGGACCTGTGGACTGGAGCATCTGATTACAAGACTGGGGTATCTA
Organism: Flabesymbios commensalis; assembly: GCA_964017125.1. Taxonomy (NCBI): domain Eukaryota; kingdom Metazoa; phylum Annelida; class Polychaeta; order Terebellida; family Flabelligeridae; genus Flabesymbios; species Flabesymbios commensalis. The sequence continues at coordinate 48,143,119 of OZ024917.1, forward strand.
CTCCCAGAATTCAGTACACCCGCCTCATTTACCAGCTATATTTTCTAGCTAAGTTGGTCACGACATCATGCGAAAAAGTTTCCATTAAAATTTAATAATAAATGTTGTTATTCTAAATAAACCACAACCACCTGTGATTTGCAAAACAAACTAGAGCAACCTGATTACAAGACTAGGGTAGACTACTCCCAGAATTCTGTACACCCGCCTCATTTACCAGCTATATTTTCTAGCTGAGTTGGTCAAGACATCATGCGAAAATGTTTCCATTAAAATTTCAAAATAAAAGTTGTTATTCTAAATAAACCACAACCACTTGTGAGTTGCAAAACAAACTACATCATACTTTAGTGTGTGTTTTTTTTCAAATAATGACAAATGACAAAATCTCACCATGTCAATACATGCAATATAAAGATGAGATAAAATGTCTTTGTAGTCGCATAACAATAGCCATTTCAGCGACTTGTGGTAACACATAATTAACAATAATATGTAATACAGGACAGGCTGACTAGATACAGGTGGCTATCTGTAAAATTAAATAAATATTGTAAAGTGATACAGAAACACAACTTCTGTTTACCAACTACTTTACTTTAGCACAGAATTGAGTGTGGAGATCATTGCACACCTGCTTTTGACGCTTGTGTCGTGTTCTCGTGGCCAGGAGAGATAACAGGTAGTTTGGAGCTAGTCCATGTATACATTTGTATACCATCACGACGAAATTGTAATGAATTTTCTCTTTAATGGGCAGCCAGTGCAGATCTTTTTGGATAGGTGTTATGTACCGAACACTTCGAGCATGATACCAGCCTTGCTGCACAGTTCTCGAGACGCCGAAGACGGTCCACATCTTTTGCAGCTAGACATGTGTCCATTAGTAATCAATATCAGATGTCTCCAGTGTAACAACAGGGCACATATTTTAAAAATAGCCTCTTTGCTAATAGTATATATGGGCCATTTTCAAAAAATTTGCGCAATAATGGTAAAGACATTTCGAGAAAAAATAATTCTGATTATGTGAATTTAAATGTTATGTATGCATATAGGATACTATGCCAAGTATCAGTGTGCAATATCCAAGCAGCATGTTATATGCCTATATTAGCACTTTTAGAGACATTAATAGAAATCTTTTTTCTGTAACGGTAAAGATGTTGCTGTAATGGTAAAGAGAAAAAATGTTAAATAAGTAGGTGATATAAGCTGTATATAGCAGGCCTGGTTTTCAGTATATTTGTATGCAGTCTTCCACACCCTATGACTAAAGGGACATTGAATTACCACAGAACTTACCTTTTAAAATAGCATTTGTCTTTACCGTTTTATGCCGGTCTTTGCCGTTTTAATGGTAAAGACAAATCATTATAACGGTAAAGACACACTATTTGGCATAAAATAACCATTTTACAAGATATGTGCATATTTTTGACTTCACAACCTTGTTTTCTTCATGTATTGATGACAAGAATAATCTAAAACAACTCTTTAATTTTTCAACCAAGGTTATTATACACACGGTAAAGACATCTTATTGTTGTGACATTTTATTTGTGACATTCTATTTTACACTTATATTGCATTTATCTTTGTCCATAAATCAAATCTTATTTACTTTAAAGAAAAAAATAATTGACTAGATCCTGGAATTTATGTGCTAGAGCCATCTAGTGAATACTTGCAGAAAAAATAGGCTTTATGGGTTCTTGTTAACGGTAAAGACATTTGCATTCCAAAACTTTTACCACGGCTTAATATTGAATAACTGGTGATTCATTCAACTTTTTTATACATAGTTATTTTATTATAAAGATAAGACATTTTAGAAATAGGGCCAACCTGTCATGAATTGCAATAACGTAATTATATGACATTAACAAGTTTCAAAAAATCGCAAACCCCTTTCGGACACCTCCCGGTGAAGAAAAATCAAGCATATTATATCGAATAAAAACTTGATTTTCCAAGATAAATGCGTGTAAAAAAAATTCTGAGTCTTGAATACATGTATTGAACTGATTCAATGATAACAATGATGAAATAATGTAAACTTTTTGAAAAAATGTTGAAGACATGTTTTTACCGTTTTTGCTCAAATATTTTGAAAAACTGCCATGTACAGCCTGTATAAATATATTTTAATAAATAAACTAATTTATTGCAAATAGCAGCTGTGTAGTACTTGAGAATGGATCCTATTCGTCACAGGTGGTATGACGCAAATTACTTTGATTATTATGTGTGATATCTGGAAAACCGTGCCAGGTAGCTAGACCATTACTATAAAATACTATAAAATAAAATGTGAGACTTCATGAATTCAAAATTGCCGACTATATCGGCCACTATTTACTTCAATATCTGGAAAACTATGACAGATCAGTACTATAAAAGAATATATACGATTTCACCTTGACAAAATTAAAAATACCGACTTGCGGCCATCATTTAAGTTAATATCTGTAATATCAAGAGTACATTATATACATGGCAAAATTAACTGTAATAGATAGCTAGACCATTTCTGTAAAACTAAATGTACCCTGAACAATATCTATCACGCGGGCGGGTTTACGGTGGCCGGCTGGTCTCTTGTTATTTCTAGGCATATTATTATCACATAAAATGATAAAGTCGCTTCTTCACAACGGTCTTTGTGGGTGAAAGAGTTTAATGTGTCTGAACAAAAACACAAGGACACAAATGATGTTGCGCTCTTTTTATTGATACAATACCTCTATCAAGTCTATTCTTCCTTATGGGGACTTTGCTATTGATCGTAACGATCAACAATAAAAGAGCATTTTTTAAATCTGAAATTCAAAGGTAACCACGTACTATGGAAATACCAATATTAACGGTCAAGTAAAATAGCCAAATTTTCTGGCGCATTTAACGAAACTAAGTTCAGAATGTTCAATTATGGATCATATAAGCAGCATTCGTTCAGCTGCTGGAGACACCTGGTGACTATTTACGAAGTATGAACTTAGCTCAAGACACCTGGAATTACATGTGAATAGGGGCTCCACAAACAGAACGTCACGCGAACGTTTTTTTTCGCGTAATATATATGCGACGCGGTTTTGATGCGTGTTTTAAAACACACAGAGCGCGATTACCACGCGTTTTTGTACGCGATAAAAAGTCAAGAACACTTGAAAAAGCATGGTGAAAACTTATGTCCGCTTACACATGCGTGTACGTTGATCATATTGTACATCAGAGGGTTAATTGCTATAAGGAAACATAATTAATTTATGATACTCTAGCCATCAAATTCACATCAATCCTTACAACGCGGGGATTGACTTTAGTCGTCAAAATCTGACGTCTGTAGACGTCAGATTCTGACGTCTAAAGTCGATCCCCGCACTGTAAGAATTAAAAGATTTCTACTGGCCGTAGACCCATAACATAGGTATTCAAATGAATCAGAAAAAGGTAACAAAGACATTTATGATGATTTGACAGTAACAAATTAAACAAGGGCGAATCATACCTTCCACACTCATCTTATCACGGTGATTTTTCTTCCGTATTTTATAAGGATGGGTTACCTTGAACCTCTAAAATAAGTTTTTTAGCATCGATGTTGTTGAATTCAATGCATCGGATCTCCGCTTTCTTCCCATTTTTACGGATTGTAGGCTATGGATCGTCACGAACTTGGCCTTTGGAAATACCCGCGTTGTATCACAGGATGTCCACGCGATTCTCAAGCAACACGCGATAAAATCACTTTTGATTTTTGTCGCGTGAGAATCGCGCGAGAAACGCGCGACTTAGGTTTTAGTCCGGCAGCCAAGTCCCTTATTTTGCTCTAACCTGGACTTGGAGCATATAGTTTTTTTCTTTGCAGAATATTGTTGACCAGACCCCCCACTTAAAGAATCCAGAAGGTGTGGAGGGGTTACCCTTGGGCAATTTTAGTTTTTCACGTTTTTCAAAATGGCCGCCAATAGCCTCAGTGAAAATGTAACTTTTTAACTTTCTGCCCTAGAAATATGTATAATACCACTTTTCCAACTAAATTAAACACAAAGAACTCATTTCCGGCATTATTGTTTTATTCAGAAGCTTAATTCGGGCATAAATCTAAGATGGCCGCCACCGCTACATTGGCAATTCACATTCCTGGTATCGGTATACAACTTTCTAAGCCTACTTCTCACTTTACAAAGGCTATCACATTTAAAGGCATAGTACTAGAGTCTAATTTAGACTAATCTAGGCCTAGGCCTATAGCCCACAATAGTCCCAATACGGTTCTTTTCTCCAAAATATTGGTCAGGTTATAAGTTCATCTGTTCCCATGTATCAATACATTGACAAATTTAAACGGGTTCTAATCTGATGCAGCTGTTGGCAGATATTGCCAACAATAGCAGAATTTCAAAGGTTTGGGTATATCTCATAATAAAACCAGTTATGACCATGACGATATATGTACGTGCTGAACGGGAATCAGATTGACCGTTACATATAGCTGCAGTTGAACAGATGTTACCATGCACCAGGGCATCTGGACTATGCACGTTATGTTAAATGTAAAATATGCGGGCTATGCCATTAGATATCTTGAAACAGTGCATGAAAGGTGAACACACAACGCACCATAATCCATGTAGTTCTAATAATGTCCGGACTGACATGTTCATCGAGTCAAATTATATGAGGTACGGGCATAGTCCTGGGGGAGTGGCGAAAGCCAGGTATGTATAGGCATGGTCGTTAACTTTAGCCTACATTTTCGCGCAAAAATGGACATGGTTTCCAAAATATGGATGCCATTGTAACAATTCAGATTCAAAATAAGCATAAAGAAGAGTTTTCAACAAGGATGTTACATGACTCTAAAGACCGGTTTGCAGAAATGCAACTATGTCACTAGTAAAAATGCAACACATCACCAGTAATATAATATCATTTCATGATAAAAACTTAGATAGAGCTGTAGAAATTGGCATAACATTTATGCATATATTTGAAGCTAATTGGCCTGAAGGTTTTCTCGATCTAATTACCAAGCAGATTGTAACATTTACTTGGGTTGGAAAACCGTTGAAACTTGGTACTGAAACGGTGTATGACCCTGCGGTAATTTATGGGCGGGTTCTTGGGCTTCAATCAAGACCCAGAAGTATCAATATTAATGATATATCGGTACACGAACTGGCTCCATTCGCAACAGCTATGAAACGAAGATAACTAAATCAAAGTGTAACCATAACAACTTCAGGTAGACATATGTCGTAGAACTGTGAATGCCACTAGCTTGGTGGTCGATGGTTCAGTGGTGATGTGGACAATAGCTTGGCATACTAAATGAACTGTTGGTGACTTCGCTACAAAATGTAAGATATTTCTTTCTACTATGCTCATTTCCGTCAATGTGTATGAGTATCTAATATTAGATAGATGCAAAGACTTCAGCTTGAATGGAAATGCAAGATTAGGCCTATGCGGTCCTCACGGTTAGTGAAAATTAAATGAAAACTAATCAGAGCCATCATCAAATACATTGAAGAGGATAAAGTGTGCCATGACCTGTACACATCGACACATTAACTTGTAATCACTGGTGATTATAATATGCCAACAGAAAGTAGCCATGATGCTATAATACTTAGACCAGATTTAAGCACCTCGCACGAAGAATCAGAAAATTGGTATCAGGCACTTGCTGCTGCTGAGAGAGGTTGGTCATGGGGTAAGTATAGTGTTGTCTCAGATGACACAGGTGTTTTTATTTTGCTTCTGCGTCATTTTATGCAGAGGAGAAATTATCAACGGAGATGTTCATGGAATCTCCGATTGGGAATCGCAACATCATAGATATAAAAGTTGAGAAGTATAAGGAAATCGTACCTGATAGTTATATTGGTCAGCATGTCATATCAGTGTACGATACATGTACAGTTACCCGTTGGTATGACGTGGGAAAGGTAACTGCAATGAAGATAAATATGTGTTCAAGATGGTTATTCTTTTTGTCGCATATGTGACCAAACTCGTTAAATCACAGACATTTTAAAACAAACAACTACATTTATGGCAGCATGTTATGGTCAGCTACAATACTCTACCATGACTGAAGGTAGGCATAATCAGTGGGCTGGCAAGCAAGCATCTGACCATTGCCCCATAACTGTGCCCATTGCCTCCAACAACGGATGCCTTCACAGAAAAACGTTAAAACAGCACATCTACAGGTACAGCTTTGAAAATGTGCTCTAAAATTCCTCCAAATTCGGAACCAAATGACTTTGGCTCGCAAAATGGTTTTGGGCGGATTGCCAGCGGTGTAACCTGGCTCCTCCTCTTAACAACGGTGCAAAGGCAGCTCCCGCATCTGCGCAGGCACTATAGTGTTGGCCGTGGTAAGGCCTTAAGTTATCGGCAATAGAGTGTTTGACATTAGGTCCATCACGTGGGATGAATGGAGTTGCCCTCAGCTATTGCTACCCTGGGATTATCATATCCGAGGATAGCGGAGCTGTGTTTTGTATAGCTCTCGACCGAAATCCTCTAGACATGCCCAGAACCCCATATCTGGCGAGTGAAGGAAACCACTCTCAATAACCTACCATGCTCTATCACCCCACCCTCACATCATCATCTGTACATCATTTATCTCATCAATGGACTGCACTGGTTTTAGTGTATTACAATGTCACTTAAGTGACATTTAAAATTGGTGTCAAAAAGTGACGTTAAGCATTATTCTACTACTACTACTGTGTCTTTATCTGCCTGAGGCCGAATACATTAAGTAGTCAGGTTGTCCATCTATCTGTCTGTACGGCCATATCCAGTTCCTCTTGTAGGTTCATGCAAATTAACCGCTGCAGCTGAGGCATAATCGTGGCACCTTTTTAGTTTTTCAAGTAAAGTTATGATGCTTAGTGATTTTAATGTTCGCATAGGCCTACAATTTAAGATGTTCATGACAACTGAGGTCAGAATGTATAAACAGTCATTATAGATTGATGGTAATTATATTTTATATAGCCCTACCTGAGTTGTTCATTTATATATAACTAAGGTAGTCTATATGGTGAATACATGAGCATTTGCCTGTATTTCGTTGCTGCAGTTAATATTGTTCTACTAATATTATTGCTGTTAATACCTTTTTGTTTTGATCGTGCTCTCATAATTTTTATTATATATGATCTCGCTTAATCCACGTACAGAATTAATCGTTTGGCCTGCAATGTAGTTTCACACTTGTTTCTGTTCAAAAATGTAGGGCCTACTTGTTGGTGTGGTTGAGTAGTGGCGGCCATCTTGGATTTAAGCACGACGGTGATTTCTGAATTAAAAAATAATGCCGGAAATGAGTTTCTCGTGGTCAATTTAGTTAGAAAAGTGGTATTATACATATTTCTAGGCCAAAAAGTGAAAAAGTTATATTTTCACTATGGTTCTTGGCGGCCATATTGAAAAACGTGAATAACTAAAATTGCCCAAGGTCTGGGCAGCAGTATTCTGCAAAGAAAAAAACTATATACTCCAAGTCCAGGTATACCACCATGGCTGCCGGACTATTTGAATGCACGCGTGTTATGACACACTAATTTACTATAAAATTGTTTTCTTTTTCAATCACGTGAAAATATCGCCCGGGTGACGCAGGCGTCCTGTCTGTGGGGCACTTTATGATAGGAATGTGACCCAGTTCTATATTTCTAGTTTAGTTGATGCCATGCTGTGACAGTGATTAACCCTTTAACCGCCAAATTATTCGATCTGATTTCCCACCCACTTGAAGTTGTGTCTCGCTGACGCGATCCACAACTTCAAGTGAGTGAAAATAATTCAGATTTGACAAAATTGAGGTCAAAAAATTTCAAATTTTGCTGATTATTGTCACTTTTTATCTTTAATATGTTTAAAAGCTGATATGTAATGTACTAGTACAAAATTTAAAAAACGAATATGGCGGTGAAAGGATTAAAACTTAGTGATCAGCCTACTTTTTACAGATTTATCAGGCTGAGGTAATTCTATTCGGCTTCACATCCAGTGATTCTGAACACGTGGATCATTGGTTAACCTTTTAACCGCCGGTGCCTCATATATTCGGGTTTTTATTTCTTATTAGCATATTAAGTACCACATTTTACACATGTTAAAGATAAAATGTGACATCATACAGCAATATTTGAAAACAGTTGACCTCTATTTTGTCAAATCTGAATAATTTTCACCCACTTGAAGTTGTGGATCGCGTCAACTTCAAATTTGGCGGTTCAAGGGTTAATATATTTAATTTACTGTACGGTGAGATTGAATGAAACTATAGTCCAGGAACATTAGCTTGAGAAAAACACATATTTTTACACCATACACCCCCCCCCCCATTAAATAAATACTGGGCTAATGTTGGGTCAGCATCGTAGACCGTGGGCCAACATTAGCCCAGCATTGTGTCAACGTCGCATGTTTGAATGAATGGGACACTCACAGGCAGAGACACACAGACAGGCTGAGCAGTCACAGGTAAACCAACATGTCTCCATCACTATAGAGGGGGGACATAATAATGTCATTTTTACCTGTCACTGAGGCAGATTCATTAGAATGGATTTTTTATGCTGATTGATACTGATTGGAAAGATAGTTTATTTCGGGATGTTTCTTTCAGGTTGTTTCTTTCAACAATATCATGACTACTGTGAGGTCATATTACAACATATTGTTTTTGTAAATCATGTCAGCCCACACACAAATAAGATATATTCAAGCTCTTTTTGGATTAATTGAAAGAAAATATTATGATACACAATTGAATAATTTAATCGAATCTATTGACATTTAAAACTTGGAATAAATGATCACAAAACCTCCTATCTAATATTGCATGGAAATTTGGTATGCGATTGCATGCTGGCGAAAAATATTGTGATTTTAGGAATATCGGTCTATCACAATGTAATAATATAACTAAACAAATATATTACAACGTAATCAGTTTCGGAATTTGTATTCCCACACTGGACTTTTTAACATACTATCGTATCTTTCAAGTAATTGCAGCAGTATGGATTTGTACCAATAAGAAACAAAAACATTAACCTGGCGACTGGCATATATCATGTTTTGCTGAATGATATAAGTATTAAGCGCAGCTACTCTGCTATGCGAAGCCAAAAGGCAGTATCTGCTTACTTCACAAGTAAGCAGAAACTGACATTTGGCTTTACGCGAGTTTAATTAGAAAAGAATACAATCTGTTTTGACCACAGGCAACAGATATTGTCACGATGATGATAATGTCAACGGGTTTAAAAAGAGTTCAAGATGGGCGGGGGCAATCTATTTAGAGCAATATATGTAATATCAGTATGACTGCAATATTTTCACTCTGAAATGAAAGATATAATGGCTTACACAATATTATCACTAAAATACTAGTCCAATCCCACTGGACACATGACGTCGTTGTGACGTTGAATCACGTCATTGACGTTGATTTAACGTCGCAACAGCGTCGTGTGCCCAGTGGAATACCTTTCACCCAGCTAATGCCAATGTATAACCGGTATTGGAGTGTCAGTTTTATTTTCAACCCTTTTGGCTCCACGGTTTTGCACGATTTTATTAACTGGTCCGGCCATGATTTTCGGCGGGATGGAGTTGTTTAATTATTCTTATCATTTTAGTTAGGAATAATCAAGTCAAAAAGCTAAAAACGACGTCCCTGATATATATATATATATCTGTTTTATTAGCAAACTGACACAGTCCATCTACAGAAAATTATATTCCACAAATATGGCAGGTTTTCAGTTGAAAGCTTGCCATTTTTTTTTAGAATATAATGTGTCTAGATGGGCTGTGTCAGTTTGCTGATAAAACAGATAGGTGTGGTAGTTTGGGTACAGCTTTATTGGTGAGTCACAGCAGACAATTCCTCGTGATGCTGGTATTATGTCTGGCCAGCGTCTACGACGCTGGCCCGACATTATACCAGCATCAGATTAAACTGGCGTGACACAGGATTAGCCCTTTAAACCTTAAAGCGCTGAAATACTTTCGTATAAACCATGGAGACCAAAGTTGTTTTTTTAATTTTAAACCATCATAAATTTCTCGGTTAGCTCTTTCCGATTCATTTGAAAACCCATGTTATGGGTTTACGGCCATTAGAAATAATTTTACTCTTACAGCGTGTTTTAATAATAACAATATATTTTTTTTCATTTGCTACCCACATCAAGGCATCTTCTTCCACTGCAAGGCGGGAATTGCGACAGCAATTCGCGGCTTGGAGTGAATGAAGATGACAATGGTAAATTCGGTCTTGAAAGGGTTAGTAATTGATTAGTAAGTACCATCATCCCGCTGATCACGACTTTTGTCGTTTTTAATCCGTTTTATTAGTCGATCAAATCACTGGTATTTGGAATGGAATGTGTGTCTAAACATCAATATTTGCGGATATTTTTGTTCAAATTAAACAAATATGAGTAATTTTAAGCCACTTGAGATTGTGGATCGCGGTAGCGAGACAGGAAAAGTGCTAACCCTTTGCCCGCTAAGTTATCTTATTTAAATTTTAACCCACTTGAAGTTGTGTCTCGCAACCGCGAACCACAACTTCAAGTTGGTGGAAGTTCCTCATATTTGTTTAATTTGAGAGCAAATATTTGTGAAGCTCAAAGTTGTGAGACTCGTTGCCAATAATAGTGATTTAATCTGCTACTAAAATAGATCAAAGACGATTATAGCCGCGCTTAGCGCTTACAGGGTTAGTGTGGTTTGTTGTCAAGCACGATCCTGGTATTTGGGATCTTATTTTGCTATCGTGACGAACAGGTTCCCAACGCGCTTTCTTAATAAAAATTTCGCGAGATTTTTGAATTCGCGAATTTGTCCTCCTCGCGAAATTCGCGAAAATTAAAATCTCGCGAATATTACCAGATCTACAGTATTATAATTTGACCACATCCCAGTAAACAGGTAGGCCTAAACACGGCTCATATTTGTTTATTTTGAGACCAAACATTTGCGAATCTTGCTGTTTAAACGCTCATTTAACCCCTCAGTGATTTGATCAGTTAACCCTCAGAGCACTGAGCCAAGAAATTTAGTGACTGAAAATTAGTTTAATTTGCAAAATCTAGGTTGAGATGTATAGGATTATCACAGATTAGAGACATATTTAATTTTTAAAACCTGATTATGCAAGACAATTGAAACATGAGAAAACAATACTATAGTCAGCTGTAGTCGACATCAGTGTGCTAAGGGTAAACACAATGGCTTCAAAACGACTACAGTGTATAGTCGTGCCTAGCGATAGAAGGTGTTAACCCTTAGAACACTGAGCCAAGAAACTTAAATTTTCAGCCACTTGAAGTTGTGTCTCGCGGTAGCGAGACACAACTTCAAGTGGCTGAAAATTTGTGTTATTTGTGAAATTTAAGTCCCAATATATAGCAGTGTTTCAAGATTGCAGGCATATTTTACTGTGAGCTGCTCGTTATCAGGGGCTATACATATACTAATAAAAACACAGAATGTCTACTGTAGTGTGTTCTAAGGGTTAATTACATAGCACAAAGTATATTATTAATTGTTCGTGGCATGTGTGTTTCTTGACTGAGTAGTTTTACACGTGATTGTTGGGACACTGATGGTCCTGTCGCCGCATATATTCAGATCTGCGAATCTATCGTAATTGAGATCTTTTTTTCGATTCAAAATAAACATAATTCTGTAGATCTCGTAATTTTCGCGTGCTTAAATTTTTGCGAATTTCTCATTTGGGGACTTTTCAAGAAGTTTAGATTTCGCGCATTTGAAGTTTTATTTGGAGGCGCTTTTAGGCTGAATAATATTTTTTTTGCGAGATTCTTGAATTCGCGAATTTGTCCTCGAAAAATTTGCTAAAATTAAAACTTCGCGAATATCACCAGATCTACAGTATGAACAGTCCCAATTACAGACACGAGATGTTGACCATTTCCAGTTTATAGTTGGAGTGTTTGCTGGGATTGGCTCCAAGATTTTGTAGACTACATGTATCACTATTTCATGGGCAGCAATAGAAGAAGTGTAGATTTGTAGATCCGAATCTCCCGTTTTAACAATAGATGGACGTCACAGGTGTATAATACTTAATGTCAATGTATAATAGAGCCATATCGAGCCATAACGTTTTTGTTCACACCGAGACACCCAGATATAATAGGGGAACTTTCCTGAAACGCACCCTCTGCCTATGACGCCCACCGACCACTCTCTCAGCGGCAAACGCGTGATTGGAGATTCGCAAATGTTTCTCAGAAAGATGACGTCTTCCCTTTTGGTGTGCCAAGCACCAGACTGCTGAAGATGACACAGCAATCATCTCAAAGGCAGCAATCATCTCAAAGGCAAACATGGTGGTTGTTTCTTATAACTTTTCGACATTTGTGAAGCGCGACATGGGCACCAATTAGTTTAGTTGGGTCAAAATCGTATTGAACCGCCGTTACCGATATATCGGCTCAAGTTTGGTATTCTACCCCCTAATTTAAATACCAACTGAATGACGGCAGTGATTTTCCGATCTCGTCATGGTCGAGGGTAGGATACTATACCTGGTCCGATATATCTATGTATTTGTTATGATATGAGATTAAGAATCTTGATGTGTTATAGATATTGTAGATACTTCGCATCAAATGTATAATTATAAATGACTGTTTGATCTGAACAAAATTAAGAGGTGATTTAGACTTTTCTTTGTGATAAATTGACTAGGATCGAACCAGCTGAGCAAAATTCTCGACCACACATATAAAACCTCAGTTTGACACATGATGTAGATCAGGAATTTTGCCTTAGAGGTGATCTATCACCCCTTATATGGTATGAATAATGATGTCCTTATATGAGGTGATTGGCTATCATGTGACCCTCTCAGAGGGTCACATGATAGGCAACCACCCCATATAAAGAATCACTTGTGCCCCATCTTGTGGCAACTTTGATTTATTTGTCACAAATTTATTCATACTATATAAGGGGTGATAGATCACCTTCAATATAGCGCGCGCGTAGACGTCTCTCTGTGATAATTCACATTAAAATTGTATATATGTCAATAACCCTTACACTGTGCGGGGACCGACTTTAGACGTCAGAATCTGACGTCTCTGGACGTCAGATTCTGACGTATAAAGATCCCCGCACTCTAAGAGTAAAAATATTTATAATGCCGGTAGATCCATAACATGGGTATTCAAATGAAGCGGAAAGAGCTAACTAAGACATTTGTTATGATTTTGTATTGAAAATAACCCTTTGGGCTCCATAGTTTATATAAAAATAATTCAGGGCTTTAAGGATTAAAGCTTAATCAGATTTCTATTATATATATGCAGTGGTTATAGCTGCCTGCTTTAAAGTCGGAGATCGCGGGCTCGAGCCCCGATGTGGCATTCAAGTTTAAAAAAAAATGTTTCTTACCCGCTCACTCGTAAAATATTGTGGGGATCCTCTGTCATCGAGAGGTAGCGTGCTCGGCCTCAGACCGTTAGGGCTCGAATTTCGAATTTTGTGTCTGGAGGGCAGTAACCATAAAATTAATCAAATTTAGGCTGTCCATACACAACCCAGCCTTTGTACACTTTGGAGTACTCTATGTCGGAAATACTGCATTGCACCACTCGTCAACTCCAAAAACATGAATCTCATTTCGAAAAACGGTCCCAGCAGAGACGAATTTGAATCAAAGGTGGTTTAACGTTAGCCCAACGTCGTAGACGGTGGATCAACGCTTAACCAATGTTGATTCAACGTCTAATGTCGATTCAACGTGGAATGCCTATTATCATGATACCAATTATTAACGTATACCTCGTAGGCCTATAACACGGCATTAAGAGTTTTTCCACAAAAAGTGTTTCCACAGAAAAGCACGGTAACGCCACTACGATGAGATTTCTCTCCCCATGTAATGTAGCATGCCTATCGTGCCAGAGATGGCTGATAATAAAAACTTTCCACGTCCCAGCTTATAGTTACATGCACTGCATCCTTTATATCCATCCAGAGAAACCCGAACCGCCTATAGATAACACTGATGGATTCTGCTGTCAATTATAACTCTAGCCATGAATAATTAAGTCTGGTGGTTCCCAAAGAGACTCCCTGTCATGCGCAGTCAATCCCATACGGTGGTAGCATTAACTAATTAGCATAACGAGACAAGCAGCACCATAATTAACTGTAAGTACTAACATTGGATTCAACCTCCATGTTCTAGTTTTGACCTCGCGGCAATACTGTTTTGTAATGGAGCATTATTATAGTATCATTTTTTACCTTTGTAGATGCATAAACGACAGACACATCACTGCAATTATGAACGCAATTCACTGCATTGCACTGCACTGCACTGCACTGCACTGCACTGCACTGCACTGCACTGCACTGCACTGCACTGCACTGCACTGCACTGCACTGCACTGCACTGCACTGCACTGCACTACACTACACTGCACTGCATTGCACTGCACTGCACTGCACTGCACTGCACTGCACTGCACTGTGTACCGTATCCCCGCGCATTAACGTGCATGCACTTATATTTGAAAATGCACTTAGTTTACGAAAATAAGTACATGCACTTATATTCGAACATAAAAATAAATTTTAAATTACTTTTAAATTACTTCGGTAAAATCGTTATTATTTGATTTATTCCTATCCAACGTAAACTGAGCTAACGCTAATAATCACTGACCTCATTTGTCCACGTTTTTCAGCTATCACACCTAGTCCAGCAGATTTGTGACAAAAAGGCTCAGTTAGTGATAAAAGCACCAAAATTCGCATATTGATAGTTCATTATATACCAAAACATATTAGCTATGGACCCAATCTCAATTACCTTTTTTTCAGAATTAGCGGCCATTTTCCAATATGGTCGCCAAATTTGTCAATTGCGACAGTAGTTCTGGTCTTGTGATATCAATATCGGAATACAAATCTAACAAATCATTCCTTTGAGCCCATAAAATGAATGTAGTGATATCATAAATTAATTAGAAATAAAAATATATCACCAAATTATGTTTAGGGGAGACTGGGGCACCTTGAGACATGGGGCACCATGAGACAGGCCTGTTTGACACAGGAATTATTTTGTGATTTGTGCGCCATCTGGTCAATGTTACCAAAACTAACCAATTTCTATTTTACACCCTCTTGCTAATGACTATTGGACATCCTTGGCATGCATGTAAGCTTAGGTCAATTTTTTATATGAAAAGTAGTTTTTTGGGATTATCAATATTTGGTTCTATAGATCTCATGAAACTTAATTTCCCTGTGATTTTAGTGTTATCTTACACCTGTGTTATCACTTTATAACTTATGTATAATGGCTTGCTTCAAATACACCCCACACACAAACTATGATATCAGATGTGAGGTCAGTCAGTGAGGGGCACCTTGAGACACTGTCTCAAGGTGCCCCAAAACTGTCTCAAGGTGCCCCAAGTCTGTCTCAAGGTGCCCCGAAAGTCTCTCAAGGTGCCCCCACTTTTTTTCAGGCACAATTTCACTGCAACATCTAACATTAGCCAGCTCCAGGCTTTAGCTACAGGTATATATAGTATTCACATCTTGATTTTAGTTAGATCCACGTTGTTTTTAGGTACCTAATATGGCGTCTCAAGGTACCCCAGGTGGTGTCTCAAGGTGCCCGAGTACGGGGTACATTAAGACATTTTCTTGAAAATCTGTTTTGTTAAAAAATGTACAGTTACACATTTCTGAAAATTTTCATCTCGTGTTCAAATATACCCCACTGGATGCTGTATCCATATGTGTCGTCAAAACGTTTTATTTGTTTTATTTCGAAAACTAAATCTATGTTTGGGGGTTTAAATTTTTCCGTCTCAAGGTGCCCCAGTCTCCCCTAGTTTGTGAGAAATAGTGAAAATGCCTTCAAAATAGTTACTGCGGAGACGCAATACTTACCGGTTACCTTGAAAAGTAAAAAAGTCACACAAATTTATAACTACAGTGAAACATTTAGTTTCAAAAATATTTTTTATTTTTATTTTTATCTAGGTACACAAAACATGCCTATGATTTTCTGTCTAAAAAGTTTATTGAAGACTCGGTTCCTATAACAACTAACCCCTTCTTTACATAGAGCTTCACACTTAATTGCAATCACAATCACCCCCACATTTACAGAGAGCTGGACACAACATATTTGCACGTACACACTTGCACTGTCCTCTGCAACCTTTCTGCGGATTACAACCACACTTCAGGAGCTCCTGGCATATCTTAGATGCTGATGGCAGAAGAGTCCAGCATGGTTCCCAAGTCTGCGATGGTCCCTTAACCCAACCCCAGTCATCCGGACATGGTTGAAGAGGAGACGCCACTTGAGATTGTCCCCACTGATATCCTGCTTTGTATGGTGACCGCTTCACATATTGGAATAATGAAGCAGAGGTGGGTGGAATGGACTCGAGGCTTCTGCCCTGTCTTGTAAAGAGATCCTTCCTGACACCATTAACAGTTGAAGACTCGCTTTCCTTGTCATACATTCGTGCGATGAAACGTTCTATTTGTGGCATTAGGCCTACTCCTTCCACCACTTTCTGGCTTGGAGACGAACTTAAAGCATGTAGTGCTGGTGTAACTTCTTCGTAGATTCCCATACTGCCCATGCAGTCTTCTTGCCTCTGTTTGCAAAACCAGAGGTTTGGTCACACCCAGTGATGGAGTGGAATGCCAGCAGTGACTTTGATCACAGAGGGCCCAGGGACTGGCACATGCTATGCACAGGTAGGTAACGAGAAGTTCTGTGCTGTTCCGAATGCTATCCAACGTTCTTCGGCATTACTTCTTCTACCACTTTCTGGCTTTGAGACGAGCTCAGAGCATGAAGTGCTGGTGTAACTTAGAGCATATAGGCGTGTGGAAGTAAGTACTATTTTATCAAGTGTGGACACAATCTTTTGATCTTTTGAACACACAACAGTAATTGATTTTTGTGATAAATAATGAAAAAAAAGTTTTTATTTTCGTCAAGTCTCAGAAATTCTTGCCAGTTGTTTGAGATCTTGTTATCTGGCTGCACTCGTCTGCATGTTCCCGTCCCACGTTTTCTTACGTACAGTAAATGTCAAGCTGTCTGGAATATAAACATATCACACAATATCTACTCTGCTCACACTATCTAGCTGAGATTAAAAAAAAAAGGAAGGAATACCTGCTGGGAATATTCATGAAATATTTTCACTGCACAAGGTCTTAGCATATTGACAATGACAGATCCATCTAACAGTAACATATCAGCATCTGGTCTGTCATTTTGCGAAGGAGAATTTTTTTCTAAGCATTGTAATATATCTGATTTTGTTCCTGTACGTATGTCACCATAGATAGAGAGTGATGGAGGGACATTTTGGTTTTCGTGACTGAAGAAAGTATCCAAAAAACTGTCACGAACTTGACAAGACACCTACATTTGAGAGAACAGTGCCACATTCTGCATTAGTGAAGCAGCATGGCGTTCCTCGTTTGACTTTGATTTCAGGGGATGACTGCTGAACAGTGGGAGCTTGTTTTGCCTTATTGGTTCAAATAGGGACTTTGATCTTGCTTCTAGTTTTTCTGTAACAAATTCGCGATATTGGTTTTGTCCCACACTTTCTAATGTTTTAACTGTTTCAAAAACAGAAGGTAACATCATGTCCTGAGTATCAAGAACAAATAGCTCGTTAGTTGATTCCTGAAAAGATTCCCCCATTTCTGTTTTTGTAGTGGACAGTGATTTTACTTCAATTTCTTGAATGCCTTTTGCACTACTTTCCTTTGTTCATGATGATGGTAGTCTGGTTTCTTATCTTGGTCACCTTTTGTTACTTCCAATGAACACTCAAACTCGTTCACGAGTCTAGCTACTTCTGGGCCAGATACCATCCATCTGAGTAGCTGTGAGGAATTTTCTGTAAGTCCTATTGCTCCACCATCACCCTTAACAAGCTTGTTGTTTTGTTCGTGGGCATGATCGCGTGATATTTCAGAGAAGGCATGTTAGTTTTTTTAAATACAAAATTGCCCTTCTTGAACTCAGCAGCTACATCAGAATGGCACTCTTCGAGCAACATCATGTCGCGTATATGCACAGGAAACCGCGAGCATAATTATGGTGATCAAGTCGTGATCAAGTGCGAACATCAGAGGAGCTATCTTCTGCAGTGCGTGGATGTACAAGTAAAAGTCCCCTTCTCTTAATTAATGATCTGACGAACACATTAACTGATAACTGAATTTCGAGTGTCAGATTCCAGAATTTATATTGTAGATTTTTGTCTTCTTTCAGTTGTCTCTACTCGTCAAAATTACCAGCATGACCAATATTTTCTTCACAATATTACGAGTAAGCCTTCTACAACAGAGTGTACAGTGCTGCAGCTGTGACCTGGTGTGCATGTCTTGTTCTGGATACATGTGACGCTTTTAAAAAAGAATCAGCCTTTCCATGACTTGCTATGTCAGCTTGAACAAGCGCTGCTGTGTATCCACTGCTGTCCAACTATTTTCCAAGTGCTTTCCAGGCTTTCATATCTATATGAAGCCCGCGAGCATAATAACATAAAAATCCTCTCCATAACTGTTAGGACTGATCCACTGTATTTCCTTCGTTATGGCAAACAATGGCTGATCACATGCCATGACTGGAGTTTGTCCAGGGTTTAAGTACTGGACTGCCTTTGAGATGACACTTATTGAATGACGGGACATGGCTGGTGATGCAGCTTGCTCTTCAAATAAAAGAAGCAATGGTGAAATAGCAAGGTTTGATTCACTGGTGCCTTTCTCGTGATGTGCATGGAAAGCAGACCATGATAGATTCATATAATCTGAATCACTGAGAAATAATGTAATTATTAATGAGAAATTCATTTCGCAGGATAAATACTTGCTGTAAAATATTTGTATTATTTCAGTGTTTGTTGAATATATAAAAAAAAGCCAAAAGGCAGTAACTGCCCTTTTGCCTATCGATGCTGAAAATGGCGGCCATTTTGGATTGCACATTTTTTATCAGAAATTTCTTTAAATAGATTTATTCCAAGGTGAATGACGCTCAAACAAAGTGTGGTTATTACAGCAGATAACATTGTTTTAATAATCATTAAAATATAATTATTTTGTATTTAATTGGTGGCCATCTTGAAAATAGCGGCCATCTTGGATTCCACCATTTTGATCATTTGTCCACATGTATTTGTATGTGTCCCTGTGCAGCATACACTTTATACATTCCATTTTAAATTATTTTTTCAATTATCACAATAAAATTTAGTGATTTTTTTTAAAGTTTGGTCGCCATCTTGAAAATGACGGTCATCTTGGATTTTTTCAACTTGGGTCCATAGCTAATTTCAAAGGGTATCATCTCAGCTAACTTTCTGGAAATTTTGGTGCTTTTATCACTAACTGAGCCTTTCTTCTGATTTTCGTCACAAATCTGCTGGACTAACCTGTACCCCGTCGCTTTGACGGCTTGAACTGCTTTAGTTACACAGTAAATTTCGAATATAAGTACATGCACGTAGTATTTGAATAAAAGTGCATGCACTTATAAACGAACAAGAATATTTTGGAGCCATGCCTAAAACATTCGAATTTCACCTGTAAGTGCATGCACGTTTATGCGCGGGGACACGGTAAGAGTGTGATAGTGTTCAGTATGATACCATTTATCCTGTGTGTTTACTTCTATCATGGCAGTCAACCTCCTTGATTCGTAAATATTAAGATTTATTTTTCATAGCTGTGATGTCCACATTGAGCTCCATCAATCGAACCAAACCAGGTGATAAAAAACATCGTCGCCTCGGAGCTAAAGTGTCACTCCTGTCTTTTTATATGCCACTCTAATGAGTGCCAGATAAACCATTTAGTTTCACGGAGACGAAATGGCGTTGTCTTGGATATGAAAGGGTGTATCTGCCACGTTGTGGCAGATACACCCTTTCATATCCAAGGGGACGCGAAATCCTTCTTTATCCACCCATTTCCTATGACAGCAGAGTAGACAAAATGAAATGAATCGGGCTTTAGGCCACCTTTGTGCACATATAGGCTAAACTGGGCCAGGAGAACCTCCTGAGGGTGGTGAGATGATTGAGATGACACTGTCCTCCAGACACAGGATTCGAAATTCGAGCCCTGGCGGTCTGAGGCCGAGCACGCTACCTCTCGGTCACGGAGGCTCCCCACAATACTAACTTTCACACGTGGATGGGGAAGAAACATTTTTGTTTCTTTCAAACCGCCGAGACCGGGAACCGAACCCCGGACTCTGGCGTGAAAGGCAGCGGTGCTAACCACTACCCTAGGGCCCCCGCCCAGCAGAGTAGACAGGTGAACTGGATCCCAGTAGTCTCGTCCATTCTGTAGCTAAACAGGTCATTGTACCGATCGATCCAAGGTGTGTCTTTCATCAAGATTTATGTTACATCTATTTTATCCCCCTTGGAAATAAAAGGATGCCACTTCACAAAGTGGCCGAGACACCCTTTCATATCCAAGGGGTGGACGATCTATCATGGTGCAATTTGGACATGCTTAAGCAACGATTGAGGTTGAAGAGATCATTAGTGAAGACTTGTGCATAATGATCTACAAGTTATGATCATTCCCCCATTTCATAGAATTATTAAACTAACAACAATTACTAGAGGTTCGAACGAGGAGTAGAATCTGCGTAGCGGTAGGCGGGGCCCTGCCTGATTTGAAAGTCGGAGATCGCGGGTTTGAACCCCACTATGGCCTCAAAGTTTCAGAGAAACAAAATGTTAATTCTCCGCTCACTCGTAATGATTCAATATTGTGGAAAGCTGCTGTGACCGAGAGGTAGCATGTGTGATAGTTCGGGGCTAAACCTCCTGGGTCACCCAAGAAAAACAAGACCATATGGCGATGTTCATGTTTATTTACAGCGAGTCGAAACAGCAAAAAACAAGTGTAGAATAATAAGACATAGTAAACATGATAAAATATATGTTCCCGACCACAATAAATAATATCTCTTTTACCGACATGTATTTAAATTAAAAGTACAATTTACCATCACTGAAATTACATCAATTGTTATACAATTACATTATAACATAAATGGCTATGGCTACTAGACTAAATTAATTAAACCAAGTCACAATCATCATTCCGTAACTTAATCCTTTACTGTTTATAATCATCTATTTACACCATTATAATAATAAAACAATAGCGTACCCTGGTAAACAATGTGTCACTTCAGAATCACACAAACCAGCTCGATATCAGGCCACGCACAATACCAATGACCAGTCTAAAGAAACAAATATAAACTGTCAGAGTAATAATACTATTAGTAATAATGCAACCTTATTAAAATAACTTTAATCAATTAAATCAAATTTGATCCAACTTCAAATTTGCAAAGTTAAATTAATTAAAAGCTCAGCGAGTCGATATCTTCAACAAGTTATTTAAAACGAGAAAAGAATCTTAATACATTATGCTAAACGAATCTAATTGCACATACCTAGATCAAAGATCTTCAATGCCTAGAATACCAGCTACTCTTCAACAAAGAGTCCAGTAGAAAGTAGAGTAGAACAGAGCGGTATAGCTCTGTTCACAACGACGTTGACGAGTCAAGTGACTTCAATCTGGCGGTGAATTAAAATTAATGGTAAGAAAAAATAAATCCATTTATTTTCTGAGTGTAGATATTTCCGATCGTCTCTCTATATCTTATGTTTATAGTTATTCACCAGGTGGCGTTTAGCATGACTATCTTTGTAATCCGCGCAGTGTTTTCTGGGTATACCTTTAGCCTGCTGCTGCTGTTGCTGCTGCTGCTGCTGCTGCTTCTGCTGCTGCTGCTGCTGCTGCTACTGCTGCTGCTGCTGCTACTGCTGCTGCTGTTACTGCTATTTGCAAGGGCTGAAACATGACGTTGTATAATTATTGTGTGAGTCAATGAGAGCAAAATAATGCAGTGGTTCCGTTTACATTTAATTCCCCTGCATATGTCAACCGCAGCCATAAAAATGTGACATTGCTCCAACAAATAACGCCCCTTATAGTCAGGGGGCCAGGAGCTGAACCTGGAAAGTGGGTCCAAAGTTTTTTTCTCAATGTTTTCATATTATATAGGTATTGTACTCTATGAAACCGCGTGATGGCATTCTCACAGCATTGAGCATTTTTAAATAACGCGTTTTACATTTTTCGCCTATCGCGGTACAAAATAGTGGTTTTAGGTGATCGGGAAAAACAGAAAATCCCTGTATATATTCACATAACTGATAGCTATTAGTTTGATTGTTTGTATATTGATGTATATTAATAATAAATATCATCGGGTCAAAGGTCAAGGCTATAATTCAAGGTCAAAGGTCAATAATTCAGGTCCATCATGCCTAATTCAGTATCGTTTGTATATTACACCCTCCACATTTTTATATGTTTATATAGCTGAACCTGCATTCATTGTCTTATAATTTAGATTTTTGTTATGAAGTTCCATGCATCTTGATAAACTAGATAACCTGTCGCTCACCTATTCTCGTTCCTCTAGGCCCCACTCCTAATGTGGCCTATTTTACCGTATCCATTTGCTGGGATGAAAGATAATGGTAACATTATATGGCTTGAATTGTGTAGCAATGGATTATACGTTGCCATTCTATTGTATGGGCCAGTCAACATGATTCACTAACCCAATGTTGGGTCATCATCTGCGACGCTGTCACACCATGAAATCACCATTAATGCGCTGCATTGACTCAACGGTCTCCCAATGTTTAGATGCCCGGCCGTTATTGAGACACTCAGAAAAAAATTGTGAGCCTTAATAAGGTAAATTTAAATGCCAATTGGCTAGCCTCTGTGTCAGGCATATGCCTAAATTAAATTACAATTTTTTTTTTTTTTTTTTCAAAAAAATATAAATTTTGTTCATCAATGACAATGCGGTTTGCATTTAACTATGACGTAACTATAGATGTTCCATTCTTGTGGTATGAAAGTTTAACAGATGAGTAAATAATTCATGATTTTTTCTTTTTCTATAGTTCCAATATCACAGCATATCTATATCTGACTATATGGATACATCAATTATCAATAATGTGGTGTAATAATTCAGAGGTTGCTGTAAACTATCAAAATTGCACGTAATCGTTATTTAAAAAAAGTTCTTTATCTTAAACAAGTTAAATAATCAGCAATGACACCACCGCCTTTGCCATCATTTTGTTATCTGCTATATTAAAATTGCTACTACCTTACTGTTCATTGTTTGTTTCATCATCTTTTTTAATGTGGTACTAGTATACATCATATTCTGATACAAGACGATGTATTCCTGCTTAGCTGCTTCCATGTTTCATCCATATAATAATGGATCTAACTGGCTCAGGGCATTATCAGGGCATTATTCACTTGAAAGTTTGTAAATGTTATATTTTCAAATGTTCCTTCAAGGCTTTCTTAGTTGATGGCAATCAACATAATTATGAACAGGTGGTGCTCCCCCGACTAACAGCAGAATAAGTTCCTTACTACATCAACTGATCAAGCTAGAGATCATTAATATCCCCAAGAAGCCTTGTTGGATGATATTCAACATGATTCCATTACCAATGCATTCAGCCATAGCATCACATCGAGATAAGAAGGGTCCTGACAGCAGGTTTGAAATGAGGTCAGAATATTCGGCAGTGACCAAGACCAGTTTGTTTGTGGCCAAGATCACCTTTGTGGTGGCTGAGATGATTTTTAAAGTGACTGTGATGGCGTATTTAATGGTCAAGTTTACTTGTGCAGTGACCGAGATCACTTTTTTCAGGGGCTGACATAAGATTGTTAGTGGACAAGATCACTTTTGTAGCGGCTGAGAAACTATTAAAGTGGCTGTGATCACTTCTTCAGAGCCGAGATCACTTTGTAGTGGCTTAGATATTTTTTTTTCAGTGGCTGACACCAGTTTGTTTGTGGCCAAGATCTCCTTTGTAATGGCTGAGGAAACCTGTAAAGAGGCTGTGATCACTTCTTCTTTGGTCAAGATCACTGTTGTAGTGGCTGAGATTTAATGCGGCTGTGATCACTCCTTCAGTGGTCGAGATCACCTTTCTAGTGGCTTAGATAATTTTCAAAGTGGCTGTGACCACTTCTTCAGTGGCCAAGATCACTTTTGTAGAGGCTGAGATAACTTTTGAAGTCGCTGTGATCACTAAATCTTCTTCAGTGGCCAGGGCGGGGGCCCTAGGGTAGTGGTTAGCACCGCTGCCTTTCACGCCAGAGTTCGGGGTTCGGTTCCCGGTCTCGGCGGTTTGAAAGAAACAAAAATGTTTCTTCCCCATCCACGTGTGAAAGTTAGTATTGTGGGGAGCCTCCGTGACCGAGAGGTAGCGTGCTCGGCCTCAGACCGCCAGGGCTCGAATTTCGAATCCTGTGTCTGGAGGACAGTGTCATCTCAATCATCCCACCATCCTCAGGAGGTTCTCCTGGCCCAGTTTAGCCTATATGTGCACAAAGGTGGCCTAAAGCCCGATTCATTTCATTTCATTTCATTTTTCTTCAGTGGCCAAGGTCACTTTTGTAGCGGCTGAGATAGTTTTTAAAGTGGTTGAGATAACTTCTTCAGTGGCCAAGATCACTTTTGTGGACGCTGAGATAACATTTAAAGTTTCTGTAATCACTTCTTCAGTGCTCAAGATCATTTTTGAAAAATGGCTCCATAGAATGTAAAAATAATAACAAAAATCTGTACCTTATAAAGTTAACATGAGAGAGAAGTCCTGCTGGTATTCACTAAAAAACGTTGTAAATTGTTCAAATGGAGAGATAAAATACAAACTTAGCGCTGTGTTGTACATTTTCGTATTTAACAGAAATACAATAGTATGCATCCACGTTAAAGCCCTTGATAGTAACTTTCGACTGATATCAAAGATGCTGGTACATTGTTTAAATTTTGGAACTCATTGGGCAAAAATATGAGACACAGTCTATTTTCCTGAGCCGAAAGAAAAGTGCTCAAATTTTACGTCTAACAAAAATAAGTGTGTAATATGTTGAAATAGCTAATTATTTTTTACTTCCAAATAGGTTTATTTTAAGTCAACAATAGTTTTAGAACATGTTTGAATCAAAACTAAACATATATACCATACAAAAATCGGCTAAGAGAAAAGTATTTTGACTATTTACTGAGAAAAAGTAATAAAAATAGGTAAAATTAAGGGTTAAAATACCAACTTAAAGCTTGTGCATTTTTCAAAAATCGGACAGTAAATATGTTACATCCACGGGAAAGCCTGTTCCAGTAGCTTTCTGTTGGTATCAAATATATTGATATAGCTTCATTACTCAGTGGGCGAAAATGTTTAATAAGCTAGTTTTTTTCCAAATTGGTAAAAATCGCGCATAGGTCATGTACACCTTTGGCCATATTTATGTAAAGCAGCTACAGTTACCTGATCAACAGGTTGATTCTGGCCCCTGAATAGTCCAACTTTGTGAAAATAATAGTGGCCTAAATTCCCATTCCGGGTGACACCTCACCCCCAGCCACGTCTGGTCTAATAATCCTGCTGACAGATAGACAAACAGACAAACCATCCCGACTAAAAACATAACCTCTTATGGCGGAGGTAATAAACCACACAATGATTTCTTTCTAGAAAATGTATAAATCTATAAACAAATATTTCGATGTTAAGTGTTAACATCATTGGATGACGTAATATATATAACATTTTAGAACGTATGGCCACAATTACACATTATATTATCTCGTCGATATATAGATAAATAATAATTATTGCGGTACAAATGTTTTATAGTTGCTTTGCGATATCACATTGAGGTTCGTAATGAAATTCCCTTCATTTTGATATGTCACACGCTTATATTATTATAAAATTTGCTAACTGGTAATTGGGTTTATGCAAGACCTTGGGGTCAAAGGGTTCACATAACTCAAAACTTCTGGTTCAATCAATTTATACAATTATGAAATCACTTTTGCTAATATTGAATACATACTAGTTCAAATAATGGCAAATATAGATTAGGTTAGTGCTTTATATAAATATTTATATTTTTCGAACCGTGGGAAACCATTATTTTGCATCCCGATTGACGTGATTTTATAAAACGTGTTATTTAAAAATGCTCAATGTTGTGAGAATGCCATCATGCAGTTTCATGGACTACAATACCTATATAACATAAAAACACTTAGAAAAAAACTTTGGACCCACTTTCCAGGTTCGCCCAAAAATATGCATTTGACCCCCTGACTATTATATCACAATAAAGCCTACTGCAGCTTCAGCAGCAGTAGGCTTTATTGTGATATAAGGGGCTGAGCGATGCCATATTAATATATAAATTACCTGTTGTGAGCGCAGCGCGGTGACGGCAGTGGGCGATGGTCTGTCACGAGCTGGGCATGACGCCGCACTGACACGGTGACAGTCACTGACGTCGACACTCGACGCATGCGGCATTTGACGTCAAATTCCACCCGGCATAAGATATCGGAAAAAAAGACGGGTATTTAGCACCCGCAATCGGCGTTAATTATCGCGGGCGGTGTAGGGATTGAAGCGGCGACGGCGGCGGCGGCGCGGTAATTGTGTGCATTACACCGGTGGGATTCTGCCGGCTGGACTCCCCGGGCACGCCCATGCATGGATCCACGCGCGACAGGTCCCGGTGGACGACGTTTCGCCAAATCGCGCTGCGTGCCGCTGCGTGATCACGGTAATGAAGCCGTAACGAAGACGTATAGGCACCCAAGGAGGAAGTGATCGGGCCCACCTGGGGCGTCGGGATCACCGGGAGGTGAGCCCCGGGCCGTAAAGGGTCTGTCATACCTGTATTCTGCTAGAGGATCCGTGCCACACCCTGACCACCGTGCGAACAGAAAACACACCTGTAGGCATCCAAAGACTCCGCCCGAAAAACCTCAGATCATTGGCCGTCGGCGTCCAGATGCCTCTCAACACGTTCAAATGTGGAAAATAGCCATCAAGAGAGTGATATCCACAATGAGAATACGGATGAATAAGAAATTGTCGGTAATAAACAATCTGCTCGTTCCAGTGCTGATGACTGCATTGCTGCTATCATTCACCGGTAAGTGCCTCATTGTGCGAGGTTAGCATGGTTAGAGATAAACATTTGAGTTGTTAGTGGCCGCTGAATATTTTTACATTTGCAGACAATTAGTTTTTCTCCCAGCGCACTAGTTATTATTAATTTTTATTCATTTTGAGATGGGAATTGCCATATTAGCAACTCCCATCTCAAGATGAATAAAAATGTCACGATTTTATGGGGAAAGTGTAATATATATGAATGATGTCTCAGAACGACTTCATTGTGATTGATTTCATTATTTTCATTCAATTTAGTCACAATAATTATGTGGTGAATCAATGCGACGAGAGAGCTTTAAGGGTTAATGTGGGGGTAACTGACTGACCCACACACAAACCACCATAACCTCCCTCACCATTCACAGTCTGACACATACGGTAACCTGATACCACAACCTGACTAATTACAACTGACACATACTGTAACCTGATACCACAACATGACTAATTACAATCTGACCCATGCTGTAACCTGATACCACAACATGACTAGTTACAATCTGACCCATACTGTAACCTGATATCACAACCTGACTAATTACAATCTGACACATACTGTAACCTAATACCACAACATGACTAATTACAATCTGACCCATACTGTAACCTGATACCACAACCTGACTAATTACAATCTGACACATAATGTAACCTGATACCGCAACTTGACTAATTACAATCTGACACATACTGTAACCTGATACCACAACATGACTAATTACAATCTGACCCATACTGTAACCTGATACCACAACATGACTAGTTACAATCTGACACATACTGTAACCTGATACCACAACATGACTAGTTACAATCTGACCCATACTGTAACCTGATACCACAACCTGACTAATTACAATCTGACACATACTGTAACCTAATACCGCAACATGACTAATTACAATCTGACCCATACTGTAACCTGATACCACAACATGACTAGTTACAACTGACACATACTGTAACCTGATACCACAAAATGACTAGTTACAATCTGACCCATACTGTAACCTAATACCACAACATGACTAATTACAATCTGACCCATACTGTAGTCTGATACCGCAACATGCCTAGTTACAATCTGACCCATACTGTAACCTGATACCACAACATGACTAGTTACAATTTGACCCATACTGTAACCTGATACCACAACCTGGCTAATTACAATCTGATATATGCTGTAACCTGATACCACAACCTGACTAATTACAATCTGACACATACTGTAGCCTGATACCACAATCTGACTAATTACAATCCGACACATACTGTAACCTCATACCACAACATGACAAATTACAATCTGACACATACTGTAACCTGATACCACAACCTGACTAATTACAATCTGACACATACTGTAACCTGATACCACAACCTGACTAATTACAATTTGACACATAATGTAACCTGATACAACAACATGACTAGTTACAATCTGACCCATACTGTAACCTGATATCACAACCTGACTTATTACAATCTGACACATACTGTAACCTGATACCACAACATGACTAATTACAATCTGACCCATACTGTAACCTGAAATCACAACCTGACTAATTACAATCTGACACATACTGTAACCTGATATCACAACCTGACTAATTACAATCTGACACATACTGTAACCTCATACCACAACATGACGAATTACAATCTGACACATACTGTAACCTGATACCACAACCTGACTAATTACAATCTGACACATACTGTAACCTGATACCACAACCTGACTAATTACAATTTGACACATAATGTAACCTGATACAACAACATGACTAGTTACAATCTGACCCATACTGTAACCTGATATCACAACCTGACTAATTACAATCTGACACATACTGTAACCTGATACCACAACATGACTAATTACAATCTGACCCATACTGTAACCTGATATCACAACCTGACTAATTACAATCTGACACATACTGTAACCTGATATCACAACCTGACTAATTACAATCTGACACATACTGTAACCTACTACCACAACATGACTAATTATAATCTGTCCTATACTGTAACCTGATACCACAACATGACTAGTTAAAATCTGACCCATACTGTAACCTGATACCGCAACATGACTAGTTACAATTTGATACATACTGCAACCTGATATCACAACATGACTAGTTACAATCTGACCCACACTGTAGTCTGATACCGCAACATGACTAGTTACAATCTGACCCGAACTGTAACCTGATATCACAACATGACTAGTTACAATCTGACCCATACTGTAACCTGATACCACAACATGACTAATTACAATCTGACCCATACTGTAGTCTGATACTAAAACATGACTTATTACAATCTGACCCATACTGTAACCTGATGGCTAGTTACAATCTGACCCATACTGTAACCTGATATCACAACCTGACTAATTACAATCTGATATATGCTGTAACCTGATACCACAACCTGACTAATTACAATCTGACACATAATGTAACCTGATACCACAACATGACTTATTACAATCTGACCCATACTGTAGTCTGATACCGCAACATGACTAGTTACAATTTGACCCATACTGTAACCTGATACCACAACCTGGCTAATTACAATCTGATATATGCTGTAACCTGATACCACAACCTGACTAATTACAATCTGACACATACTGTAGCCTGATAACACAATCTGACTAATTACAATCCGACACATACTGTAACCTGATACCACAACATAACAAATTACAATCTGACACATACTGTAACCTGATACCACAACCTGACTAATTACAATCTGACACATACTGTAATATGATACCACAACCTGACTAATTACAATCTGACACATAATCTAACCTGATAACACAACATGACTAATTACAATCTGACACATAATCTAACCTGATAACACAACATGACTAATTACAATCTGACACATACTGTAACCTGATACCACAACAGGACTAATTACAATCTGACACATGACATTATTTCATCGATCTTGGACCATGTGGACTGTGTATGTTTAGAAGCTGATCATTTGTCCCAGAAATGGCGAGTATTGGTTTGGTTTTATTAGGTAACTCAGAAGCCGAGTTGCAACATCTCTTAGACACATATAGCGCCTAATCATCAGAGGACCGATGTCAGAGGCGCACGAATCCTTAGCATGGTCGTGTTTCATAATCCAGAACAAAGCTAGCTCGTCAACTGGAAGCCCTGAGGAGCTATGACGGAAAGCCAGACCAAATAGATAATATTTAAATAATTTTTGGAATGGTAAAAATGTTTGGGTATTTTGTGTGGGCACATGCATAGAGAAAGCCCCCCACACTTTATTAAAAAGCTATTTGAGGAGCGCAAATATTTTGACCATTTCGGCAGCGAGGGTAAGTCAGCGCGATTATTTTTACAGGTAAGTTGTATTTTAGGATTCTGAATATCATACTGGATCTTTGAAATGATTGCGGAATTTTAAATAAGTCAATGTAATTGTTATAAACAGAACGAATAAATCGTAGCACCTGAGTTACACCACTCCAGCAATGCAGTTTTGAACTCGTTGTAATTCAGATATATCCTTTCATTCATTCATTCATTCATTCACTTTAATTATTCACTCGTCATATGAGCATAATAAAATATTATTAGTTACAAATTTAATTTTCAATATGGAGTTACTATGTAATTACCTCATATATAATGATAATATTAAATAGAAAAAATAATTTTCAACATGGTGTTAGGTCACTAAAATTGCGAACATGTTTTTAACATTGTTTTAACCATGCGTATCGACAATTGCACGCCTTTATGCACAACTGAGCCAACCCCCAAAATATCAAAAATGAGTTCAGTGTGCCAAGTGATAGACCCTATGCATAGCCTTTATTTAAAAAGTTACCGATATTCCAAATTACACCCATCACGCCACCTGGTGGCGGTGAACAAAATAAGCACATGTCAAATCTTCAGATTGATTTATCCAACCCACACATTTATTTCATCCATCAGCCTCACAGTCCCGGTGATTTCACCTAAGCTTTCTAAGTTACACGTATTTTACTAAAGACCTTCCAAAGCTAGATCCACAGAATATGTAGATAACCTGCAATGTGTTTATTGGTGTATATTTCTACACATTTGTTAAATTCACAATAATTGTGGCTTTGTACACTTGCGCATAAATACAAATCTTAAAATTCATTTATGCACAACTGGACCAACCCACACCCTTATTGTTACCATCAGACTCGCTGTCTCCGTGATTTTACACAAACTATAGAAAGGTACACGTATTTTTATTATAGAAACCTCGGAATAGATCTACAGACGATGCAGAGAGTCTGAAATGTGCTTATTATTTTTTTTTTCCATATATATACTTTTGTATTTGTTGAATTTACAAGAAATGTGGGTTGATCCAGTTGTGCATAAATCATTCTGATTTATGCACGACTGGACCATAGTTTATTTGAGGCAGCGAGGCTCGAAACCGGAGGTATCTGAAGATGTGGGTATGTTTCATGAATTAGGAATGTGGATGTCGTGTGTTAGTTTAACTCAATATTTTTCTCATTTGCTTTGTTGAATTTATAGTAGAATTTATATGTCACTAATGAATAAATGGTTGAATGAATGAATGAATAAATTAATGAATTATTGAATGAATAAATGAATACAATTTGTGCATATATAGGCTAAACTGGGCCAAGCAAATCTACTGAGGTTGGTGAGATGAATCTTCAGAAACATCACTATTCTAAATGCAAACCCTGGCGTTCTGAGGCCGAGCACGGAAGCGTTCATACAGTAACATAGCATGCCATCAAGGGCTAGACGCTATCGACATAATCAGAATTAATCTTATATGAGCATTGCATTCACATCAGCATCACCACCTGCAGTCCATGCCAGCGCTGCTTCAATGACGGGTCAACGTCTGTGCCTTTGGCGCGACATTGATCCAGCGCTGGGCCAGCGACTTGTGTGATCGGGATGAGAGCATCCCTGTAATTAGTAGTTCATCTCGTCACGGTGTATTTCCTCCGAGCTCGCCCCTCATGCAATGTTAATGCCGCGTGCTGATATCACTTTGCTCTTTTGTTCTGGCAACGGCTGCGCGACAACTGGGCACTGGATGAGAATACCAATCGCTCGGACGACCGCAAAATCCACCGACACCCGTAACACAGTAAACACAAAACATTTGTATAACATTTGTACAATGGCGGCCCAACGTCGAAGACGTTGGGTCGACGTTGTGCAAATGTTATGCAAATGTTTTGTGTTTGCTGGGAAAGCTGCTTTTGGGGTAGTTTTAGCACAGAGGGTATACCCACTGACGATGCATCAAAGCGTCATTTTGCATCTGTGAAGAATCACTTTATTTCCTACACCCAGGGGTTTAGAACGAAAGTATTAACAGAACTGCTTTAATATTAGCAATGTTTTTTTTTTTCATTTGCGACCCACGTCAAGTCATCTTCATCAACTGCAAGTCGAGAATTGTGACAGCAATTCGCTGTTTGTAGTGGATGAAGATGACGATGGTGAATTCAGGCTTGAAAGGGTTAAGGACTCCTAATTGAGGGTTAAAGTTGTCTACTGTCAGTCCGGTATTAACCCTTTAACAGCCAAATTATTCAATCTGAATTTTCGCCCATTTGAAGTTGTGACTCGCTGACGCGATCCACAACTTCAAATGAGTGAAAATTATTCAGATTTGACAAAATGGAGGTCAACTGTTTTCAAATATTGCTGATTGATGTCACATTTTATCTTTAACATGTTCAAAAGGTGGTACATAATGTGCTAATAAAAAATGAAAACCCGAATATATGCGGCACCGGCGGTTAAAGGGTTAATGCTTCAAAGAAAAAAGAAAATGTTTCTACTCCGCCCACTGATAAAGATTTAGTGTGTAGGGGGAGCCTTCATGACCGATCGAGTGGTAGCGTGCTCGACATCATCGCCAGGTTTCGAGTTTTGAATCCTGCGTCTGGGGGGAGGGGGTGTAGACCTGTGTCACTCGATTCACGTCATAATTAGCCCACAGTTTACCTTTATTTTACCAAACGTGGCATAAAGCCCCATTCGGCCCAAACAATTCTTGCTAGTTTTTTTTCTTCTGTTCAAAATTCTATAGTGCTTAGTTTTTGAGGTTCGGGATAGTTTAACTGAATTAAATCCGGATTTTAGTGTCTCTAAAGAGAGGTAGCTCCATTGAATGAGGGATTGTCATTTTAGCTTTTTAGTTTTTCCTCCATTTTTCTCCAGGCTGATCGTTTCTCGGGTTTTTATTTTTGAAATCGTTTTTTTTTGCACCTTAACCACACATACAAGAACGTTGTATGATATGTTTACCTATTATTGATTCTGTATTATTTACATTTAAAGGCGAGGGGGGGGGTAATTTTCATGTCATTTGAATGGCGGGAAAAGCATTACATGTCGGCTGATATCCATTCATTGCATCAATAGACTCCAGGCTATTAACCCTTCAAATGCTAGATTGAACCAACCTTGAGTGTTTACAATGGTCAGTAGTAATATTTTAAGTGCTATAGGCCTATTTGACAATTAGAATAAAATTTGTAATTCTATCAAACACGAAACATCGACCCAATGTTGGGCCGGCGTCACAGACAGTGATACAGCATTAAAACAAAAGAGATTCAAGTCAATGTTTACTGGGCACACTGAATGTGCGTCCATTTGACAAACAAATAGCTGTCCATTCAAAAGTGCAAAAGCCCAGTGCGCAAATGTTTAACTATGCAAATACTTGCGCAAATGCGTAAATGCGCAAGTTATTGCGCAAGTACGCAAGTGCGCGATTGTGCAAGTACCAAGTGCGTAAGTGCTCAAGTACTTGCGCAAGTACTCAAATAGTCTACTTGAAGTAGAAATCTTTTAAATGCTACATTACAAAATTAAAATAGCAGTCGATGTGGGAGATTCCAGCGAACACAAAACGTCGGTCCGAAGTTGTTTTACTATTGGACCAGCGCCGCAGACAGTGCTACAACATTCAGCCAACATGTCAGGAGACAAGTCAATGTGTTTACTGGGCCCTCTGAATGTGTTTCCATTCCACAAGCAAATAGATATCTATATACAAATACAAAAGCTCAACGGGGACTTCCGATTGATGAAACTTGAAGTCTGAAATCTAAAATTCCAATTCAAAATGGCTGCCAAAAACACATAAACAAAATTCCAATCAATCTGTCATAATAAAAATAACCCAACAAAATTTAAAATAGCCGATAAAAAAACTCATAGAACCTAGTTCGAACATTACTGTTACTTGAAAAGTCGCTATCCCCTTTAGTTTATTCTGGTGTGGTGATTCCTTGGTAAGGCCTGTCAACTCATTTATGGGCCGGCACAGACTAAGCCAATATGACAGCCTGTGCCAGCAAGGCCAGATGTAGGCCTACTCCAGAGTCAGACCTCACCACATAGCTTTCCAGCAGACACGAGACGTTGACCCTGTGCTGGTGTATTGCTGGCCATCGTCTATGACGCTGGCCCAGCATTATACCAGCCCTGGGGCGGTGTCTTGTGTTTGCTGGTCAAGTGTCAGAGTCGAGTAGAGAAGCTGTGCTGTGTAAGCTAAAATCAGAACCATCACGAAACCTGCGAGTGCTACCCGGTTCACAGGAGACACTCACATATATACACCAGTATTTAAAGGTGATCTATCACCCCTTATATGGTATGAATAATTATTTCCTTATATAGGGTGATTGGCTATCATGTGACCCTCTCAGAGGGTCACATGATAGCCAACCACCCCATATATGGGGGTGATTGGCTCTTGTGGCATCTTGTGGCAACATTGATTTATTTGTCACAAAATTATTCATACTATATAAGGGGTGATAGATCACCTTTAAATTCCCATATCAAGGCATTATTCCAATGACATGTCAACCTCTCATTATCAACGTATAAGGCACAAAATATGTATAAGGTATAAGCTGTACTTTTCACTCCCATGCCGCATAGCCGCTCGCTCGCGTAAGCCTGTTCCTCCGACCACGAAAACATTATATTACACACCAAAATCATTAGAATATGATAAATATTGACAAAGTTAGACCGATTTACATCATATAATAGCGCGAGTTGGCGGCCATTTTGTTTAATCTAATTTAGGCACTTACGGCTTGAAAGAATGATGTCAGCAGGCTAGATGTCATTCCTGGGTTATTAAACTACATGTCTGTGTTGTTTGTTTGCTTGTAACAAACAAATGCCATCTACTCATTTTTTTTATAAGACTTTGCTGGCTGTCTAGTAGGCGTGTAGGGCCTACTGATCTATCACTGAAGCTGTATATATGTAGCCCCTATAAGGCATAAGGTGTAGGCCCTAATAATATTGTTAAAGAATAATTATGCTGTATATATGTATAAGCTGTATGTACATGTATAATAGGCCTAATATAATGTACAATAGGCCATTCAGAGACAGGATTTGAAATTGGAACACTGGCGGTCTGAGGCCTGGCTCGCTACATCTCGTCACGGAGGCTCCCCACAATATGAAATCCTGTGAGCAGGGAAGAAACATTTTGTTTCTTTGAAACTTGAATGCCTGAGAGGGGTTCGAACCCGCGATCTCCGACATTCCAAGCAGGCAGCTTTAACCACTGCAAGGACAGGCAGTAAATAACACGTTTCTCTCAAAGTATCTGCGCTGGAATCAATAGGTATATTGAATTCGCTTCTGTCCGTTTCTGTCAATGCAGATAACACTGCCCTGAAATATAGGGAATTAAATCAATCATTTATTGAATATCATCCAATTAACGCTAATGGTTGGAGCTTCAGATAAGCATCGCACTGCAGGCTGTATGAATTAGATGGTCATATTTAGAGAGAGGCTATGCTCGACCTTGAATTATGCACGTTTATTTGGGCGGGCGATTGCTCATTATTAAGTCTAATGGGGAATCATTTGGCTCTACAGTCTGCAATTCTCCAGGGTGGCTTATTGACTCTGACGGGATCCTTCGAGGTCAGAGTGACACCACGCTGTATTTGTTCATTCATTCATTCATTCATTCATTCATTCATTCATTCATTCATTCATTCATTCATTCATCCATTCATTCATTTATTTATTTGTTCATTCATCCATTTATTCACTCCTCTTTTATTGTTTTTTAATCGTTGAATTGTTTATACATTAACTTTGCTTGTGGGTTGATTCCTTAGTTCGGTCAGTCGTTCATTCATTCGTTCGTTCCTTTCTTCGTTTGCTTTTTCGTTCTTGCGTTTGCATTTGTTCTTTTTGTGGTCTGATTAGTTTTATCATGGAGAAAGTTCCCAAAATAATATACTCCATGTATCCCATCATTAAATAATGCAGCGTTACAACAACAAAAAACATTTATATATTGACAACGCAACTTTCGCTTTAGTAAAATTATTCTGTAACTTAATTTTATCAGTAGAAAAACAGTCCTTCTGCGTGAAGAATTATTTTACTGGATAGTTTAGCTGACATGAAACATGATCTATTTGCAAAAAATATATATAATTATATGTCACTCAGTGTATATAATAGGTACATTTGGGAAATTGAACTAAGATAAGAGTCTCTTCTAAGCATAGAGTGATTATTCCCTCCCTCGGCAAATTATGAATCGCCCGAGGAGTTTAAATACCTATGTGAAACCGGCTCTGTGGTCTAGGCATGTAAAAACGCGTCCATCGTAGAAATAAAAATTCAAAACGCTCCGTATAAAAAATGAAGCAGATGATTCTTTATCTGGTTACGATTAATTATCACTGGAACCACCTCTCACTTACTTATAATAGAACTGTTGACAATCTATGAGTTCACTTAACCCTTGTCCTGCTACGCCCGGATATATACAGTTTTAAGCAGATTTTAAACCAAATAATATGTCACTGAAATGGATTACATAGTTTGTGGTGGATGTTCATTTTGTCAAATACTTCAATTTAAAAGAAGTTTATTTACAAAAAATATAAATATTTTTCGTCATTTGAAGCTGGAAATTGCGTTAGCAATTCCGGCTTCAAATGACGAAAAATACAACACAAACAATTCAGCAGAACAAGGGTTAAAAATGTGAATTTAATACTTGATATTATACGTTTATGTACTGAAATCTTAAACCAAAGATTTTTTATACATGTCACTATCCGTTGGGCAAAAAATAATAACGAAAGATCAATGAGAAATGAAATGTAGAGCAAAATGTAGATACTAATTATGACTCGTTGTAACCCTTTAACCGCCAAATTATTCAATTTGAATTTTCACCCACTTGAAGTTGTGTCTCGCTGACGCGATCCACAACTTCAAGTGAGTGAATATTATTCAGCTTTGACAAAATGGAGGTCAACTCTTTTCCAATCTTGCTGGTTGATGTCACATTTTATCTTTAACATATTTAAAATGTGGTACTTAATGTGCTAATAAAAGAAAGAAAAACTGAATATATGCGGCACCGGCGGTTAAAGGGTTAAGATAAAAATTAAAACGAGCTGTAGTCTAAAACGCTGTGCAATGTCCAGTAGTTTTCTGGTTCCAAATTACAGCAACACGGATGGTACGCCCGTGACTTATTTCTGTTTGCCACTGCCCAGATGACATTAATGGAATATATATTAATCAATAAATCCTGATAGGTTAATAATAAATAGCCCTGGCATCGGCTGACACCGTCGTGTTTGCTGTGCACCTGTCGCCATTCTATATTTATGACAGAGCCCCCAAAATATCGATAAAAACGCAAACCGGGAGACTGCCTTCCATGGAATCATTATGTTTGACACATGTTTGACATTATGGTTGACAGTAAACAAGACATGCACTGACAAGTAGCTTAATTAGGGCATCCCACTGGGCACACGACGTTGCTGCGACGTTGATTCAACGTCGCAACAACGTCGTGTGCCCAGTGGGTATATGTTTTCGCTTTTTCATAGCGTTTTATACCGTCGCTCGACAGCCAAATACTCGTATGTATATACCACGCAACTGGATGTAACCACATTGTGGATAAAAACATTATCATAGTAGGAATAGAATCAGATAATATAATATTTATTCAGAAATAGGCTTGACAGTACTATCATCATACAACCCTGAAGAACCCTTGCAGTGTTTTCCTGGGGTTGCATAATAATAGTACTGAAGGGTTCTTTTTAAATAACTTATATTGTTTAGAGTGTACA
The DNA here is from genome assembly GCA_964017125.1 of Flabesymbios commensalis. Lineage (NCBI taxonomy): Eukaryota > Metazoa > Annelida > Polychaeta > Terebellida > Flabelligeridae > Flabesymbios > Flabesymbios commensalis. The sequence continues at coordinate 48,181,549 of OZ024917.1, forward strand.
TAGTTCACTATAAATACGAGTTTGTCTTCTGTATTCCATTTCACACGTAATATATATATTTTTTAATTGTAAATGTGCCCGCTGTATTGTATCACTGTATCGTATTACAACCCCACATTTCACTGCAGAGTGTTGGCGTTATAACAAGATTATATAGGTCACTATACATGCCACATTTGATATCGTCGAATTATTAAAGCATTTTTTGTAAAGCCTGATCAGCTCATTTTAACTGATTTTCAGAAAAACACTGTTAAAAAATACCATTACAAGATATTTGAAACGTTTTGTCACATTATTTTGATTTCCATTGTAAACCACCTGTCATTCACATCTAATTTTCCACTTTTACAAAGTAAATATTTTAATCTTTTCAATATTAAAAGTTATTTTCCACTTACTGCAATACTTTTCTATAATTTCAAAGAAAGAAGGCCCACAAACCTAATGAGTGAGTGAATATTGCTTTACGTCGCTTTCTGCACAATGAGGCAATATCGCGGCAGAAAGAAGCCCGAAGCCGGGACTATGCCCTTCTCTTATTTCGAATGACTTCAAGGGTTTTTCAAAGTGCACTGTGCCATAGACAGCACTGTACACTCCATGCCTTTGAACGGTTTTGAGCACTGTATATGCATAACCACGTGACATATCTCCGATGCGAATGAATCATCGGAGCCTGCGACACAAACTCTAATCCTTATCCCGCTAAATAAATTAATATAAATTTTCAACCACTTGAGGTTGTGTCTCGCTACCGCGATCCACAACCTCAAGTGGTTGAAAATTACTCATATTTGTTTAATTTGAGACCAAACATTTACACATCTTGATGCCTAAACACCCACTTCATTCCAAATATCAGTGATTTTGTAGGATCCTGACATCGCTTAGTCAATGTGGCGCTTATCCCCAGATTCCTGGACGCGGGCTGACGGGGATGACCGCCTCGTTTTCATACCGTGGTGACGTGCGCACACAGAGCAGTGTGGTGCGGCCTTGGTATTTTTCCCTCACTTCAAGCGTAATACTCAGCGACTGCGGACGTGCCGCAGCTGGCTCTCGCTAAGTCCATTGAGACGTGCCGTGCGCGGATGGTTGTGCTTTGCTGTTATCGCATGTTAATCAAATAAACATGACAAGAGAGAAGACAGTTTCCTGGTTTGTTTAATACCGTCTACCAGACGGATGAGGAGGATATTTGAGTTTTGATGGCGAGATTGGGCGGAGTCCTTCGTCGGCCGTTGTGACCCCATAACGGAACTCCCGGTGTAGGTTTACCACGACATATTGGTTAATCCGACCTTTCCACACGCCATATTGGTGACCCCTGACGACTGATCGTTCACGCAACAGTGTTTTCACCTAGACGCCGGTTGAAAACTGCTGTTTTCAAGGATAGTTTCATTAATTTTAGGGGATTTTTTGAAAAAAATCAATAGCATTTTTTTCACAAGGTACGTGAAAGCTGTAGGTCAAAATATATATATGCCAGTTAAATTAGTTAGAAAGAGTTACCAGACGAGAAGCACGTTTCTTTGCGTCGAAAACGGCGTAAATTTCTAAACTTTTGGTCGAAATCCCACGTGTTTGGCGCTTTTTCAAGATGGCGGCCTTGCCGGTTCTCTAGAAGAATCTAGAAAATTATTCTTATAGACATAGTCTATCATTTTTTTTATCGTAAGAGTTTGTTTAATGCCTTCATCCTACTAATGCCACTGTAGGCGAGTAGGAGGTGGGTATTTTCTGTAACTCATTTTTATCGTTGATTACCATAATTGGGTGACGCGATTTTAAAGTCCACAGACGAAATCTAGTCAAATTTTTTCACGATTTTTCTACAAATCGACAGAAATTTTTACTACCGCTTCGACTCGGGTAACCTTTAATAGGTTTAGGGCCAAAATAAATTGTTTCCCTAAATGAATGTCAATAAACGGTCTTATTTGGTCTGTTTAAAAATATTCCCAGGACCGTAGGTCAATATTTTGTACTATTATCATATGTTATTTCAGAGAATGCTGAATATTGTATTTGTATTTGGTAGGTGTGCGCCATCTTGGTCGCTGGTTTCCCTAACTTAGCTCAAAGCTCGCATTGGGCACCCACGTGTTCCCCCCTAACCGGCATGCATCGGGACAGTGAACCTGTGTCGCCGCATCACATTAGCATAATGTAAGCCGCCATTTTGATTTGGTGGAGATTATTAGTCACGTGTTCCAAATTTTACACGGACAGATTGTAATACAATTTTTTTTTTAATTGTTTGTAAATTTTCTTTTTCAACACGATTGAGGGAGAAAATGTGTAAATAAGTCGTTTCGAAAACGAAATTCTGTCACTAACTATGCAAGATTTTTTTGTTCACTTTGAAACGCTTTTTGGTGTTTGTAATCGTGCTAGGCTATTCAGCGCCTTATTTGGGCACGCAGTAGCTGATGAATATGCTAATGTGAGGCGAGACAGGGATGCTGACTTTATACTATGTACGCACCGCTCAAAGCTTACCGTCACAGACTATAAGCCACATGCTGCCTGCTGCACAGGCTGTGAGCGCCGTAAATACACCACACACACACCCACCACAGGCGACATAAACCAACCGCTACCGAACACAGTCGGTTTATACGTCAACCAATGAATCGATGCGAGCGATTGATTCGGACGTTTATGAAGTGATTCGGTGATGAACGTACCATTATAAAAAAAAAAACGTGGAATGTTCATCAAAGATATCATTTTTCAGCGAAATGATATACTTTATCATTTATCAGCATAGACTACTGTCAGTCACGTTTTAGATATTATTCTTAAATCACAAATGTCACTGTTTTTCTTCGCAGTCACATTTAGTCTATCAGTTTGAGAACGAAATTTTCTCACGATAGTTATTTCTGAAGTTTAAATTTTTTATAAATACAGAAATATTCGATTTGACAGTTGCGCTAATGCGAAACATTGCAAATATTTGAATGTGTTTTTCGACTTGTGTGAATTTTTTTTTTTTCACCCAGGTCGATTTACAAAATACTATTATCATAGCTTAGCATAGCTTATCACAGTTATATCTGGCATATTGTTTTTTATATACCACTGCGACCTACGGTTTTCACGGTACCATTTTGCATGTGTGTAACTCAGTGAAAACGTTTTATGTCTCATATAGACCTCCAGTTTTCACTTTAATCAATACATACCTTTTGTGAATTTGTGAACAGCACTTAGGTGAAACTTCAACGACGCATATTTCTGCAACTAATCTGCAACCCCCGTTTCTCGCACCATGCGACATAGCATGAACATTTGCTACAGTCTACACTTCTAGCTTCAACATATTACAGACATTTTTCATCTGATTTTTACGGCATTGCACAACCTGTCCGCGCACGGTGCGTCAAAAATAATTGGCATGTGTTAATACGACATGCCATTTTAAACACATTTCGGATAGGCACAGAGCCAATAGGCCAGCTATCCCATATGCTTCATTAATTTAATGATTTTACAAACACTACTTCATCATGTCAAAGCAGTACGACAGCGAAGGATTCATGTCATCGCCTCTAGAAGGTGCGGGTGCTAGACCAAAAGATAGCTATCATCCCGACAGTGAAGACAATGAGGTTCGATTCCGAGCAGCTGACGAGGAATATCAACGCCTCAAAGCTGATTTTGCTCGGATTGCTCGGGATAGACGTTTGAATTCCCACTCGAGGAGTGACTCATCAAGGAGTTCTTCACCGCTTGGTAGACAGCCGCAGAAACGAGCTACGAACTTGCCCAAGTTTAGAATTGCAACTTTCTACGCCTCTGATGTGGAGCTCTGGTTTAATCAAATCGAGACGCAATTCGCCCTCCACCAGATCGATGATGACGACGAGAGGTATAGCCTAACCTGCGCTGCACTTTCTGGCGAGATTGCATCAGACGTGAGAGACGTGCTGCTGCAGCCTTTCAGGTCAAACAAATATGACAGCCTGAAAGCAATACTAATTGAGAGGCGAGGATTGACAATACCTGAAAGGGTTAATTAAGTTATCTCTGGCGAGAAGATTGGAAGCGACATTCCCTCGCGGTTCCTGAGGCGTCTGCAGAAGACTGCAGGTTTCGGCACCAAAGCTGTTGTTGGAAAGGCGGTAATTCGGCAAGCGTTCATAAGACAGATGCCCGCTTCCATCAGAGCGACTCAACCCGACAGTGCCTCCCGCGAGAGTTTGGCCGTTTTGGCTGACAGGGCACTAGCTGCAGAACAAAACGTTGAAGAGAGTAAACCGGGGGTCGCAGAGATCAAAGTCGACGAGACCAGCAAATTAGTTGGTTTGTTAGAAGATCTATCCAAACGCATCAAGAAATTAGAGACAGTAACAACATCTGAGAGGAAAGGAAATAAAGGACGTGGACGAGCAAATAACTACGCTCACGCGCCTGCATTTGCCCTTAATGTACAGGCCTCAGGTTTCATTAGCAATAATGCTCGACCTTTCGTTCCGCCGCCGAATGCACAGGCCGCTGAGTTTGTTAATAATTCCAATAATAATTGTACTAATGCACAACATAATGTCCGACCCTTCGCACCGCCGCCGCAAAATAATGTCGCACAACCGACCGACACAGCCACTGCACAGGTTTGCTATTACCACCAAACTTATGGTGAAAAGGCGAGCTTGTGCAGTGAACCCTGTTCATACTATGTTTCATTAGGTCAGCGCGAAGTAGCGAATATCGCGTTATCTCACTCTAAGTTATTATATGTCGCAGATAAAGGACACAAATGCAGATATTTGATCGAAACGGGCGCAGCTGTCAGTGTTCTTCCGAAATCTTGCGCTAACGGGATTTCGGGCGCTGACAGTCTCCCCCTGGTGGCAGCTAATAACAGCACTATAAAGACTTACGGCAATTGTAAACGCGTCGTCGATGTCGGTTTAAAGCGCGAATATCCGTGGACGTTCATAGTGGCAGATGTACAGCAACCCATAATCGGGGCTGATTTTTTAATCCACTACAATTTGCTCGTAGACTTGAGAAGCAGATGTCTTCGAGACATGCGTACAGGCTTAGCCATTGCCGCTTCATTATCTTCGATTAAACCTCTGTCATTGAACAGAGTCGATACAGTTCAAAATGAATATACTAAACTCCTCGGCCAGTTCCCGGAACTGACACGCCCTACGACAAAGGGTGAGCCCGTCAAACACGGCATAACTCACAAGATTGTGACTAAAGGTCACCCGGTTTTTGCTCGACCACGACGTTTGGCTCCCGATAAGTTGGTTACCGCCAAACGCGAATTTGACGATATGATTAAATTAGGGGTCATTGAACCAAGCGACAGCGAGTGGTCCTCAGCGCTTCACATGGTGCCAAAGAAAAACGGTGATTGGAGACCATGTGGGGACTACCGTAGTTTGAATGCACAGACCGTACCGGACCGTTATCCGATTCCGCATATTCAAGATTTTACGCAGCGATTAGCCGGATCGAAAATTTTTTCGAAGATAGACTTAGTCAGGGCTTATTGCCAAATTCCGGTGGAACCGTCCGACGTACACAAGACTGCTGTTACCACACCTTTTGGCTTGTTTAATTTCACTAGAACCCCATTTGGTCTGAGAAATTCCGGTCAAACGTTTCAGCGATTTATAGACCACGTGACACGCGGACTTGATTTCGTTTTGTTTATTTGGATGACCTACTGGTAACCAGCCCAGATCATAAAACGCATAAGAAACATCTACGAATTCTTTTTGCTCGACTATCGGAGTACGGAATCATCATTGGTCCTGAAAAGTGTCAGTTCGGAACATCTGAATTAAGTTTCTTAGGTCATCACGTTTGCGCCAAAGGAATTTCGCCGTTACCTAGCGCCGTTGACGCAATCGTTAATTTCAATCAACCCGAAAAGCAACGAGCATTGCGTAGGTATCTGGGAATGGTAAATTATTACCACCGTTTCATACCGCATTGCGCCGACAAGCTGACGCCACTCAATAATCTACTGACTTCTGCCAACGAAGGCCATACCAGATTGTCACCGAAATCAAATTTCGATTTGAAGTGGAATAAAGAAGCAGAGTCAGCATTTTCCGAGTCCAAACAGATACTGGCAAACGCTACGCTTCTGGTGCACCCAGATTCTACGGCCCAGCTTAACATCACGTGTGACGCTAGTGATGTCGCCGTCGGTGGCGTTTTGCAGCAATTTTTAAACGGTATGTGGCAGCCGCTTTCGTTTTTCAGCAAGAAGCTGAACCCAGCAGAGACACGCTATAGCGCGTTCGATCGTGAACTTTTGGCAGTATACGCTACAATTAAACATTTCAGACACAATTTAGAAGGACGAAATTTTTTCGTTAATACTGATCACAAACCGTTAACATTCGTAATGTCATCCGTCACTGAGCGCGCATCCCTACGACAAACACGTCATTTAGCGTTCATTGCTGAATTCACCACCGATATTAGATATGTAAAAGGAGAGACAAATTTCGTCGCTGATGCGCTGTCACGACCATCAGTGTCAGCGATACACGATGGCCCAGTGATAGACTATAAAGCGTTAAGTCTCGATCAAGCTAATGACGCGGAATTCACACGTTTGAGACATTCGACTACATCAACTATGAATTTTAAACTATTGAAATCGTTTGATAATCAATTGATCTGGTGTGATGTGTCCACGGGACACAACCGGCCGTACCTTACCGCGAAATTTCGCCGAAAAGTTTTTTCAAACTTACACGGTTTAGGCCATCCATCGCATAGAGCCACCAGACCTTTGATTAATACCCGATTTGTATGGCACGGCATGAATATAGATATTGCTAGATGGTGTCGTACCTGTAAGGGTTGCCAGACCGCTAAAGTTTCACGTCATAACACTCCTGTTTTCGGAAAGTTCACTGAACCTACCGAGCGATTCGATCATGTCCACGTGGACATAGTCGGACCTTTTACCTTATGCCGATGGTTTTAGATATCTACTGACTTGCGTCGACCGTTTTACACGTTGGGCCGAAGCTATACCTATGGTAGATATTAGAGCCGGAACGGTCGCCGATGCCTTCTTCAGCGGGTGGATAGCACGTTATGGTACCCCTGCCACTATCACCACTGATAGGGGCGCTCAATTCGAGTCCAAATTGTGGGATAGTTTATGTAACCAATTCGGGATTATTCGGAATCGTACCACGAGTTATCACCCTCAGTCGAATGGCATGGTCGAGCGTTTCCACCGTCAATTGAAAGCCGCCATTATGGCGCACGAGTCACCGAATCCGTGGACTATCACGTTACCTGCCGTACTGTTAGGAGTTCGTTCAGCCGTGAAAGAGAGACTGGGCAGGTCAGCTGCTGAGATGATTTACGGGACAACCCTTAGACTTCCAGGAGAGTTTACTAAACAGTACAACGTCGACGCTAACACTGATTTGGAGAATTATTCAGACAAGCTACGCGTAGCCATGTCGCGTCTCCGTCTATGTCCGCCACGTGACACACAACAACACAACATTTTCCAATTCAAGGAAATCGCTACATGTACTCATGTATTCTTGCGCCGAATCGCAATTGCACCGCCTCTGACCGCCCCTTACGACGGACCATACAAGGTCGTCGCGAGGAGTGGCAGAGTAATGAAAATCCTAGTTAAAGGCAAGGTTGAGACGGTCTCCTTAGATCGCGTTAAACCCGCTCACATGGAGTGCGAGCCTACAACAGGTACGACAACACAGCGTGAACCGCCAAGCAAATCACGGAAGTCAACGGCTACCATGACATCTAGTAGGAATCCACAGGGTCCACCTAGGCCTGGTAGTGCGGACACTCCGACGTCCAACGGGACGAGAGTCAACACAAAAAAGTCGACGGCAGTCAGAAGCAATCAAAAATCGGCCACAGTCCCAAAGCAAATAGATGTTAAAGTCAACTTGTCCAACAGAGACAATACTTACGTAGCGCCGCATTCGCGAGCCCCTGCCGCGTCCCGCGCTAACGGGAACGGCTGTGGTTTACGAACGTATTCCCGCATACCTTTACATCTACGGGGTAAAACCCCGGGTGCTGCTGACGCCGCAATCGACTCGACAAAAAGCAAACATGCTAATATCGCTAATCGCGAAATATTTCGACCGACCAAACAGTGCGAAAAACTAGAGTCGGACGCACAATCCAGACTCCTGCTCGATTTGTGCAGATGGTTCACGCCATAGTCGCGCCCAATGACGTCTATGGCGGGCCCAACCGCATACCTCGTAATCAAAATGTTGTTAAATTGTAAATGAATATGCCAGGCCTGGCAGAATTGTGTGCAGATGTGTAAATGTAAAGACATTTTCTTTTAGCAAGTTCATTGCTTAAGCATTAATAGCAATTCTGTTAATTAAATGAATGGGTTGATCGCAGCTTGCAGCACATGAATAATATATAAAGGACAGTTGGTGTTAAGAGGATCGGACAATTCACGTATAATGCTGCGCTTTCAACCGCCCACAATGTAACCAATGTAAATATTTTTGTTAAGAACACTATGCTTAGTATAAGAGGTTACATATTTGACAACCACGCTACTTGCACGAAGCAGTCTCCTACACGTCAGTTTGGTCCTACGTTGTCACTCAGCCGGGGGTAATGTAGGATCCTGACATCGCTTAGTCAATGTGGCGCTTATCCCCAGATTCCTGGACGCGGGCTGACGGGGATGACCGCCTCGTTTTCATACCGTGGTGACGTGTGCACACAGAGCAGTGTGATGCGGCCTTGGTATTTTTCCCTAACTTCAAGCGTAATACTCAGCGACTGCGGACGTGCCGCAGCTCGCTCTCGCTAAGTCCATTGAGACGTGCCGTGCGCGGATGGTTGTGCTTTGCTGTTATCGCATGTTAATCAAATAAACATGACAAGAGAGAAGACAGTTTCCTGGTTTGTTTAATACCGTCTACCAGACGGATGAGGAGGATATTTGAGTTTTGATGGCGAGATTGGGCGGAGTCCTTCGTCGGCCGTTGTGACCCCATAACGGAACTCCCGGTGTAGGTTTACCACGACATATTGGTTAATCCGACCTTTCCACACGCCATAATTTGATCGACTAATAAAACAGGTTAAAAACGACAAAAGTCGTGATCAGCAGGCAAAGGGTTGATATGCATAGTTGCGTATTCTATATCTTCATTTCGGTGATGAAAGTAACAAGTTGCAGGTAGGAGCCTTCAGGTCCGAGGAGCGATATATGAGTTGAATAATTGAAGACTACTTACACGGTCATCCATTAAATGTCCTCGACAGATTTCGGCTCATCATGCATTCTTTGGATGTATCAATAGGCCCATCATATTAGTTAGACCCCAATATCAAACACAAAACATGCGTATAACATTTATACAACATCTAATTATACCGTTTGCGACGTTGGTCCAACGTTGTATAAATGTCCTTCAAATGTTTTGTGTCTACTGGGAAGGATATTGCCCTCCACTATCATGACTATGTCTCGTATGTTTTCTTAACACGCTGTGAAGGGTGGCAGATCTGCTTTTTACATACTGTAGATCTGGTAATATTCGCGAGGTTTTATTTTTAGCGAATTTCGCGAGGACAAATTCGCGAATTCAAGAATCTCGCGAAAATTATTATTATAATAGCGCTACTAAAGAAAAATTGAAATTCGCGAATTCTGAACTTTGTGAAAAGTCCCAAAATCAGAAATTCGTGAAAATTTAAACACGTGAAAATTACCAGATCTACAGTATTATAAACCTTTTGGTGATAATTTCCATGATGAGCGGTTGTTTGTTAAATCTCGACCAGCTGGAGTGTCTTTATTTCAAATGCTTCGCGGCTATAACACATCGTTCCTCTGTAGAATTCCCTCGGCAAGTTAGGGACGCCGATTCACTTTATTTACATTATGGAGCGGGGGCCCTAGGGTAGTGGGTAGCCCTGCTGCCTTTCACGTTAGAGTGCGGGGTTCGTTTTCGGTCTCGGCGGTTTGAAGGAAAGAAAAATGTTTCTCCCCCATCCACGCGTAAAACTCGGTATTGTGAGGGGATTCCGTGACCGAGAGGTAGCGTGCTCGGCCTCAGAACTCCAGGGTTCGAATTTCGGATGCTGTGTCTGGAGAGAAGTGTCATCTCACTCATCTCACCATCCTTAGGAGGTTCTCCTGGCCCAATTTAGCCTGTATGTGCACAAAAGTGGTCTAAAGCCCGATTCATTTCATTTCATTTAAGGCATTACGACAAACTTTGATACAGATAATAATAATTATGCACCTGGTCAGGGGCGTGTAGGGGTCACTCCTGTTACCATCGTGCTGCTCCACGTTAAAACATATTTTATAAATATTCTACTTTCATTATTATGTTTCCTGGGTTACCAGAGGCATAATGGTCTGTTCTCAGCTAACCTGTCATACTGTACTGTTTGTTTAGCGAACTTAATGTATTCACATGTACTTTGCATGGCGAATAAATAAATAAAGATAAATAAACCATAATCAAATATAGGTTTTAGAAGTTACATGTGGTACCAAAATGCCATTTTTTGTCTGACCTTTAGCCCTTACAACGCTGAAATAATTATGATTTTATACAATTCGGAGACCAGAGGGTTTTTTTAATTTGAAATCTTCACAAATGTCTTAGTTAGCTCATCCTGTTTCATGACCATTAAGCAATGCAAGTCTCTTTAGACATATCTTTGTATAGATCTATGCTGTAATATAAAATATTACCAAAATGATATTAGAAATATATTTTATAATATATGGCACATACTACATTATTATCTACTCTTATCAAGTATATTAATTATTATGAATCCCTATGTCAGATTCTGACGTCTAAAGACGGTCCCCGCACTGGAAGGGTTACTGAATGCTTCATTGTGTAAGCATCAGACTACTGTTTTATCAAGCTAAGTCATAACCCAGCAAACACGAGACATTAAACCATTGCTGGTTCAATGTTGGTCCGGCGTCTACGACGCTGGCCCAACATTGAACCAGCAATGGCTCAATGTCTCGTGCTTGCTGGGAAGGCAGTAGCCTGCCCTTGAAAAGCTCGTGAGTTTGCTGCTCTGCTGCACTGCGGTGTTATTCAGTTGTACTATATTTTATTATTTCAGAATGTAAGGAGTACTGTTCAGGTGACCACTTCGAAGCGTCGTGTAATGAGAGCCAAGTCATCATGATGGAGAGAGCCCAATACGGAAGAATGAGGTTGGGTGAGTAGTCCAGCAAGGAATAATATTATTTTATAGAGCTAGACATACATATTTTGATGAAGTGGCTGTCGCTAAAAGTGACTTTTAAAGGTAAAGAGACAGGTTTAATTATTGTCTGATATCAAGTCTGAATCCTACCAGGTACTCATTTACACTCAGTCAAGTGGAGCGTATGAGGTAAAAGTGCCTTGCCAAAGGACACAGAATCGAAACAATGTCCCACTATTGGTATTTCTGAAAATCCTGCACCAAGCGGGGCTCGAATCCGCACGGCAGGCAGCGATATTGACCAAGTGCCACGCTCTAACCATTGCGCCACGTCCCTGTCTATAACTCTTTTCGAAATATTTAACAATATTTAGTAAATACGTAGTCATATGGGGAGACCTAACCAAAGACGTTCATAATATACCTGAAATCCCATTTCGTAAGTAAAATAAGAATACTTTGAAACAGCATTTGCTTTTAAAACGAGGTTATTAAATATAAATCCACTGTGATCCTAATCTAGTCCCGATTGAGTTGCTTAAATCCTGTTTGGATGTTTTCTATGGTTTCATTCACTCAACAAGTGTATTTTATCATTGGTTTCGGGAATCGTGCTGGACATTTCTAAAACATAATATGCCATGCCATTCTCCAGCAAACACAAACATGTGTATCACATTTGTACAATGTTGGACCAACGTCGAAGACGTTGGGCCGACGTTGCACAAGTGTTATACAAAATGTTTGTCTTTGCTGAGTAGGCCTACTGAAAATACATCAAAATGTATGATGAATATTAAATGCCAGCGTCAAACCTAATCTTTTCGTCGAAAATCATTGAAAAAAAGTCATAGAAAATTGTATTCTTTCACATTTTGAAAGATACAATGTATCCAATCAATACCAGTCAGTATTCACAACATTGCGCTCTACTGAAACGAACTTTGGTAAAATCATTCGACATGACGATATCTTATCAAATTTATGTTACCTTTATGGTATCGCGTTTGAGTGGTTTGTGCCACATTCTGTAGAGTCGTTACCTTTATGAAAGGTCATCAGAAATAAATTACTTGTTACTTGCTACTTGTTAAACAAATGTATTGATTATCCGGCCCAGCCAAAGTGACATGTGGGGTTCCACAGAGATTCATCCTCGGTCCATTGTTGTTCACTCTCTATACGACGCAGTGTGCTTTCTGGTGTAGGCCTATCTCTAGTTTTACATGCACGGAATGCTAATATCTGACATCAGTTGAGGTCATTATATGAACTGAAGATAGATGAATTACGTCACTTTTAAGTCCTTACCCCGTTTTGAGGTAATATTTATCAACCATACAATAAAATAACTTACACGTCATACACATATTTAATGGAAACTTGGGAACTTTTTGTAGGCCTATATTTATCCCTGATGTATTTGGCACTTGTTGTGAAAAAAAACAGCTTTTACTATTGTTTTCCTGTTGTACCTAATGCTTCTGTACTAAGGGTTCTGACCAGTGGCCAACTAGCGTAGGCTATCCTCGAAACATGTTCTAGACATCACAAAAAGTATGCATACCTCGTTATATCTGAATCTTGATCAGTGTTATGGGTTGGAACAGGGGCTGGAAATTTGATAGGCACCAACACTTTGAATTGAGCTTCCATTGCGAGAAAAATGTTTGTGTTTGAGAATAAATTAAAAAATATTTTTCCGGTCAGACTCTCCCGATTTTGCTCACCTGACGGGACCGCATTCTCGTATAAGTTACAGTATATATCGTAGGCTTCGTAGTCAAGATGGCCATCTCGACCAATCCGAAGCCTACGATATATCGTAACTTGTACGTAAATTTATAAGGACCCAGTGGCACCTGATGATAGGAGACGAGAACTGATAACGGACGAGTATGATAACCAATTGTTTTTCAGTTTTATATAGTCAAATGTGAACGGGTATTTGACCCTCCGCCGGTGCCGCATATATTCGTGTTTTTATATTTTATTAGCACATTTAGTACCACATTTAAAATATGTTGAAGATAAAATGTGACAGCAAGATTTGAAAAGAGTTGGCCTCCATTTTGTCAAATCTGAATAATTTTCACTCACTTGATGTTGTGGATCGCGTCAGCGAGACACAACTTCAAGTGGGTGAAAATTCAAATTGAATAATTTGGTGGTTGAAGGGTTAACAGTAAACACAAAACATTTTCATACATTTTGTACAATGTTGGGCCAACGTCGAAGACGTTGGGCCGACGTTGTACAGATGTTATAAAGATATTTTGTGTTTGCTGGGTAGGCCGCTATTACTCATTTCATGTATACACCAGGTGGCTCTACCTGTACTGTTTGTTTCACTCACTAGGTGGCTGTATAAAGACTGGCCAGCTGGGGTGCATCAGTGACATGATGCACGTGCTTGACCGAGAGTGTTCCGGTAGGAGGTTCTGCAGAAAATCCGTGGTAGCCATCGACCAGATCAACAACTGTGCCTCGGATACTCTCCGAGAGATGCGCATGTACTTGGACGCCTCCTATTCTTGTGTTGACGGTATCTAATTATATTTTTCATCGTGTTTGTTCCCAGGAAACATGAGACGTTTGCCCAACGTTGGTTTACTGCTGGGCCAACGTCGCAGACCGTGCATATCTGAAAGCACTATAGTAGACACCAAAATCGTGAACCTGCTCCTATTCTGTCTAAAAATATACCAATTTACTGTTTGACCTTGGGCAAATGACTGCCATCTTGGATTTTTCACTCACGATGCTAAATGTCTAAAATATTTCTGACAACACCACTATGTCGGGCATACCTGAAACCCCCCATGATAGACACCTAAAGCGTGACCTGTATTGTGTCAAAAATTGATTTATTATTTGACGTTGGGCAAATGACAGCCATCTTGGTGTTTGCCCACAATGCAACGTCCAAGGTAATTTCTGACCACACCACTAGGTCGGACATACCTGAAAACCGTATAGTAGACACTAAAATCATGTAGGCGTACCTCCTATTCTGTGGGAAATGATATCAATTTACTGTTTGACCTTAGCCATATGGCGGCTATCTTGGAGCTTTGCTCACCATAAAATGTTCAAAAAAAATCTTGCCACAACACTGGGTCAGGAATACCTGAAAACCCTATAGTAGACACCAAAATCACGAGGCTACTCCTATTCTGTTGAAAATTAGGGCCTATACCAATTTAATGTCAAACTTTGGATAAATGGCGGCCATCTTGGATTTTGCCCGCAATGCAATAACTAAAGTATTTTTTGCCACACCACTAGATCGGGCATGCCTGAAAACCCTATAGTAGACACCGAAACCATTAAGATGCTCCTATTCTGTCGAAAATTATATCATTTTAATGTTGACCTTGTCCAAATGTTGGCCATTTTGGAAAATGACTGATTTCTGATTTACGCTGTAAGTTGACAAAAAACACCTAGCTGATTATTAATGCTAGAGGTATACTGTATTCAAATCAACTGTCAAACTCGATGCCCAAGGAGATGTATACGTGACGTTATGGTTATGACAGGGCCAGTACTAGCTGAGAATTACTCATAATTTGTCATATCGCATACCAGTTTTATGTCACTCACAGATTTATGATGATAATTCACAGGTCAGGTTACATTGTGACAAATACTTGATCCCAAGAGTAAACACGTAAATTATAACTTTGAAATTGAATTGTTATGTGCATGGCTGTTTCATATTCTATTATATTGCTGTAAGCTCAAGTGTACTTTATTAGCACTCTTTGACACCAAGAAGCGTTTTACTGTCCTTAACTTGCACACACATTTTCCATTTTTCAGATTCACATTCTGAAGAATAGAAAATTTGTCTGTGTGTGACATCGTTTTCATACCTTTATAGGCCTACTCAATTCTGTGAAACCCAATAGCAATGAACGTGTTTGTGCGCAATTTGTACATTTTTTAAAAAACACAAAATTTGATTACAATTGGGCCTAATTAAAAAAATGTATGTATTAATTTCATCCCTATTTTTTTAATTAAACGTATAATTATAAAATGTTGCGACCTTTAAAAGTATAGGCCCTATGTCAGATGTTTAATTTGATCATCAAGATTTTCACATTGTTAAAATTTAAAATAATATATATATTAAACAACATGTACATACAGCATGCACATCTATTTCAATGCCACACCATATTGGGATTTGTGATTAATCATATGAAAATAAAAACGTTTGTAAAAGATATAAATAGGTCAAATGAAGGTCATGTTGCCTTTTATGAGCTCTAACATCGTTTGTCAACTGTGACTTACAATCCATTTTGCCAGATCGGGTCACATATGTTTGTACTCATATGTTTGTACACATTTTGAGCATGAAAACTAAATGTACGTATCGGTTACATATAAGTATTAGTGCAGTGCTGTGTGAAGTTAAGATGAAGTAACCGTATAAGAAGCAGTATTCTACATGATGGTTTTGCAAGGCAGAGGGGGTGTCGAGCTGGCCAGCACGTACGATACGTTGACCTAATGTTGACTTGATGCTGGCTAGTAGTACAGTTTGCAGCCAGGTAGATGTCCTTGTGTTGTCCCTAGTAAAGTCGTCGTCTTTTGTAATTTGACTAAGTCATATCTTATGTCTGTCGCAGATGGCACTGCTGACTTTTTATTGGATCAAACAATTTCACCTACGGACGGTGAGTATTGTAGTACTTAATGCAGACTGGGGACGTTTCCATGGCAACTTGAAGCAGCTTGGCAACGTCATCAGCTGTACTCTGATAGTTGGAATAGTTAGAACTAAAATGAATTACCACCCACCACATGGGGTAGGAATGTAGAGGGGGGAGCTCATTTTTCTTGACACAACATCATATTGTCATTTAGCACATAATTACGCTTAAAATGACGAGATGGCTTTTTACAAAATTGACAACTAATCACTGAGATGCTCCCTGGTGTATTCGCGTAACTTGTTGTTTCTTTCATACATATAACAACACACGTGTAACCAAACCAGACACTCGACTGTTAACCATGTCAAAGCGACACAGTCAGGCTGAAATCATGATATTTCCATAATATTGCAACATGTCCATAGACTAGAATTGCGTAAGTTTTTTTTGATTTTGCGTTGCGCATTTGCTAGTTAGCTGAGAAATAAGGACGAAATTAAAATTCGGACATGTATGTTCAAAATAAGAAATACGAGGATAACTTATAAACACGTTGCGACTGGTCCCAGGTCTGGATGCCGATCGGTATTCGCAGCCGAGTAAGAACAAGAAGTTACCCACTGCTGGTTTCACGTTGGGCCAGCGTCGTAGGCGGTGGCTCAACATCAAAACAAAACAGTAGTTCAGCTCCACGTACATGGTCGCTGGCGTGTAGGCTTTTCCATTTGCGCTCCCAGAAGGTGACTCAAAATATCTTTCACATGAGTTTGAGATCATAAAACCTACATTTTTCAATTTATATCAATGATGCAATTGATTTGATCTACTTTAGGTTGTCTTTTTATATGACAGTAGATGAAAAACAATATTATTATGTACCCGAAAAGGTTGAAAAAATGTATCTTTCTATTTTTCCTCCTCACCATACCCCGTCATGGGGTATTTGATGTGAATCTATATTTAAAGGGACTGGCCCAGGCTAAAATCATAAAAAAATCCTGGGCCAGTCCCTTTAAGCTTTTACATACGAGCCTAGCAGGAATTAACCCTTTAACCGCCAAGTCATATATTTGAAATTTTCACCGATCAAATGAAGGTTAACTTTTTTCAAATCTTCCTGATTTAAATCACATTTTACATTTAACATGTTCAAAATCTGACATTGAATGTGATGTTAAGAAACAGAATATAATTGTGACAGGCGGTTACGGGGTTAACCCTTACAGTGCGGGGATCGACTTTAGTCGATCCCCGCACTGTACGGGTAACGTCTAACCCTTTAAGTCCTCACGATGCAATAAAGCATCATTTTATATCCCTGAAAACAGACTTAATTCTCCTATAACGAAGGGTTTTAGAACGGAAATGTCCATGAAACTGGTTTACCAATACATAGCAATTTTCTGATATTTCCCACCCACATCAAATCATCTTCATTCACTACAAGTCGAGAATTGCGGCAGCAATTCGCGACTTGTAGTGAATGAAGATGACTATGGTAAATTCAGGCTCGAAAGGGTTAAAGTCGAACCCCGCACTGTACGGGTAAACATAACCATATTTATAATGATCATAGACCCATAACATATATGTATTCAAATGAATCAGAAAGAGTCAACTAAGACATTTATCATGATTTCGAATTGAGTAAGACCCTTTGGTCTCCATGTAGTTGTTTTTTAACCTTTAACCGCTGTGTGCCGATTATATTCGTTTTCTACATTTTTTCACTGGCACATTACAGATCAGTTTTTAAGTACGACATCAATCAGCAAGATTTGAAAATAATTTACCGCAATTTTGTAAATTTAAATAAATTTCACTCACTTGAAGTTGTGGATCGCGTCAGCGAGCCACAAGTTCGAATGAGTGAAAATTTCAATTGAATAAAATTCAGCGCTTTAAGGCATAAAGGCCTTGCCCAGGCCAGTTCTTGTTTATTTCATGTATTTTCACCAAATTATTCTTACTATATCTGTAAAGTGTCAACCGTTATACCGTAATCGTCCACAGTGGACCATTACTTTAATAGACCTGTATACACTACTTTATCCCTTACAGCGCGGGGATCGACTTTAGTCGTCAGAATCTGACGTCTGTAGACGTCAGATTCTGACGACTAAAGTCGATTCCCGCACTGTAAGATCAAAATGATTTATAATAGCCGTAGACCCATAACATAGGTATTCAAATGAATCGGAAAGAGCTGAATAAGACATTTATGATGATTTCAAACTGAAAAAAATCATTTGGTTGCAAGGTTTTTTACAAATTAATTCAGCGCTTTAAGGGTTAAACTTGCATTATCACTACATTTATTTGATATCTCTATGTGTTGCAGACGGCTCAGATGCTGAGTGTGCGAGTCAGAATCCGTTCCCGAAGAAAAGCCCAGCATACATCTCAAGTAACGCGTACTATGACGTGGGCGTGGCCACTGAATCGTGTCCGTGGAAACTGGAGGGATTGCCAGGACAGCAGATTACATTAGAGATTTTCGATTTCACGCTGTCCAGCGAGATTTCACGGGTGACGCAAGGTGACGGTGATATTGAGTTTTCACAATCTGTTTTCATATTACAATATTTCATATTACATTATATAATGATATCCAAGGTGGTGCAGAGTTCTCACTATTGAGGAATTTGAGAAAACTGAGGGAATTCAAGATGGCCGCAATTTCTCTAGGTCAAACAATAAATACATTTTTGACATAATTGAAGCAGATTCTTGATTTTGGTGTCTACCATATAGGTTTTTCTCAAGTATGCCAGACATAGTGGTGCGGTCAAAAATTTTAAGGTATATTATATTATGTGTGATGCACATAAAAATGGGCTATATTGATTCACAATGAATGATTATCTCTACCAATCCGAAGCCTACGATAGGCCTATATGACAACGGGCCCCGTGTGTCTTGCCTACTACATAGACCCACTAACAGCATGACCATGGGCCTACTAGTGAGGAGAAAAAAGACTGTATCTGGTAAAATACAAACCTTGGTATGAGGTAATTGCATCTACATTTATTTGGAGGGGTGGGGGTAATCTAAAGCTAGAGACTCAAAGAGGCTTAACTTGAAACACGTTTTTTTTTAGTTTCAACTCTATTAGTACGATGGTACCAGTACGATGGTAGTCCTACGCTGAAATGGCTACACCAACCGGAATAAAAGGGAATCATCAGGTTTTCAATTGTTTTTCTTTGTACCAGGAGGAAACTGTCCTGCGCAACTCGTGGCTCAGGAAGGCACGGGATTGGTCGAGCGGCGGCCGCTCTGTAACGGAAGTCTACGTCAGCGCTGGTTGTACACGTCCTCTCACCACCAGGTGGGGCTATGGCTGAACATGAACTTCACGCACCTGGACAGGCCTTACTTCATGATCAAATACACGAGTAAGTTGTCCTGCCACGGAAACGTTATAATAACGTTGCAATAACGTTACAATAACGCTACAATAACGCTACAATAACGTTACAAAAACGTTACAATAACAAATCCCAGTAGACCTAGATGGGAGACGTTAATCCAATGTTGTTTTAATGTTGGCCCGGCGTCATGGACGCCGGGCCAGCATTAAATCAACTTTGGGTTACCGTTGCATGTTTCTCGGGATGGGCTAATTTCCGGCAGGTTCGCAGCTGGGTGTGGTGGGCCCTATATTCTAAAATAACCTAAAAATGTCAGTGTTTTGTTGGGTACATTCAACGTCTTTAATATACCTCGCATAATTTATAATTATGCTGAAAATGCTACGATATATCATGCAGCAGCTTGGATATTACCAGGTATGCAAAACTCCATCATTTCAAAACCAGTTATCCTTTGTAGATTTGTTTTTTCAAATACATAGAACTAAGCTAAAAATACATTTAACAAATAGACCCATATATTATGTCTTCAAAAGCAGTGAACTTGTTTGTGCGCATTTTGCTGACTCTCAAGTTAATCATGTCGATGATCCTCAGTTGAAGGCTGTGCAAATTTGGAGACACCGGCAAACGGAATTTTAGAAAGGAGCGGAAATGATCTGACAATGCGATGCAACGGCACGAAAACAGAAGTATGGTACATGGTGTGCAAGGGATCCCAATGGATTGGACCAATGGGAAACTGTACAACAGGTGGCTCGTACAATATCACTGGCATTTTGAATAGAGGTAGAAAAATGTGTAGTTTATTCACTGGGTGTAGTTTGGACAAAAACAGTTGGTCGACTTTTGTCTGTGAGCATGCGTACCGTACCGTGCCTTGAGGTACCGGTACCGATCTCTGTGTGTGAAGGAAGGTGAGATCCATTAAGAATGAACCAAGTGAAGATGAGATATTGGACCAATGTTGGTTCAA
This sequence comes from Flabesymbios commensalis, assembly GCA_964017125.1. Lineage (NCBI taxonomy): Eukaryota > Metazoa > Annelida > Polychaeta > Terebellida > Flabelligeridae > Flabesymbios > Flabesymbios commensalis. The sequence goes on from OZ024917.1 coordinate 48,201,783, forward strand.
TGCTGGGCCTGCGTCGTAGACGGTGAACCAACAATAAAACAACATTTGGATCAGCACCTCATGCTTTCTAGGAAGAGTTTCTTTACAATGTCTAGTGGGAATAATATATTATTTTAGCATCTTAAAAAAAAAATCTCGATTAAAGGGACCAACAGTCCAGCACACCAATCGGTCATGGTTGTCGCGAAGTCTAAGCTGGCTTTGGGGGGGGGGGGAGGGTGAAATTATACCTACTTCCCCTTCATTTTGCATTTGAAACCAAGTAAATTTAGCAGAAAATTAATATCAAAATATTACATTGCCAGTTGATCATTGATGATACCATTGCGAAGATATATTTATTTTGCACTAAACGTATAAGTATGCTGAACCACGCACGTTAAACTACATGACCTCTTTAAACACGCTAAACATATTCAATGACAACATTCCAAGGGAATGGTTTGTTTGGTTTATTCCCTATCAAAAGTGTCGGATAATTAGTTATCGTTATTTAAAGGATTTTAAACACGTTAAACATATTCGATGTCAACATTCCAAGGGAATGCTTTGTTTAGTTTATTCCCTATCAAAAGTGTCGGATAATTATTTAGCGTTATTTAAAGGACGCTGGTATAGAAGATGTGTGCATTCAATGCACTGCATTGATTGTGACAAATAACATAACGCACAATTTTAACACTGAACCTACTGAAATGCAGCTGTTACTACTGCTTCCTTTAACATATGTTGAGGTATCAGCTTTTAAACATAATGTGCCCATAATTGAATAATCAGCACACTTGAACTTTTAACTTTCATGGACGTGTTTTTAATTTATGCATGATATGTCGTGTATATATTTACTTCTTGTCGTGAACCTGTGTTTGCATCTAAAGCAGGTGAATCGTAGCAAGTGATCTACCTAAACAATAACACACAGTTGCTATAGAAAATCGTAGGCCTACACTTCCGCACTCGCATACTTGCTGCGATTTTCCTGCTTCATCTGCCCACGTTTGTGAAATGTGAATGCACTTTCGCCCTTCGCTCTGCTTTTAAGAGGCTGTTCTTGTTGCGAATATGCTGCAGTTTGGCCTAGTACATGGTTCCTCAACCTTGAGTTAAACTTTATACCTTAAATATATGATGTACAATGGGCCATATACCCCATGTCAGGCTTAACAACAGTATATTTACAAGAAGACGAGCTTCCCGAAAAACAGCAATACGAGTCGAGTACCAGTGTTTATCAGAAATGTTTCTATATACGTGTCATTTTATGTCGCCAGAACATTTGTTGACATTTTTAATTGACTCTTAGAAGAAATATCCGCAAGTAATAGACCCAAAATAACTTTACATTGTATTATTTATAGCAGATATTATATATTGTTTACATCAGATGTAGGCTAAACATGGATTTATCTATTAGAAAAACTTTAATCAACCCTTATGCGCTAAATTAAATAATTTAATTTTTTACCTACTTGAAGTTGTGTCTCGCTACCGCGATCCACAACTTCAAGTGGGTCAAAATTAGTCGTTTTTGTACAATTTGAATCAAAGCATGCGCCATAACATTTTTAAGTGTTATTTCTACTTCAATTTGCCTCGTTTGTAAGCTAAATAAAAAAGGCTAAAAAATGACTTAGCGGTCTTAGGGTTAAGATTCTCGAGAACAATAGAATGCAAAGCGTTTGCAGAGCAAAATTGCACCTGTGTACCTGGTAGTCATTGGGTTACTTACGGTACATTTCAGGAGACGGGGAGGACGGCGACGAAGATGAAGATACTAACAAATCTGAAGAGTTCCCCATGGGTGAGTCGTAATAGTTAGAAGTGTTGTCCGCAGCAATCAGGAGGGCGACGTACGAGAGTCTATCGTAATCTAACTAAGAAAAACGAGGATTCTTATTATCTGAGTTTTTCCATTTGAAATATTAACACTTTCAGCGCGGGGACCGTATTTATGCGTCAGGATCTGACGTCCGAAGACGTCAGATCCTGACGTATAAAGACGTTCCCCGCGCTGAAAGAATTAAAACATTAATAATGGCCGTAGACCTATAATATAGGTATTCAAATGAATCGGAAGTAGCTGATGAATATATTTACGATGATCCAAAATTGAAATAAAACACTTTGGTCTCCATGGTTCAAGCAAAATAATTCAGCCTTGTAGGGGCTAAGAATTATCTTAACTTCCCTACTTGTTCTCCTGGCCACGGTTTCACCAGCCGATTTTAGTCAAACTTTTGTTTTAAATATTAACACGTGATCACATCTCAACCAATCAGTGACCTTAGGACTGACCTAAATCCATGGTGACTCAGCCAAGCCGGCAGTTAGCTTTTTCTGCTTCATTTCAATACCTATGTTATGGATTTACGGCCATTATAAATATTTTTACGCTTACAGCACGGGGAACGATTTTAGACGTCAGACGTCTGAAGTCGGTCCCTGCACTGTAAGGTTTAAATGGTTCTGAAAAAAAATCACAATTGAAAATAACGCATATTAGCACATTTAAAAACCGGAACAAGGCGGAACGTGACGTATTGATCAAGCGCCTCCCAGCAAACACGATACATTCACTCAGTGTTGTGTCAATGTTGCCAGCGTCGTAGACAGTGGCCCAGCGTTGACACAACATCGGGTGAATCTCTCGTGTTTTCTGGGAGCTGACTGTCATGCCAGTCATACCGGCGTCCTGTTGAACCTTTGGCCAAATCATCTGATTTAACAAACCTAATTACTTTTCACTGAATGTTGTTACCATGTTGAGCCAACGAGGAGGGCTCAATATCATAACATAATTTGGTCGCGTCTAGGGTCTCATATGCACCCGGTATTGACTTGTTACAGAGGAGAAACCGTGGGAATAATACACCTGTGTAAATTCACTATTTCGGACGCCCAGGTTTTTATTCTGTGGCTACTGTTTGCATTTATTTGAAGCACACAAGATAGGGATGTGGCGCAATGGTTGGAACGTGGCAGTTTGCCATTGTCATTGTCTGTCGTGTGGTTCCAAACTCCGCTTGGTGCAGGGTTTTCAGAGAAATGTCATGTTTCTCAACTCTCAACGTTTGGACATTGTTTCGATGTTGTGTCCCCGGGAAAGGCACCCTACCCTCACATGTACAGACTATAATCTTGCACCTTTAGATGTTCATTTGTTAACAGGCTTCCAGTTAAAGGAGCTCTCTGTTTGCGTTATAAATGTCGCACAAACACTCACCAGATAAACCACCAAAACAAGTCAACGTACCACACAATGGGATAGGCTAAGTTTTGATTTTTGAATGGAGATAGTTATTACACTCTCAAGTGTACGACTTTACACTATGATGCAGGTCTGCATATATTGCAAGCTAGCACGCTGCAAGGTCTCACTACCCAATTAGTATTTGTTATTTTATATATGCAGAACTGTTACGTTGTTGTGGACTCCCGATTAATATTTTTGACAAACCATTCTATAAGGTTTCCATTATATTTTCAGGCATCGTAATCGCCGTGGCTATCGGCATAGGCGTTGGTATAGTCGTAGGCTTGGTGTTGCTTGGACTGGTGTTTGCGTGTAGGAGATGGTAAGTGACCCATCAAAATATTATATATATATATAAATGATATATAAATACATAGAATGGCCGATATTGTTGTAAAGAATAGAATGAAGAAAATACATGCAGTTACTATTTAACTAACTAACTAACTGACTGACTGACTGACTGACTGACTGACTGACCGACCGACCGACCAACCGACCAACCGACCGACCGACCGACCGACCGACCGACCGACCGACCGACCGACCGACCGACCGACCGACCGACCGACCGACCGACCGACCGACCGACCGACCGACCGACCGACCGACCGACCGACCGACCGACCGACCGACCGACCGACCGACCGACCGACCGACCGACCGACCGACCGACCGACCGACCGACCGACCGACCGACCGACCGACCGACCGACCGACCGACCGACCGACCGACCGACCGACTGACCGACCGACCGACCGACCGACCGACCGACCGACCGACCGACCGACCGACCGACCGACTGAACTAACAAACCAACCAGCCATCCAGCCAACCACCCAACTGACCGTGGTAAATACACAAGAAAACAAGGCTACTAAAGTTTTTTTTTGAAAACATAATGGTAATAGCAGGGACTCTACACAGAAATCGCGAGACGTTGAATCTATATCTTGATTTACGTCGAACCAACGCCAAACATGGAAACGGTATAGCCCATAATTAACGGAGCAGCGAATATCGTTTTCACTGGGTGACCATATAACCACGTGAAGTGTTTTGCCATTTACGACAGCAGTTATTTTGAAACCATATTATACCTATTTAACTCTTGAAGCGCTGAATTATTCTTGTATAAACTATGGAGACTAAAGGTTTTTTTAATTTGCAATCATCATAAATGTCTCAGTTAGCTCTTTCCGCTTATTTTGAATACCTATAATATTAGAAATATTTAGATTCTTTCAGTGCGGGGATCGACTTTATACGTCAGAATCTGACGTCTACATACGTCAGATTCTGACGTATAAAGACGGTCCCCACACTGCAAGGGTTAATAATATTAGTCCTATTTGAAGATTACCCGCCGAGCCTACCTACACAATGACGTTATTCAATGACGAAAACATGATAGTGTAAGACGAGCTTAATTTAATTGTTTGTCCACCTAATGTTTTGTCTCGATGCAGCGGCTCACAACTTCAACATGTTCAAGAGCGTAAAAATTCTGAAATATATTTAATTTGAGAACAGGATTTGATGCACACCCAGTAAGCACTATTCTTTGACCGAATGCTGGCCTAAAGCTGGTCCACCGTCTACAATGCTGGCCCAACATTAGATCGGAATCTGTGTAATGTACCGTGTTCAATACGCAACTCGTTCCCAAGATACTGTAGATCTGGTAATTTTCGCGTGTTTAAATTTTCGCGAATTTTTTATTTTGGAACTATTAACGAAGTTTAGAATTCGCGAATTTTCATTTTTCTTTAGTATAGCGCTATTATAAAAGTAATTAAAACTGTGCATTTTAACCATTACAGCGCGGGGATCGACTTTAGTCGTCAGAATCTGACGTCTACAATCTGACGTCTAAAGTCAATCCCGGCACTGAAAGATTGAAAATATTTTAAGTAGCAGTAGACCCATAACTTAGGTATTCAAATCAATCAGAAAGAGCCATCTAAGACATGTATGATGAATTATAATTGAAAAAAACCTTTGCATGGTTTCCATGGTTTATGTGAAATTATTTCAGCGCTTTAACATGTTTAAGTGTTAAAGCGTTATAGGCATAAATCACTTGCATCTGGCTGCTGAATCCAGAATGTGGCTTCAAATTGTCGGTCCGATTGTATATATGCGAGGGCTGGATCTCTTTAAGCTATTGGAACCAAAATACCTTATGTGAATATAATACCATGTGATATCAAAAGGCAGTAATGGCTTACTTGTATTGTAACCAGTTACTGCCCTTTGAAAGGCAATAGTTTACTTACTATACCAGTAAGCAGTTGCTGCCTTTTTGGTCTTGCAGGGCAGTTTCCATTATATTACTTGTGTTTGTTTCCAGTCATCGGTGTCGACAAAAATCCAGAGAAAGAACGGAACAGCCCCACGACCTTAGCCAGATAGAAGTGCCTTATCCCAAGTGCTACCCTCCTGGACACCAGCCTCCTCCACACCCTCACGGAGGGCCCCAAGCGGGACCCAGTGGACCTCACAGCGGCGACATCAGCGCGATCTCCCACCCCGGTCTGGTCGGGGGGTACCCCGGGGGGCAGAGGGGAGGCATGTACCCCAAGCACGTGCACCCAGTGATCCCCACACCGAGGAACCCCGCGTCCCCCGACGGATACCACTATCCGGATGACAGGGCCCCCATGCCCCTGCCCCCCGAGGCGCATGAGATGGCGGACAAGTGCCACCTGCAGCAGCAGGGGGAGCACATCTACGAGAAAACGCCAGGACAGTACATGCAGCAGGGCAGCCTCAGGTCCAGCAAGGGGCCTGGCGCGAAAAACAAGAACATGTGAAAGAAGGAGCCCGGGCGCGAAAAACAAGAAAATGTGAAACAAGGGGCCCGGCGCGAAAAAACAAGAAAATGTGAAACAAGGGACCTGGTGCGAAAAACAAGAAAATGTGAAACAAGGGGCCCGCCGCGAAAAACAAGAAAATGTGAAACTAGAGGCCCGGCGCGAAAAACAAGAAAATGTGAAAATAGAGGCCCGGCGCGAAAAAAACAAGAAAATGTGAAACAAGGGGCCCGGAGCGAAAAACAAGAAAATGTGAAACAAGGGGCCCGGCGCGAAAAACAAGAACATGTGAAACAAGGGGCCCGGCGCGAAAAACAAGAACATGTGAGACTAGGGGCCCGGCGCGAAAAACAAGAAAATATGAAACACGCAGAATCTACAGGTTGCCATGCCCGGCAAACACAAAGAATTTGTATAGGATTTGTACAATGTTGTTACAACGTCGAGGACGTTGGGCCGGCGTTGCACAAATGTTATACAAATGTTTTTGTGTTTGCCGGGAGATGTCATGATTGTCAATTACAGGCATTGGGATGTGAAAATGAAAAACAAATTTATTTAGCACGTACAATTTTATAAGAAAACACCATTTAAACGTTGAATTATCTGATTATAAATAACTGGTATTTGTTTTGTTGAAGCTAGACCATAAATACTCTGCATCTTGATGTAATTTTAACTTTGAAAAGGCGTTTTTCAAGTGCTGATAAAATGGATAGAAAAGTAGCACAGCTTTTATCGGGCTCAAAAGATCTCGTCTTATCCCTAGATCCGATCCCAGCAAACACGAGGCATTCACCCAATGCTGTTTGAATGTTGGCCCACCGTCTTCGACGCTGGCCCAACATTCAAACAGCATTGGGTGAATGCCTCGACGCTTGTTTAACCCTTTACCCGTAAGCACGTCAATAGTCGTTTTAATCAGTTTTATTTGACGGCAAAATCACAGTTATTGGGAACGAAATGTGTGTTTGAACATCCAGATTTGCAAACGTTTGGTCTCAAATTAGGCAAATATGAGTAATTTTCACCCACTTGAAGTTGTGGGTCGCCGTAGCGAAACACAACTTCAATTGGGGGGGAAATTAAATTAATTAGCTTAGCGCTTTTAATACGACACTGACCCAACTTTAAACCAGCATTGGGTCGAAGTAAACTATCATGTTTGAGCAAAGATCAATATATACTGTTTTACGCCACTGTGTTAAACGGCAGTTAAACCAAATTGTCGACCTCATCTCATCTTCCTCAACAAGTTATCTTACACACGAGCACTTTATCGAGCATACAGTCCAACTATTTTAAATAGCCAGATACCTTGAATGTCACGCGTCGCAAGACCGGCCAATCAGACAGCCCTTGACCAGGCATTGACAGCTGGCTTGGAGCATAGCTTGCTTGTTTCCGTTGGTATGATAGATGAGATAGATAGATCATTTCGGAATCTCACGCTGATGTCGTTGTGTTCCCAGCTCCCTGGATGGCGCCGGTACACGTCACTGTTCAAATGAGAGATCCCAACTTGTCTATATAGTACATCTAGCAACGGAAACATGTGACTGTGTATGAGAGATGAACAAGAGGTCAATTCTTCGCGACCTTTTATGACATATTTATAAATCTGAAACATCTAATGAGGTTTGAATCTCAGACACACCCCTAAGATGACAACGTAGACAGAATAACTGATTGTATTAGTCGATACGGCCAGGCTCCTGAGGTATGCACTCGCGTGCGCCTGGCCAAGGAAAGATGCCTTATCCCAGCGTTTTTTTACTCTTTTTCCTATCATGCTTACTTGACTATGGGGTGAGGAGGTGGCAGTCATTGTTTGTCAAACTGCTCGTCATTATATGAAGCCAATTGAGGGAACACTAGTTAAAGGTGATCTATCACCCCTTATATGGTATGAATAATTATGTCCTTATATGGGGTGATTGGCTATCATGTGACCCTCTTAGAGGGTCACATGATAGCCAATCACCCCATATAAGGAAACACTTGTGCCCCATCTTGTGTTAACTTTGATTTATTTGTCACAAAATGATTCATACTATATAAGGGGTGATAGATCATTTTTAAATTGAGCTTGGGAGTGTAAACCCACAATAAAAATCAATGTTCTGCCTGACAGGTTCAAAGCGAGCTCAATGCGTGATATCGTTTATTGTTAGGTGATGCTAACTTTAATATATTTAAATCGCCCGTATAGGGCCTACCTCGTTTCTTTGTGATATTTAGGATATTATTAAAGATATAAGCCAGCGAATGAGACAACCACCCGATTGTGTTATGATGTTAGAATGTTTATATCACCAAACAAATACAACTATCAGTTTGAAACCCATTTTTGGAACGAAAACATTATATTCGCAAATAATAAACTGTATTTGTTTATCTCAATCGACCAATCAACAACTAAATTGTGATAATGTACACAGCTGTTACAGCTGGTATTTAATAATTATTTAATAAGACTCAAATACCTATACTTATAAATGCATGGTTTCAGAGAGTATTTACGACAGAAATCTGCGGGTAGTTGTAGACAAATCTTCAGTCAAAGCAGCTGGCTTGAAGTTTTACTCGCCCATTGTATTATCGCATGGGGATTATAATGTTTAGATATCATACAAAATGTAGGTTTCAATGTTAGCAATATAATATGTCACAATATAATATGCAGTAGAATTATTCACTTGTTTTCAATTAAACGCATAATTATATATTTTTCTACACAAACTTATTATATGTTACTGTGATTTGCTAAACATGTGAAATATGATGTTTCCAGATTCCTTAGCGAACCATTCCGATAAAATGTAGCCTCTTTGCCGAAACCAACGTTGAAGCGGTTTGGTTTTTAAAACTAATTTTATTACACATCTAAATACATGCACTTGTTTTCGTATTGGGTTTTTTTCATAAACAAATATCAAGAGAAAATTGTCGAAATATTCAAACTCACGAGCACTACCGCAAATAACTTTAGGTTATCTAGTCGTTGTAAACAAAGCTTGTGATTCAACGTTACGATTCCACAAGCTGCAGTATGTGTAATCATCCACCGTATCTGTTGTTTCTCTCTGTGTAGCCAGGGCCCGCATTCGTGTACAAGTTACGATATATCGTAGGCTTCGGATTGGTCGAGATGGCCATCTCGACCAATCCGAAACCTACGATATATCGTAACTTGTGCAAGAATATGGTTCCCGTGGTGTGGACAGCGGACACGTCCACACTCAGAAATGAAATGAAATGAATCGGGCTTTACATATAGGCTAAACTGGGCCAGGAGAACCTCCTGAGGATGGTGAGATCCACACTCAGAAAAGTAAGGTGATTGAATCATGCATTGTCTATTCTGCCCTGCAAAGCCAAAAGGCAGTATCTGCTTACTTGAAAACTAAGCAGGTACGGGCTTTACACGTCGATATTGAATAATGTCCAATCACTTATCTGTCAGCACTACCGCCTGCAACGCCAAAGCTCCAGCGCACCCGGTCTCCGTGTAGCGGGCTCGATCTCAGAACGTCAGGGCTTGAATTTCAAATCCTATATCTGCAGGGCATACAGGGTCATCTCACCATCCTCGCCCAATTTAAACACGATACCTTGACACCATATTGGTTTACTGTTGATCCACCGTCTACGACATAGGCCCAGCGTTAACCCAACATCGTCTCGGGTCCATGTGTCGACGTATTATACCTGACGGCTGCGGATTGGCCGAATTTGTCACGTGGTGGACAGATTCGATCGTTGATTGGCTATAAGTAGACTTCTACACGTGGGCCACTTGACCTGACTTGACACGCTGTTTATTGTTGTTATGCACAAATCGACCGGTTTTGAAACTGTTGTTTTTTCTCTCAAATATTACATAAGTATGTTTTTGTAACGATGAACAATGTCACTGTGATATAGCGAAGCATCTTGTTTGGTCTGTTATAAGAGCCCGGTAAACACAAAACATTAATTTTGTATAACATTTGTACAATGTTGGACCAACGTCAACGACGTTTGGCCGACGTTGTACAAATGTTAAAAGGTGATCTATCACCCCTTATATAGTATGAATAATTTTGTGACAAATAAATCAAAGTTGCCACAAGATGGGGCACAAGTGTTTCCTTATATGGGGTGATTGGCCATCATGTGACCCTCTGAGAGGGTCACATGATAGCCAATCACCCCATATAAGGACATAATTATGCATACCATATAAGGGGTGATATATCACCTTTAACAAATGATTTGTGTTGCTGGGAGGTTGTACACTTTTCATCGCAATACTTGGTATTTTATTTCAACTTGGGGCCTACTATAGTCAGATTCACATTAGCCGTGGTGAATAATTTTCGCCGATTCCTCAGTCACTTCTCAAGCCATGAAATTTTACAAGCATTACTGTGGATCCGGTAATATTCTCAATTTTTCGTGAATTTCGCCAGGAGGACAAATTCGCGAGTTTAAAATCTCGCGAAAATTTAATGACGCGAAATTTACCAGATTTACAGTATTTTCCTTTCACGTCACGACTACCTTGAAAAGGTAATTGAAAAATGTTGTCTGGTTGACTTATAGTAATAGAATAATTTTAAAACTTTGCAAAATTTTCAAGGTAAACGCGACGTGAATTGAAAATAGTGTGTGTAAAATTTCATGAAAATTGGTTGAGGATTGACTGAAGAATCCGCGAAATTAATTCACCCTGGCTGAATTTAATGTGAATCTGACCATAGTAGGCCTTGCTATATCGTAATGTAGCCTACTTGGGCCCTCTGGATTCTACCTAGCCTGCCTTTAGGACCTTCTGACTCCCAGCGGGGATTCAGAAGGGCCTAAATGTAACACAAAAGGTTCTTCAAGTTTTTTTCATATGTAACACAAAAGGTTCTTGAAGGTTTTTTTTCATATAATAATATAAGTAAGTTTCCTGGTATTTATGTGGAGCGATTATCTATATCACTACATGGAAAATAACCTCCAGGTACCTTTTGTGTTAACCCTTTAACCGCCAAATTATTCAATTTGAATTTTCACCCACTTGAAGTTGTGTCTCGCTGACGCGATCCACAACTTTAAGTGAGTGAAAATTATTCAGATTTGACAAACTGGAGGTCAACTCTTTTCAAATCTTGCTGGTTGATGTCACATTTTATCTTTAACATATTTAAAATGTGGTACTTAATATGCTAATAAAAAATAAAATCCCGAATATCTGCGGCACCAGCGGTTAAAGGGCTAAGAGTGTATAGTAGTAGGCTGCTAGCAAAGTAGATTACAACGTCAATTAGCAGCTACATGCTTTTACTAAAGCATAAAACAATCTATTATGTGCCTTCGCGAGTACTTTATCGTCGAAGTTACGTTGTGCACGCCGCAGCTGCTCTCTGTGACATGACTAAAAGTTTGTTTGGACGAATCGGTTCCTTGTGATTATTGTTAATAAATAATGAGAAACGTGTCAAACTTATGTTTTTTTATTTCATTTAGTCTTAAGTTGATGTTGTAAAAAAATAAAGGCATATCAGATATACCAAATTATATCATATTTCAGCAGGAGCCCAGTATACAAAAACATTTGTATAACATTTATACAACGTCGGCCCAACGTCTTCGACGTTGATCCGGCATTGCACAAATGTTAGGGCAGATGTATAGCACATTCGGGCCTAAGTGTAGTACTCTACACCAAAACTGAATGACGGCTGCTGATTGAAAATTTACCACCAGGTGACGTGAAACACCGGCTTTTCGTTGGATGGGTGTCGATAATTAGGCCTACACTTGGACCCATATCATATTCAAGGCACAGAGTCGGTGCTGGTTTAATGTAGACCCATCGTCTACTAAGCTGGCCCAAGATTAACCAAAATTGGATCAATGTCTCGGCTGCTCGTGTTCACTGTGGTATGACGATTTGAGAACAAATTATACATGTATGTAGCCACATATGGCGCTAAGAGTTCAGTATTTTTTAATTTGTTTTATTAGACAATCAAATCACAGTTATTGGGAATGAAACGAGTGTTTAAACAGCAAGATTTACAAATGCTTGCTCTAAAATTAAATTGTAATTTTCACTCACCTGTAGTTGTGGGTCGCGGTAGCGACACACAACTACAGGTGAGTGAAAATTTAACACGCAACTTCAAGTGAGTGAAAATTTAACACAAAACTTCAAGTGAGTGAAAATTTAACACACAACTTCAAGTGAGTGAAAATTTAACACGCAACTTCAAGTGAGTGAAAATTAAAATTCTATTTAGCAAGCACTTTAAAATGGCCTTGGTAAAAATATAGAAAGTTATATTTATTTGTTCGCAGGCGACACTTTTATTACAGCAACTAATATCTTAAGCGAAGATCTTGTGACTATCTCTCGCAGGGCTAAAAATGGCTGATCTTTTTAAATTCAATGAAATCCAACGCAAAGCTTTTCCCACGTAAACGTAACAAGACTCCCGACCATTCCTTATATAGATGGTACATGCCTTAACTGCTTATCAAGGCCTTAACAATGTAAAATCACACAAACACCTAGAATTGGGACTATCAAGTGACTTGTCGTGGTCTCTAAATATCTAAACTATATGCAAAAGTCTAAACAGAGATTATAGCCCTTCCTAAATCATATGGATTAAAATTAAATCGATATTTTAAATTCTTCCGTTACGTCAACTAATATTTTAAACTTAAGTGAACTTATATTTCCTTTGAGAATATGCAAACATAGTTTACGACAATTGTACAGAGTAGTCAGGAAGCCAGGATACTATAGGTTGACCTGACTGCTATAGTTTTTTTCTCGTTTGATTCTTGGACATAACATACTCCAGAATCTGAAACCGGCTGGTAAATGGAGTTTGCCATTGAGCATTTTTTTTATTCAAGATGGCTGTCAATATGGCCGTCAAAATAGGGTTTCACAACATTAGATCTGGTTCGTAAGCTGGTATCGGGACAGCTCGTACCACGGACATCTCGTAAGCAGACAACTCTTACCATGGTACGAGCTGCCTCGAGCGCACGAAACGGCTCGTACCACTAGAAAAGACAACTCGTACCATTCATCCCGTCAAGAGCAAGGCCAAAAGTAAGACAAGGACACCCTGTATCCTCGGTCATAGCAAGGAATCTTGGTCATAGTTAGTCGTTCGAATGCTCAATCATCAGATTTTGATCTTTTAGTAAATGCATTTTTAAAAAGTAATCCCGTGTACAGCCCCAGTGGCAGGGTGAAAACAGTGGGGTGCTATCAGCCATCGAGAGAATCACGAAGCGTACCCTTTGAGTGTAAGGTTACGTAAGCGTAAAGAATGAGATTGTTGTAGATTTATTGTTGTAGTAGATTTAATGTTACTTTAAAACCAGTTGTGTGTCCCGGACAGGTCTTTTCTCATTTTAGTATTTTTAAACTATATTTTAGGAATTTTTGAATTCTCTGAAATTTTTGCTCAGCCTGCGGTCTCGTCTGTTTTCCAACCCTGACTACGGCACTGCAGGGTAATAAGGGCGTAAAACTTTATGACGATGTATAATTTTCCTGAGTCATCTTTAGGAAATGTTGTAAAACTATTCCAAACTATCTAAAATCAATACGCCACGTGATACTATGTATCCGTATGAAACAGCAATTAATCAGAAGGACAATTTTCAGCCGTAAACGAATCACCGAAGCAAAACCATAACCAAAAATACAGTCAGAAAACAAGAACCAAGAAAAATTATGAGAAGTATTGTGCCCTAATATAGGCACACTATTATATTAAAATATTCACACCTAGATGGGGAGGTCAGACGCACTGATAGTAGTTGTTGAAGTTGTTGAAGTGCAAGTAGATAGTTCATTAAGACAGCAAAGCGCCGTCTGCCGTAATTACGTCACATAGAAAATCCACGTAACACCTCTAACCGGATAAGAGATACTTATACCCACACGAGAATACAACTATATTATGCCCCTATCACTTGTGATATACAGGCATATTAATTTATACACAGATTAGTGAAGGATGCTAATCATGAGCAATTTGATATCTATGTTCCCATGAAATGCTGTTCAATAGCTTGCTTGCAGATACGAGCCATATAATTTTCATTAAACGGTGCATTGAATGGATATCAATAAAACTCATCGCATTAAACGCTGAACTAAGGCCCCCTATAAATTGATATTTATAAAAGACAATTTAACGATTAATCTATAAAATTAAATAAAGTAGGGAATTTACGGGATTTCATATTTTTTATATTACCAGATTAAAAAAAGTAAATCCGGATGATTTTTTTCATGACCCACTGTCATCTCTGTGCTTAGTTCAAGCTATATGCTCGTCGCGAAGCTGAGTGGATCAGCCTCAGCTACTCTGTGCTATACATGGGTCAAATTATGTAACGTAAAATGTACACATGTTGAGACCTAGAAGATGATGAAAACATGCTTAAAATGCTATTAAATGTGGTACGAGTTGTCCCGTAGTGTGATACGAGTTGTCTGCTTATACCACCAGACATGGTACGAGTTGTCTGTTTACGAGATGTCCTTGGTACGAGTTGTCCATAACCCCATAAACTAATGGACAGATTTTGATTATCTTTTTTTGTTTTTATGATTTTGGTCATGCTCGAGTCGGTAAACATAATTTAAAGTAACTCCAAGGTCAATTCCAAGGTAATTTAAAACGATAAAGGTCATTTTTTTTACCGTTTTGAGCTTTTAATCTCATAATGGTGTTGAAATGACCTTGAAGTTGGACTCGGAGCTATGTTTAATGACTCGGGCATGTCCGCAACCATACAAAACGACCCTAAGATCATCAAAATCGGTCTATTAGTTTTTTAACTAGATATATTGTTGTGAAAATCTTTTTTTGACGGCCATCTCGGCGGCCATCTTGAATTTTGAAAAATGCTCAAGGGTAATCTCAATTTACCAGCTGGTTCATGTTCAAGGGACTTATTGAGCATCATAATCAAGTGAGAAAAAAACCTATATCAAGGTTCAGCATGAAAATCAACTTTGGCTACCTATCTATGAGCACGACAAGTCACAAATCGAAAATATTCAATTTATAAAGCTTTACTGTTGATCACATTCCCCCTAACACCACGTCTGTTTTTTCAGGCTGCGTAAGCCTTTCGAATTCGCTAAATATCAAATGAGATCAATAAAAAACTATAAAATATTTAAAATTCAATTATCTAAAGTTTATCAACTACCTTCAAAACCCCACCACTTTTAATGCTGGGTAAACGTTGCAACCAGTTCACTCACAACCAGATTAAACTTAATTTTCCTCGTTCAATGTTCATCTTCATCAGACATTGTATATGGTTTCCATTGTTCTTGTGGTGAAATACGTTAAGCACCTCGTCATTACTATATTTTATATGAACAATTTATTCATCAACGTAATTCTCTTATTTCTTAATCCGGAAACTATTACTATACCTGGCCAGCAGTACTACTCACCTTTTTTCTATTTGGTTCTGAAATCTTACACAGCAATTTTAACCCTTAAACCGGCGGTGTCGCATATATTCGGGTTTTCATTTTTTATTAGCACTTTAAGTACCACCTTTTAAACATGTTAAAGATAAAATGTGACATCAATCAGCAATATTTAAAAACAGATGACCTCCATTTTGTAAAATCTGAATAATTTTCACTGACTTGAAGTTGTGGATCGCGTCAGCGAGACACAATTTCAAGTGGGTAAAAATTCAGATTGAAAAATTTGGCGGTTAACAAATTTATTTTTCAACACGTACATGAATATACAAAGAATAAAATACTGGACTGTTTAGAAAATTCTGCTAAAATTCAATAATATATTTACAACCTGTTTACTTGTTATTTCCTTTATTAATACTTTTGTACTGTATAAAAATATATGTATGTTATATTTCCAACGTGTAAATGATTTTTTTATTGTGTTACACTATAATTACGTACCATGTTCTGTTTATACTTGAAATCCTTTCTATTAGTTAAAGTGCTACTTGGAAACCCCAATATATTTATACTAACTCGTATAAACCTACAACAACAACAAAATTGAGTAGCATCCCAGCAAACACGAGACGTTCGCCCAATGCTAATTCAATGTTGAGCCAGCGTCGTAGACGGTGGACCAACATTGAATTAGCAATGGGCGAACGTCTCGTGTTTGCTGGAATGTTTCTCGTTTTTTAGAAGTGGTATCAAAACTAGATGAAAAATCTCTAATATTTTAAGTTGAACTTCATACATCGAACAGTGAAGGGTTTAAAAAGAACAACCACTTCGAAATAGTCAGCTGCTGTTAAAGGTCTTGTCCACTCTAATCTCTGGCAAAATTCACATGCCAAAATTAGTTTATTACAAAATAATTCCAGCTATGATCGTCGCTCGGATAGTACCAGCACGCGCCCACTGGGCTTGGGCTGGTACCAGCAAAGATAAGACGTCGGTCCAGCGTTGGTTTACTGTTGGCCCAGCATCGTGACAATGTGCCAACAATAAACGAGCGTTAAGCCAACGTCTCATATTTTCTGGGATGTATTATTCCCAAATAAAGGCAATAATTAACTGCTTATTACAGTAGGCCCACTTTCGCTTTTTATGGCAGTGCAGAGGTAACATGAACAAGGTATTAACTGTCACTGCTACACACAGTGCACCACAGTATCTAGCAAGTTATGTTGGGAAATCCGGCCTGGTAGGCATTGGCCCAATTGAATTCAGCTGATTTCGCCCCGTACATTTTTTCCAAAAGCGGCACAATTTTTTTCCAAACTCTTTTTAGGTGCGCTCTCAGAAGCATGTGCGCCCCCACCTTACCGGAAAGCGTCGGTGGAATTTTCCAGTTTGTTTTGTCAATCCGGATGCCGTGGTGGTGACGCGTGAACTGCATCTGCCGGACGCCATCTTGGATTTCCAGCTGTTTCAAGCGAACGCTAACCATTTGCTGGTCCATGAACCATCCGAAGTTCATGCCTTTTTCAACCGGAGAAAAAACTTGAGCACCGAATTCACGAGCAAAGTAGTTTAATATTTGATTTGCTGATGGGTCATCAGGCATTCTTGTGTTTATTAAACCCTCCATCATTCTTCTCCAGTGCTGTACAGACATGCCTATGGTACTCATAGGCTGCATGTCATAAGATGTACCATTATGGATGAAGGATTTACAGCAGTATGCATTGGTGGACAGAACCACCTTACCCGGACTGGGAATGTAATGGTTTCTTTGTAGAGGCCAAAGGTCGGCGTCTGAAGTGAGAATATAAGCATTCTCAGGGAGGGTGAAGTATCTATAGGAGAATAGTCTGGCTGTCTGACTTAATGATATCTCATTTTCTTTACTGGCTGTCAGAAACACTATCCGACATTCCCTTTGCTCCAGGTGTTCCAATATATACCTCCTCACTTCACAGCCTGTCCAGTAATCCCTTGTTCCCATAAGAATAACAAGGCTCTTGAATCCTTGTTTCTCCCATGCCAGCACTGTCAGAGGTAAATGGAAGGCATAGTCGTAGTTCATATTACTTACAGAGCAGCCAAAAGTAGCATAATTATCTCCACGTATGGTTATGTTATGGTGTATTGCTACAGAAGAACTGATGTTGATGGAATGCCTCAAGGCATGCTGCTTGATTGGTATATATTGTATTTGGACGTTATCGTTCTGGATAATGATACCATAGATTGCATAGACAAGATAAATTACAAACAACACATAAACAGCATATATCAGCGACGAATGAGAGTGAGACTTCTTCCCGTCCATCTCCCCAACCTTGATGGTTATCTTAACACATCCATGGCGAAGTAGTTACATATTCTCCTTCACTCAGTTAAATAGGATGGTGCGTTGCTGATTTTCTCGACTGAAAATAATAATAAAAAAATATATTAGCATCAAAACAACAAAACAATAAACAAAACTATGAACTCTGAGTTTACGATAAACTCGAGCGAGGCCAATATTAAAGGGACTGTCCCAGGCTAAAATCATCAGAAAATTGGTGATTTTATTTTGGCTTCTTAATATTGATTTTTAAGTGGTTATCATTGTTTGTCTTTGCACGGCAGCTTAGAACACTGAAAAGCCTAAATGGCAGTATCTGCTTACTTGTAAAGTAATCAGATACTGCCTTTTGGCATTACACGGCAGCAAAGAACACCAACAATGCAGAGTAATTATAGCAGTCGAAGGTCACCATGGGTGAATCAATAGATGCATACATCCCAGCAAACACAAAACATTTTGTATAAAATTTGTACAACGTCGGCACAACGTCTTCGACGTTGGTCCAACATTGTACAAATGTTATACAAATGTTTTAAGTTGACTAGGATAGATCTCATTTAGATCGGGAGCGCTAATTATTCCGTGGCGTGTTCCAGATGTTCGCTCTTACGACCTCCGGCCAGCCTGCTGCGCACCCTGTGTCACGCATCTAATTAAAGCTGCAACCCAGCAAGCATCAAACATTTGTATAGCATTTGTACAATGTTGGACCAGCGTCACAGACGTTGGAGCGACGTTGTACAAATGTTATACAAATGCTTTTGAAAATCCTCCTATATATCCCAGTCAAAAGGATGGTTTGAAAGAAGAGAAGGAGACGTGGCGCTTTGCTAGAACCCCCGACTGCCTCGCCAGTCATGTGTCGGATTCGAACCCCACTAATCCTCAGTGGGGTTTGCAGAGAGGTATTTTGGTCCCCCTTCTCAATGTGACTAGGCGATCACGTTACTGGCGGCCGCATCGAGTTAAGGTTGAGACCACTTTATCGACGTTAATTTCGCGCAGGGCAACGCGCTGCGCGCGCGCTGCGCGCTCCTCGAAGTGCGAAAGCATTTCACAGCATTGATCTTCCAATTTCCTGATCGAGTGGTATATGACCATAACCCTTTCAGTACTGCAGCTCCGAGATAGCTCTGGTGCAACGGGTCGCATAGGCCTACTTAGTGCGGGGCCATTCGTACTTAACTATTTTATTGAAATATGCACAGAAGAATGGGGGAAATTAGCTTCAATATTTCGAAAATGTATCACGGTGATTCCCTGTTGTATTGTTGCGCGTTGCTATAGATCAGACACTGGTTGTGCCCGCAAATTTAATGACAATTTAACCCTTTAACCGCCAAATTATTCAATTTGAATTTTCACCCACTTGAAGTTGTGTCTCGCTGACGCGATCCACAACTTCAAGTGAGTGAAAATTATTCAGATTTGACATAATAGAGGTCAACTCTTTTCAAATCTTGCTGATTGATGTCACATTTTATCTTTAACATATTTATAATGTGATACTTATTGTGCTAATAAAAACTGAAAACCCGAATATATGCGGCACCGGCGGTTAAAGGGTTAATGAACAAGCCATGAGTTATAGGCCTATCCAGTCGGGGACCGATGTGCAGCCTGGGAACGAGTCAGTCAGCCGCCCTCTTTTCAGATGTGGCTCATTCTGTAAATGAAAGAAGTGAGCTTGAAAACCTGATTCTAAGTAGTTTCTGACTCGTACTTGATTTACCAACCAGTGGCCACGACTTCACCACTTACAACGCTGAAAAATTGTTGTAAAAACCATGGAGATCAAAGAGGTTTTTTTTCAATCTGAAATCATCGCAGATGACAAATTAGTTAGCTCTTTTCGCTTTATTTGAATACATATGTTATATTATGAGCCTATCGCAAATATTTTAATTCTTTTAGTGCGGGAACCGTCTTTATACGTCAGAATTTGACGTCTACAGACGTCAGATTCTGACGTAAAAAGACGGTCCCCGCACTTAAAGGGTTAATGGCAGTGATCAATGGTGTCTCCCCGTTGACCCTTTGGTCCATGTAGACATCTATGTACAGTAGGCTACGTGGATAAATGACGAGCCACGTATGTACATGGGCATCTGTCGTTATACAATAATCAGACCAAGCCATTTACTATTGATCACGGTTAGTCCCAGAGCTAGGGTTTTTTTATTTGTGTTGAAAGGTCCATACGATCTAAGAGTTCCACCTATAGTGAAATTTTCTCAGGAATCCGAATCTGCGCGTCTTACAAAAATCATCCTGTCCAAAAGTACCGTAAAAACCCTTTAAACACTAGTACCGTCAAAATCGCAAACCGCAATTTGAAATATTGCGTATGAAGTGATTGTTTGCTAAAATTGTGGTAATTTTCTATTTAAATAATTTTTAAATTATTTATTATCCTCACATATGACACAGGCTTTCACATGGATGTAAAATATTTTGTGTCTGATAAATGACAAATACACAATATAGCTTCAAGTTGGTATTTTAACACGTAATTTTACTCATTTCCCATACTTTTCCACTAAATAGACAAAATACTTTTCTCTCAGCCGATTTTTGTATACTACAAATGTTTAGTTTTGATTCAAACATGTTCTAGAACTATTGTTGACTTAAAATTAACCCATTTGAAATAAAAATAATGAGTTATGTGAACATATTACTCGCTTTTTTCGTTAGACGTAAAATTAGCTCGCTTTTCTTCAGGCTCGGGAAAATTGACCGTATCTCACATTCTTCAGTGGCCAAGATCACATTTGGAGTGGCTGAGATGACGTTTAAATTTGTGATGATCACTTCTTCAGTGGCTAAGATAACTTTTGTAGTGGCTGAGATAACTTTAAAAATGGCTGTGATCACTTCTTCAGTCGTCAAGATAACTTTTGAAAAATGGCTCCAGAGAATGTAAAAGTAATAACAAACATTTATACCATATAAAATTAACATGAGCGAGAAGGCTTGCTGGTATTCAATAAGAAAACGCTGGAAATTGTTCAAATGGAGGGATAAAATACAAAGTTAGCGCTTAATTTTTGTACATTTCGTATTTAGCTGAAATAAAATATTATGTATCCACGTTAAAGCCCTTGATAGTTACTTTTAACATCAAAGATGTTGGTACATTTTTTTATTTTGGGTACCGGGTACTTATTGGACAAAAATGTGAAACACTGTCAATTTTCTCGGGCTGGAAGAAAAGTGCCCAAATTTTACATCCAACCCAAAAAGTTTGTAATATGTTCGACTAGCTCATTATTTTTATTCCAAATGGGTTAATTTTAAGTCAACAATAGTTCTAGAACATGTTTGAATCAAAACTAAACATTTATACTATACAAAAATCGGTTGAGAGAAAAGTATTTTGTCTATTTAGTGAAAAAGTATGAAAAATGAGTAAAATTACGTGTTAAAATACCAACTCAAAGCTATATTGTGTATTTGTCATTGATCAGACACAAAATATTTTACATCCATGTGAAAGCCTGTGTCATATGTGAGGATAATAAATAATTTAAAAATTATTTAAATAGAAAATTACCACAATTTTAGCAAACAGTCACTTCATACGCAATATTTCAAATTGCGGTTTACGATTTTGACGGTACTAGTGTTTAAAGGGTTTTTACGGTACTTTTGGACAGGATGATTTTTGTAAGACGCGCAGATTCGGATTCCTGAGAGTATTTCACTATAGGTGGAACTCTTAGATCGTATGGAACTTTCAACACAAATAAAACCCCCCTAGCTCTGTGACTAGGTAGTTAATAATTATTGTTGCCTGCAGAATTGTCGATATTCTAGGAAATTTAAGATATATTGGGATATTCAATTAGAATTCCTAACCCAATTTTAATATTAAAATG
This sequence comes from Flabesymbios commensalis, assembly GCA_964017125.1. NCBI lineage: Eukaryota > Metazoa > Annelida > Polychaeta > Terebellida > Flabelligeridae > Flabesymbios > Flabesymbios commensalis. Next base: position 48,223,538 of record OZ024917.1, read on the forward strand.
GTGATAACTATTTCTTATTTATATAAAACTAGTCATTTCAGAATTTCAATTATTTTTCAGCTGAACACTTACCACAATAAATTTATCAATTTCAGTAGATTTATATACGTCTGGAAGCTCGTTTGCAATCTCATACATGTTTGTTAGTTTGGTTATTCATTGTAAGCAAAAACATACAGTTACAGTGTGTAAAAATAAAAATAAACATAATAATTTTTTTTTTATGTAGGCCTTTATATATATATAACGTTACTATAAAAGAAATAGTGCACATTACATAAATTAACCCGTGTATATTTTGGCCTAGCAGACTGATGGTTACCTAGGTGTCCATATTAACCCTTTAACCCTTCGAGTCATCTTCATCCACTACAAGCCACGAATCGCTGTCGCAATTCTCGACTTGTATAGTAAATGAAGAAGACTTGAAGCGGGTGGCAAATTAAAAAATAATTATATCGTTATTAATATAACAGGTCCACAAAAATTGTCATTCTTAAACCCCTAGGTTTTAGGAATTAGGTCATTCTTCATAGATGCGAAATGATGATTTGATGTATCTTGAGGGTTCAAAGGGTTAAGTGCTGACCAGCTCTAGATCCGTTTTCAATTCTTTTATTTGTCCCCCAAAGAAGGTATTTTGAAACAATTATATTCTCTAGATTGGAATATAATATATATATATATATATATATATATATATGGTCGATTCCCACGAAAGTGATGCATATCGGCAAAAAAAAACGACTTTGTTTCATAGTCCTAAATTCTTCAGTTTATATCGCAGACAAGTGGAACTTTCACAAAAAATATATGCGAGCTCTTAATATATGATAGTAGCAACATGAATGGAGTTCATGTTCATTATTGAACACCAGAGTAACCCTACGAATGCATCTATGCAACATGTAAATGTCATTATGTAATTAAAACTCTGGTCGCGATGAGTACAGCAGTTCAAGTGGTAACAACTAGGTGGCAATGTTTAGAACAGTTTAATAACAGTTGCGAACATTTGATACTGCACATAATGATTTGCAGTCAACTTTACCTCTGCTGCAATTAATCAAGTGTCGGAAATTATACAAAAAAAGACATGTCAAACATAATAATTCTTTCAATTCAAGGCTTAGAGTGGAAATAGCAGTTGAATATTAAAATGTTGATGGAGCATTTTGTTTAAAATCATCACTTCGTATCATTTGTTCATCTGAACGTTTTTCTCATAGGTTTTAAAAGTGTATTCGTAGGGTTACAAATTATATATTTTTTTTAAAATAAGGCTATTAATTTAGATAATTGTTGTGTTATGAACGATTTGTATCAATAACTAATATTACCTTGACAGCCAAATTAATAAACAACTAAAGAAGGATTAAATTAAGTGTTTTAGCAACAAGGTGCACAAAGATCACGAGAATAATTTATTTATTGTTTTTCACTAAATTAATAGTCAACCTAAAAAATATACATACATATACACGTATGCATTCACTTGTGAAAGGCATCTGACAAATAGGCCTACGATGAACAGAAAAGGGTAAAACTGGTTGTTCTACGTCGATTCAAAATGCTTATAACAGCTTTGTCTGTAGGGTTACGCTGTCATTTGTAGGGTTACTCCATCTTGAAAAATCATCACAATACTTCAATATTGACGGTTTTTTATGTTATATAAACACATGTGTGTTTTCCCGTATGGTACTGCTCAATATCCAATACATTTACCACGCTACAATTAACTTCACATAGCTCATTGAACAAAATATCTAATTTGTCAAATAATGGTATGTATTTCCAACTGGTGAAGTCAGACATTGATTATGAAGCTATTGTATCACACATGTTTTAAAATACCTCTTGTTTTTGCTTGCTTGTATATATTATTTTTGAAAAATATCGTGTTTTTAGAGAAAGGACTTCTATTATCAATTAAAATCATATTGTGTTTTACAATATAGAAGCTATTTGTGAACTTGGTAAATGAAATGAAATGAAATGAATCGGGCTTTAGGCCACCTTTGTGCACATATAGGCTAAACTGGGCCAGGAGAACCTCCTGAGGATGGTGAGATGATTGAGATGACACTGTCCTCCAGACACAGGATTCGAAATTCGAACCCTGGCGGTCTGAGGCCGAGCACGCTACCTCTCGGTCACGGAGGCTCCCCACAATACTAACTTTCACACGTGGATGGGGAAGAAACATTTTTTGTTTCTTTCAAACCGCCGAGACCGGGAACCGAACCCCGAACTCTGGCGTGAAAGGCAGCGGTGCTAACCACTACCCTAGGGCCCCCGCCCCGTGAACTTGGTAAACCTACGAATACACACAGTGGTGCACTCTTTCAGATGCTAGATATGCTTAAATTATTATTTCCAATATTTGTAATGCACAAAAGAATACAAGTTAGATATATTGTTCATTATGATGTACAACAAAGAATATTAACAGTAAATTGGCCTTTGCATGGGTGAGTTAAAATAATTTGCAAACGTTTTAAAAAGATGTATTTTATTTTTTTGATAGAAATATTTATTAGCTTGTTGAGTTTTACACCTCATAAGTGCTCGCTGTGATGTTAGATTTATTCTTGGTCAGTTTTGAAATGAGAACAATATATATTTTTTAATGACGTTTTTCTCTTGCAGATAATAATACGAATACCTAATATTTGTGTAACCCTACGAATGACAATATCATCAGTCTCTGGTGGCTCTTCTATTACATATGAATATTTTAAACTGTATCGTCCACATATTGCCACGTGACATGCGAATGCATCATAAATAATCAATTAACTCATGTATACTCCACACCTACACGGTGAAATATAGCACTGTGATAATTTGTAGGATATATTAAACATTCAAACATTGATAACATTTCAATATAGCTATAATAACCACTAAAATCGGAATGGTATGTACACAGTATCTTGGTTATTCTGTCCAAGAAGGTTTAAAACCCCATGTGCTTTCATGGAATTCCACAGCTGCCATTTCTTTATTTAAAATTCGTAGGATACACATATTAAAAATCCCCGTAGTGTTCAAAGGGAGAGATTAAAAAACTGTATAATTTTCCGATACGTTACCTTGCCCATTTTAAACATTGGTACCACAAGTGTATTCAGAGAAAAGAGATTTTGTTAATCTGTGGTAGTATTCGTTTTCTAGAACATGAAAGCGCATTTGTATGGTTACAAAAATGTACTTTAAATTATTGCACCTTTTTTGCTATTAGCAACATTATTCTGTGGACATGCTCTACAATTAATTCGGTTCAGAAAATAAATAGCAAGAACAGTTCATGTCATAGATATAGTGTGTACAATATTTATTTTGTGCGATATTGCTTCACTCAGATATCATAACACAAGCTGTATTCGTAGGGTTACACGATTTTTATATTTATTTTTTTGTAAATCAAATTTACAAAAGCAAAAAACGTTTTGCCTTTTGATTAGGTGTAGGTGCGGCGCTTCAGAATGAGTAATATAAAGGGGCTGTTTATTTTAAATATTAAGAAAATGACGTTTTTCAAAATAAGGGCCAAATGCATCCCTGTCGTGGGAATCGATATATATATATATATATATATATATATATATATATATATTATATATATATATATATATATATATATATAAAATACACATAAAATAAAATAACCGACAATTGTCTGTCATCTGTTTCCCGCACCAAAACCAGAGATAAAATAGCTACACTGTGCTCTACACCGTGTAGCAAAAAAGGACACTCTGGAAAGCGTAGAAACCTAATTAAAACCTCTTAACCTCTTAATTTTAACATAGGCCTACATACATCCCTAAATAAAAGTAATACTATAAACCTAGAATACATCTACTGACGTCAGCTCATATAGCCGTCGCGCAGCCGAAATATGCTGAGTAGTACCACATATGCAATTTTAGACTGGAGGAAAAAAAATCCCAAACTCAAGAAGTAAATCAGTTGATTAGAGATCTTTGAAATGAATATATATATATATATTATGTGATTAGCATATTATATTTTCTAGATTGGTAGATAATTTTATGTGAATAATCTTATACACTTGAAGTTGTGTGTCGCGGCAGCGGGACACAACTTCAAGTGTATAAGATAACTTACATATATATACAATGTATGTAATTTTACACAATTAAAGTTGTGTGTCGCGGTAGCGAGACAACTTCAAGTGGCAAAAAATCAATTCGATAACCTAGCGCTTTATGGGTTAAAACTCGCGGGTACTAGCATTGATTCTATTGAGCAGGGATGTAGCTTCCTGAGTGAAATTGATCGCGGTCCTGATAATACGTCTAAGATCCTAATGGACGGTGAGAATACCGCACCTTTAACGTACACGTTTTAACCCTTTAACTGCCAACATATTCAATTTGAATTTTCACCCACTTGAAAAAGAGTGTCCTTAAAATGAAAATTTGCAACCAAACTATTTCATATAGGCCATGCCAAAGGTATATTGATTTTAAAAACATGTCATTTTAGATAACTAAATCTATTTCATTTGGCAATCTATTTAATAAAACGAAAAATGAAAATATTATTTTTGCATTTCTGCCCTTACGAAAAAATTCGATGCGACTCGTTTCGTGCAAATGTGTCATACATTCCCCTAAAATTATATAACTTGATGATGATGATCAAAACCACTGTTATCGTGTGGATCTACATCTTAAATTCAATATTCCTATTCGATGTCGATAATTTTACGTCTGATTAACATTTAAGCATAGATACGGTTCGGCTGGGCCTCAAGTCTCAAAGGTAGGTCTACGGGGTTCGAATCCCGGTAGGGTCAAATGCTTTGCATCGTGGATGTGCATAATGTGTGTATACATGTACAGTGTTTCAATCTGTTCAAAGACATGAAAATCATAGTCATAGAATTTTACATTTTAGAGCGTCGTATTGCAGAATACGGCCACACCACAGTCCGCCCGTCGACACACCACACATTAACCCCTTAGCCGCCAAATTATTCAATTTGAATTTTCACCCACTTGAAGTTGTGTCTCGCTAGCGCGATCCACAACTTCAAGTGAGTGAAAATTATTCAGATTTGACAAAATGGAGGTCAACTCATTTCAAATTTTGCTGATTGATGTCATATTTTATCTTGTAAATATTTAAAAGGTGGTACTTAATGTGCTAATAGAAAATGAAAACCCGAATATATGCGGCACCGGCGGTTAAAGGGTGAAATATCCACAGATCCATAGTGCAGTGCAAAGCCGAGCAACAGTAACACTGGTAACTGCTTACTCGAAAAGTAGCGTGCCGCACGCATTATCATAATGTAATTAGGCCACAAATTGGCAGCAGACTATTTATCGGCCCATGGTTTATTAATGCCCCTCATCCCACCCCCCGCCCACACACACACATGACACACACACAATACAACAATACAACTATATCCAATATAGTGAAGATTATTACGTCGCCTCGGAGCTAAAGGATCCTATCTGACACTCGTTAGAGTGGCAGATAGGATCATCTAGCTCCGAGGCGACGATTAAAGAAGTGTAATAATCATTGTTTAAACCTGTTCAATTTAGAAACAGATATATGGCGTCATTTAAACAAGCATAAATTATAATTATTGATTTTGTAGGTCATTTCTGCTCGGACGAATCGGTCTAGGGAAGAACATTGACTTGCTGCTACATATATGTAGGCTAATAACGGTTCTCTCTTTTGCATCAACAATAAGCATCCATCTATATCATTATGTTGATCATGGTTCTAGTTATTTTGAAAATACATTTAGCTTTCCTATTTCTGTAATTTAGGTTCTAAACTATAGCCCCCTTGTAATTTAAAAAATATGGTAACTATAGCCCCCTTGTAATTTAAAAAATATTTTCAAGCGACACACGCCAAGCACGACTACATAGTATTTACAGACGTCAGATTCTAACGTCCGAAGTCGATCCCCGCGTTGTGAGGGTTTAGGCCTACATAGCACCATTATAGGTGTTTGTCGAGAACTTCGTTAACCCTTTCAGGCCTGAATTTACCATTGTCATCTTCATCCACTACAAGCCGGCGAATTGCTGCCGCAATTCTCGACTTGTAGTGGATGAAGATGATTTGAGGTGGGCTAAAAATTAAAGAAAATTACCACGTATTGGTAAACCAGTTTCATGGAAATTTTCTTTCTAAAACCCTCGGTTGTAGGAGAATTAAGTCTGTTTTCAAGGATGTAAGATGATGCTTTAATGCATCGTGAGGGCTTAAAGGGTTAAACAATTGAGGTAGATACACATTGATTTGTTCCGAATAGCAACGACGCGTTGCCATACATGTATATATATGGCGAGTGGGATGGTCGGATTAACCAATATGTCGTGATAAACCTACACCGGGAGTTCCGTTATGGCCGTTCTTTCGTTATCTAAATTATTTACTTCCACCTACATTTCTTACCTCGACCAGATTCACCACCAATTAAACTTAGACTATTCGAGCTGTGCACTTACCTGCGATGTGATTTTGATGTATCCGTGTGCAAATTAAATTTGGAATACTCCTATGAGCTGATATGGAGACTGAATGTGCAGAGGTGGATGCGGCAGGTGAATGTATCCACCAAGAGAGACCACCGCCTGTAATAGCCTTATTATGCACGCCGAGTACGCAAGCGCCACAGCTCAGCCGAGCAAGCATGAGACGATAATCCAAAGCTGGTGTAATGTTGGCTCAGTATTGCATTGACGTTGAGTATCTGTTCGATCCCAGCAAACAGCTGACGTTAAACCGATGTTGGCTTAACTATTACAGCGCGGGGATCCGCTTTAGACGTCAGATTCTGACGTCTAAAGTCGATCTCCGCAGTGGAAGAGTAAAAATATATAATGGCCGTAGGCCCATAGCATAGGTATTCCAATGAAGCGGAGAGATCTAATAACGACATTTATGATGACTTCAAAATTATTTGAAAAAACCATTTGGTCTCCATGGTTTATATAAAAATATTTCAGCGCTGTAAGAGTTAACATGGTTAATGTTGGGCCAGCGTCGCAGACGGTGGACCAACATAACACCAGCAACGGATGAACCTCTCGTGTTTTCTGGTTGTAGGGTGCTCACACTAATGTCTAGTCCTGCTGATTATTCATTTGAAGCTGTAGGCCAAATTGGTAACTAAATTTCAAATGAAGAGAATAACAAAATATTTATGAAACACAAACATATCCCATAAGCACATGCGTAAGCAGCGACCCTGTCTGTTTAACGTCAGAAAAATAAGTAGGCCTGATAAGCTAATGCATATACAAAGTTTTTTTTAATTTGAAATCATCATAAATGTCTTACTAGTAGTTCGCTCTTTCTGCTTCATTTGAATACCTAATAACGTTAGTAACCAAACAGTGGCCAATATCATTGACATCACCATGATTTCAATGGTTAAAATAAAACCAAAAAAACATATTATAAGTTAGAAGTTATAGTTAACAATAATTATAAAATAAGTAACTGTACTCACAATTCATGGAATAATATGGGCCTACTATAAACATCATAATTTAAATTATAAACATAACTAATAACTTGCACTAACAAAATCATTTCATCTAATTTCAAATAAAAGAAAGTCGAAAATTTCAAAATGTTTATGTACAGCCATATCAGCATAATAACAAAATACAGAACAGTACTATGCAGCAATGTGGGTCCATCATGAATATTCACACTACACAACGGTCTCTTTCTTACAAAAACAACTGAATTAGTTTCCTCTTTCGGTCCGATGTCTAAAACGTAAACTGGGCCTAGTATTATCCTACAAAAATTGCCATCAGAAAATTGCCATCCCCACGATCCCACCATATTTACAAATACCCTTCAGAACTACACACCACATTTCAAACCTAAACAAAAAAAGCTACAGATACAAACAGCCCAGCACATCAACAGATAGGTCCATACATACAAATACAGCTATACTTCCCCCGAACAATCACAGACTGGAATTCACTGGAATTTATGTTAATTTATGCAAATTATGTTGATCTGTGGGCTTCAAAATGTAGTGAAACCGTTAACGACTTTCTTGGTGGAGAAAACCATCTAGGCCCTTGTGCTATAATTTCCTGTGGCAAATATATAATCACAGTGAAAACGCCTTCAAATCCTTCGATTTTCTAAGGAAAAACTTTCCATTGCGCTTGCCACTGACTCTGAGACAGCCAAATCGAGGTATTCATGCAACCAAAAACAAAGATTAACAAACAACTTATTGGTATGTTATCATAATATGTGGAGATACGCCCTTACATTTATCCTTGGTAAAAGGGCATATGTCCATCAAAGTGTATATATTTTTTTATATAATTATAGAAAAAAAAATATTTTTACGTAAAGCGAGTTCTATAACGTGGAACATGACACTATAAGTGGGTGAGATCAATTGTTCAAGCTGAATACCACATACTCCAAAACGGCAAGGTATACAAAATAATTAACCTTTAACATCGATTATCTCAAAAACTGGACATAGGCCTACGCCCTTTTACCTTGGAACGGCAGTGTGAGTAGCGCTAAAAAAATATCCGCGCGATACCGGGCGACGCATATATATATATAACATCTTATACAAATATTTTATTTCTTAAAGACTAAGGGTTATTTATCAGTTTATAATATTAAACATCAGATATTCCAAGAGATATACTGTAACTCATAATAGCGATTTTAATCTGTTTCCCGTAGATGTGACGTAGGCGGCTTTCGCAATTCGGCGTTCTCAAGGATTATCACTTATCACTTCCACAAATATTTTATATTTCTTAGACTATGGGCTACTTATAATATCAAACATCAGATATTGCAAGAGATATAGCTGACAATACTGATAATAATGTTTTTCTTTCTGTTTCCCGTACATGTGATGTCGGCGGATTAGTTGTTTAAATAAATATAGGCTCCTACCTTTACTGATATATATATAGTTACCTTTTTCTTTCTGTCAGTCGTAAATATGATGTCGGCTAATCAGTTGTTTAAAAATATATAATTATATTAAAATATAATTTAATATAATTGTGATTGTACTGTTTATTGTTCGTCATCAACATTATTTTGTGAAGGGTAACAACTCGATAGAGTGATATGACATGTACTGCTTACTGCTTATTTGTTAAATAATATCAGATATATACCGGGTTTGTGACTTGTTTATTTGCTATGAAATACTAAAATTGCAATCGTATCTGACCCCTTGAACGTATTCGATTTTCAATGACATTTCGCGAGTATTAGTGGAGCGAATTAATCAAAGATCCACAACTCATCAAAGCCGTTGACATTTCACGAGCGGCTCTCCGTGACTGGTCTGAATTAGCATAAGTATCCTCATCACAACACCTGAGGTGCAAGGGGTGGAGCGGGTGTGTTCCCCGAAGACTTACAACTCATCCAAGTCGTTGACATTTCACGAGCGGCTCTAGCTGTTAGTTCACAGCTAGACCCCTGGATATATTTTATTATCGTCATTGAATATGGGCCGTATTGTTACAATACATTTTTGTTAAGTAACTGTTATTGCAAAAAAATTATTCACATTCAATTTTATTGTCAAAAGATCTTTATGTTAAGTAACGGCTGAGTAGGCCTACTGATAGAAGGCATTCTGTTGGGCTGCATGGTGCGAGGAAACTCCAGCGAGCCCAAATCCTATTCTTTTAAGTCCTGCCTGGTCAGCAGGGGTTAATAAATAAAACTTGATAACAAAGATGATTCTTTCTCTCTTTATGGATGTTCTTCAGACAGTGTCAGATAAGGCGTGCTATCCCGCAACAGAGAGTGATACCAGGCCATATTGGCCGGTGAAACGAGCCGCAGACTTTAGAATTTTGTCTCCTAGGACGAACTAGAATGGAATGAACGAGAAGGGCGCGATTCTCAGTGTGGGGCAGAGCTGGGCGAAAGTAGAAAGCTCGTCAGCCTCTGATTCTGCACGGCCTGAAATCAGCAATACTGGCCCGAATACCGTCGCCACAATTCCGTAAATTAGTCAAAACTCAATCTCTATAATTACGACAATTTAATAAGCTTTTTAATCTGATATACAGATCTAATAAAAGTGGCAATGTAAAGTACATGTATAATATTTTCAATTGGTAACCTCTCAGAAAGTAAATATTTTCATTTAATTTGTATTTGTTTATAGTACAATGAAGTACAATATATTTGATGATCGTTTTCATATAATATATAAGTGTATAATAAAGTTGAAGTGTGTAATGTGATATTTGCATATTTAGCGACGGAGAAAAGAGAATTCTTTAGAGATAACTTCATGCCCGGATCGTAGTGCGTCGGCTTGTCTCCAATCATTCATTTCAACATTCATGATTGTGCGGCGCTTTAAGATCACGCAGGATGGAATTTACCCAGCACCCTTGCCTCGCTTGTGGTTTTCATGTCAGGACGTGAAACAGCTGAAAAGCCTCAGTAAATGTATCTTATGTATCCTTGGGAACTGTTTATATCGAATCCATGTCTGTTCATGAATAAATTCCGTTGTACATAACAATTACGCTACAAAATAACTCGGGGTAAGTTATTTCCAACAGATGCTCCATGTTAAATCAGTCTATGTTTCAAGTGTTAGATATCGGGAGACATTGCATTTGTGTACACATTCGTGTATTTCGGCACATTGCATGTTGAATAAAAAAAATATTCGTTAGAGATATTGAATTATTTATTTTTCTCAGTTTATCGTATTGTCCATAGGACAACATAGCAACATTTTGGACCCACACAATTCATACATTCGTTTAAAATAGCCAAAATACACTAAATGACCCTTAAATTGTATCACCCCTACATGTTATAGGGCCTAATATTTTTTTTAATGAATTATAGGCCTATGTTTTATTTATGTTAGGCCTATGTATATTTCGTGTTTTATTTTCAATTTTTAATTGAATGTTAATATATCTACATATTAAAATATTTTATAAAAATACAATATATTGTTTCTAATAATAAATATGTTTTTATTAGATCTATACTTACCAAATTTTGAGTAATCGCTGCCCGTAGTTCTTACTTTAAAACAGATCAGATAGCCTACAGTAGGCCTATATATGGTCATGGGCTGGGGATGAGTTGGTATAACACTTGACCGATGCCTGGGGATGAGTTAGTCAGGTATTGACGCCTGGAGGGGATGAGTTGGTAAAGCCTTCACGGTCGTTGAGGCTGAGTTGGCTACCCGGGTGTGAACTGGGGTTGAGTTGGTATGGGGGATGAGTTGACTGCCATTCTAGTCAACCTTGCAACAGCGTCCGTCGTGTCACTGTGCTATGCTTATCAAAAATGTATTTCAAATGTTATGTGATAGGAACAAACTATTTCTTACCTAATAGCGATTATGACATAAAAAAACTAAAAATAAAATTATTCAAAAGTTTACCGGACCGTTGTGCATGCCACGTAACTTTTATATTCAGATTTTCGGAAGGCCCGGGGAGCCTGTGTAATGGGCTAGCTAACACGAACAAACAACAAACAAACAGACAAACACGTGTTTTCGTTAGTGCTTCTGTGCTCAACAGAGTGCAGATGTTTGACATGATTCAGCAGTACTGCTATTGAAACAATGTGATTATTAATGTGCATCAGTTTTAGTCGAATCTAAACTAATTTACATCTTTGTTGTCATTTTATTCTGACCTTGTAATAATGTTGGTGACACTGGCAGTGTTATGCCATGGAACTGTCTGGGCGATAATATCATGAAAAAGGGTCCTGCTCAATATTGAAATACAAATATTTAGGTGCTATTTTTAGCAGTGAATCTTGTCTTTTTAACAAACACTTGGATGGATCTCTCTCTAGTGCTCTTAAAGCTTCTTTCAAAGTACTAAAATTTTGCAAATGTTTAGGTCAAGTACCACCCATAGTAGTAGGCACTACCACAAAAAATCTAATTTGCTAATATTTATAATTTTATGTGCCTATGTTGTAGACCAGACTTGAATTAAGAAAAATCTTTTTAAATTTTTAAAATTCCTCCAATAGTTTTTGAGATATTGACGTTTTAGTAACCCAGAAAACGTGTTTTTTTCTGCCAATTTGGTCATACAAACAAGTAAGAGGTTTTTGCGTCCTTTTACATAGGGAAATTACTGTGAAATGTGTTTTTTTCATATAAAATTGAATATATTAATCTCTGGCGAGCAGAATTTTGAAATTTTCCAATACAAACCATATATTTTCAAGTTTGTTGGACTCTCGGCTACACACAAATTACTGTGTGTTACCAATTATGTTTACATTGACCTTGAGGTTTGAGGTCGAAGGTCACAATACCCCATCAAATCACCCTTTTGTCACCCTCCTCTGAAATGACTGAAATGGACCAAATAACAGGTAGTTTGACATATATTTAAATAGTGCCTATGGCCAGCACTTTAATGAATCCCAACACAAGTACACATGTTGACATGGATTGGGGTTGGGCTTCATGAGGTTGTTACCCCAAGGTCATTGTAAGGTCATTTCAAGGTCACAGCAAGGTCAAATCCGCTCAAAAGCGGTGAAAATACCTTATTTTTGTCCCAATTCTGTACATTTAAGATGAGTATGATAGTCAAAACCGACATACACACCAACACTAAGGTACAACAAACACACCCCAAGTGGTTAAAGGGGTAATATGGGGGTTAAAGGGGTAATACCCTATCAAATCACCCTTATGTCACCTTTCTCTGAAACGACGGAAATGGACCAAATAACAGGTAGATTGACTTATTTAAAGATGTGGCCAGCACTTGCATTACACCTAATGAATCCCAACCCAAGTACACAGGTGACATATGGATTAAGATTGGGCTTCATGAGGCTGTTACCCCAAGGTCATTGTAAGGTCATCTCAAGGTCACAGCTAGGTCAAATCAGCTCAAAAGGGGTGAAAATAACTTATTTTTATGTTTTTTGTCCCACTTAATTCTGTACATTTAAGATGAGTATGATGGTCCGAACCGACCTAGACACACAACACTAATGTTACTGTACAACAAACACAACCCAAGTGGTTAAAAGGGTAATATGGGGGTTAAAGGGGTGATACCCCATCAAATCACCCTTATGTCACCTTTCTCTGAAATGACGGGAATGAACAAAATAGTAGGTAGATTGATTTTTCTAAAGATGTGGCCAGCACTTGCATTACACCTAATGAATCCCAACCCAAGTACACAGGTGACATATGGATTGAGATTGGGCTTCATGAGGCTGTCACCCCAAGGTTATTGTAAGGTCATTTCAAGGTCACAGCAAGGTCATATTGGCTCAAAAGGGATGAAAATAACTTATTTTTGTGCTTTTTGTCCCAATTCTGCACATTTAAGATGAGTATGATGGTCAGAACCGACCTAGACACCAACACTAATGTACAACAAATACACCCCAAGTGGTTAAAGGGATAATAGAGGGGTTAAAAGGGTAATACCCCTTATGTCACCCCTTTCTGAAATGACTGGTATGGACCAAATTATATGTAGATTGACTTAATTGGAGATGTGGCCAGCACTTGCATTATTACACCTAATGAATCCCAACCCGAGTACACATGTGACATGGATTGGGGTTGGGCTTCATGCCAAGGTCATCGCAAGACCATCTCAAGGTCACAGCAGGGTCGAATCAGTTCAAAATCAGTATATATCAGTAAATATCTTATTTTTGTAGTTTTAGCTCATATTCTGTACATTTGAGATCTTGATGAACTGCCTATTTGCACACACGCAATGAACAACAGAATTGCATCATTTCTAAGGCAATCACTTATAGCATTTTGAGAAAGTATGTTCTGAGCTAAGAAATGCACCTTTTTTCACCTTTGTGGGCAGTTCCAATAAAAGTTGTCCGAAAGTGTTACATTAGTGGTGAAAAATTACAGGGTGAATTACTTGCAGAGATACATCCTAATTATTGTTCATAAATAGTGATGCACAATAAACCTTTTGCTATTTAAAAAAACTTCATATTTATTTCATCAAGTGTAGAATATTGTTTTGTATAATTAACATGTTTATTGGAATATGGGCGTTTATTATAATAAATAAGGTATGTGTAATTTACCTGCATCTTATTGTTTTATAGCCACATAACCATGATAACTGTGTATGTGATATGTGAAAATAATCTTATTAATACTAACTATGAACTTGCATGTACTTTACAGTGTATATAGGCAAAAAAAATTGTTAAAGTTTTATTTTGTAATTTTTTTTAAAATAATTATATACTTCTTGCTGTCATGTTACAATTATGCTAGTAGGCATACACTCTTTTTCATTTGTACTGTGATAACTATCTATATATATATGTATACATCATCAATGATCATGCATTTAATCAATACAATGTAATAGGCTTGAACAATGGTGCTGTGCTGGTCCAAGCTGCAAATTACGCTAGAAGATAAATGAAAAATGACAATTTAGACACATTGTGCAACGAGGACAAGAGAATTGCCCAATATCTCTAAATAGCAGTCGATCCTGTAACAAGAATCCTGAAAAAAGGGGGGTTATTTTATGACATATTTGAGTTGGCTAGAGCCAATGATCGAGTGCACGAGAGCATGCATGCCTGAGTTATTGAAATAATTTGCACATTTTTAACAGGTGTACCGAAAAATCGAGCCCTTACTTGGTTCATCCAAGTACCCACCAACTGATTAAAGGTCTGCATCCATCTCTCTTTACCATCTAAATTTAGCGAACAGTCAACGTGTGTCAGGGTCTCACTTATTATGATCACATTTAAATATGTCAGTTTACCAGTAGTTTAATTACTCTGGCTTGAATATTTCCACATTTTACTGAGAGGCATTACATATAATTTATGTAATTTACATTCTCATAATGAAAATGGCAAAATAAGGTGTGCCTAAATTCAAACATTTTATAATTATCATTTATTATGATAGGATTGATGACGCGTACATGCAATTATTAAAATTAACCATGTTAATCATCTAATAAAATAATTTTAAAACAATGTAGTCTTATGTTATAGGATTAAGTCTATGCAGATTTAGAGCATAGATTAAAAGTACCACTTTTTTATCTTTCAAATTTTACAGATATATATTCCAAGTACAAATCAAATAAAAAATAAGTTACATATAAATAACAAACAACAGACACATCTAAAACTCCTGAGGGTGAGCCCCCGATTGCCCCACACCCCTTCTTTTTCAAATCCTGGATCAGCCCCTGGTTCTCAAAACCGTTTTAATGTACCAGTGACAAAAACACCATTGGCACAGTGCTAGTAGTGTAGCGCAGCACAGAAGGTGGCTCGATCAACTTCCAACCAGCAGGGTAGCAATGATTTATGTCGGATGTTTGCCTTGCTATATAATAGCAAACTAAAATATAGATCTAGAATGATGTGGGGATTATTTACTTTGAGGGATTAGGTCGAGGCTTGGTTAACCCTTTCAGTGTGGGACTGACTTTATACATCAGATTCTGACGTGTATAGGCCTTCAGTATAGTCGATCCCTGCACTGAAACAGGGTTTCCGACAGGAATGTTTGAGTGGGGGTAGAAAAGTGGGGAGGGTCCTCCCCCAGATGAAAAAAAATCAGAGTTTTATTTTGAAAATGGCCTATTTTAGCTGAAAGAACAGCAAAATATGAAATATATATTTTCATTTTCTTTGCCAACAAAGCAACAAAGGGGGGGGGGAGTATATCACCGTCACAACCCTTTGCTGCTGAGTGCGATTAGATCTAAGAGTAACTAGATTATGTTTTTTTTTTAATTATTTAGAAGTATTTTTTTGTGATTGCTCATAGCATGCAGAAATTATTTGGTCAACAGCTGTAGATTGTAGAATTATTCAACTTGAGAAAGTGATCATTCAAACATTTGGATTGATTAGGCCTACATGAATTGCTATTGGAACCAAAGGCAAATAGCACAAATTACATTGATCAGCCAGCTCAGTATTCCAGTAATACAGTTTTACTGCAGTATTGTCAGTGATCAGTGTTTTCTGACAACACATATGATTAATTTTCACCGACTTGGTGAATTAATGAATTTAGCGCTTCAAGGGCTAAAAATATATCTGTTTATAGTGTTTGTTTACGCCTACACTACTATTGAAAGACTCAGTCTTGGATCATTTCGCCGGTCAATACATTTGCTGTTAGCTCCCCTCGTAGATCAACTTGTTGTGTACTGTACGGGTGGAGTGTGCGACGTCTAGGGAACAGCGGCCCGGGTATAGAGGTTACCGGCGCAAACATTTACCGTCACCATACCCGCCGAAAAATCTCGTCGAATACCATACTGTTTATGAATGAAACGGCGGGAGGGATTCAACAGCATGGAACAGCGTGAGTGAATAACTCACAGACCATTCTGAAAATATTTCATCTACTGGTGACTTGTTTGTTTGAATGAGAAAAAACTATCACTCTCCCCGTAATTCATTTATTTTACGTGATTATGTCCAGAATAAGTGTTGACACACATTTTATAATATCATATAGCCTTATAGGCCTACAGTCCATGAATTATTAGCAAGACTGGACGACGATAATGAAATCAGAAGAGCATGCTCTCAGCTGTTCAGCGCAACGATCCAAACGCAGTTGTTTGCATGACGTCGTATTCTGCGGCAGCGTGTTTTCCGAGGAAACAACGTCGATTTTGCCGATATTAGCCGATTCAAATGCCCGGCGCTCATTCGCGCTAAACCCAATTCGCATAAAATTTTGGAATCACATACATTTATCATTACTTTACATGGCTATATGTACAATTCTCTACAATATCATAACAGAATATTGAAATTTTCACTTTTTAATACACAAGGTCTCTTTACAGACCCACCAAATCCTCAAAAATTGACCGAAACCCGCCGAAATTATAGCGCGACTTCCCACTGATCTTCCGAACACAAACAAATAAAAATATTTTACCATCGCGAATATCTCCTCCCTCACCAAGCCGAAATATCATGCAGTCCGTTAAAGAGATTTGGGTCGCAAAACGCAATGATAAAAAAAGGCAGAAAAAAATAAGCTATTTATGACGTCATGTGGTAGTGCCTAATAGTAGCAATGAAATTGTTTAATTCTCTAGTATTACCCATTATCTTATATGGATGTGAGATATGGTTTCCACTGATAAATCAAACTCTTAGAACCAAACTAAATGTCTTTCAAATGAAGAATATGAAATCCATTCTTAAAGTTAAACAGTCAACAGCAAACTTGTGTGTTTATGGTGATTTAGGAGAATATCCAATAGATCAAAAAATAATATGTAAAACAATTAAATATTGGATAAGAATTGTAAATCTACCGAAAGATAATATTGTTAAGCAAATGTATACAGTCCTAGAGGGCCTGCATCACATTGGTCATAAAACATGGGTATCTCAAGTAAAAGATATTATGGAAAAGGCTGAACTTGCAGAACTGTGGACAGATGTTCCTCCAAAAAAAACTCTTTCTAAATATATACGTCATCATCTTGAATCTATATTCAGACAGCATTGGCTAGATGAGATCAATAATTCTGTTAAGAATTCTAAGCTTAGACTTTATAAAGAAATTAAATACACATTCATGCCAGAACCCTATCTTTAATTTAACATTCCAAAATTTCGCTATGCAATTTCAAGGCTACGCCTTAGTTCCCATCACTTAGAAATTGAAACCGGTAGATATACCCGGCCTTTAACACCAGCCAATCAGCGATTTTGTGCTGCGTGTCCTGGAAAAGTGGGTGATGAATATCATTTTCTTACAGAATGTGTGTCTCATTTAGAAAACCGTAACATTTTATTTGATGAAATTACGAGAGATATACCAAATTTCCTGACTCAGGCAAATAAGGAAAAATTTATCTCAATCCTCACCTCGCAAAATATGAATGTATTGCTTTCATTAGCAAAATTTATTGTTAAGGCATGGGGCTAAATATTAATTGTGTAAAGTTAGATATGAAACAGATGTAAATGCTGTAATATATATTGTTCTTTAACAATTCCATTTAGTACAAGTTTGCATTCCTGACATAAGTGCAAGCCTGAATCAAATTTAAAATATATATCTGTTTAAACTAGACTTCTCCGAATTTTTTTGTGATGTTAAAGAATTTCGATCAATATTCCTGTGGGGAATACTGATCACTTCAAAATGTGCTTATAAGTGCTCCTACTGAAATGAAAGGAGATGTATTTTTATTATAGGCCTAGGTCTACATAAAATCTATACATATTTTTTGTCTAATGTGTAAAAGGTATATTTTCATAACCATATACTTCTATGCATTTTTTATTATGAATATTATTTGATACCATAGACTACTTTTATTTTTATAACACTGACATTTGTATCATACTGATTCTCTTTGTCAATAAAAGTATTATTATTATTATTGAAACTGCTGCGAAACGGACCAGATTTGAGGGTAGGATGTCAGTAGTTCAAGCTGTCAACTCACGAAACCTCCGCTATATTAGAATAAATACTGTTATACATAATACAGCGTCTAAACCATTACACTGCTATGGCTATGCCTATGGCCTATGCACAACTATACTATACTATAAAGTATAGGTCTATTACTATAGACTAAAGTCTGTCCAACGGTGGAGGATGGTCCAAAATGTATTTCAAATGTTATGTGATAGGAACAAACTATTTCTTACCTAATAGCGATTATGACATAAAAAAACTAAAAATAAAATTATTCAAAAGTTTACCGGACCGTTGTGCATGCCACGTAACTTTTATATTCAGATTTTCGGAAGGCCCGGGGAGCCTGTGTAATGGGCTAGCTAACACGAACAAACAACAAACAAACAGACAAACACGTGTTTTCGTTAGTGCTTCTGTGCTCAACAGAGTGCAGATGTTTGACATGATTCAGCAGTACTGCTATTGAAACAATGTGATTATTAATGTGCATCAGTTTTAGTCGAATCTAAACTAATTTACATCTTTGTTGTCATTTTATTCTGACCTTGTAATAATGTTGGTGACACTGGCAGTGTTATGCCATGGAACTGTCTGGGCGATAATATCATGAAAAAGGGTCCTGCTCAATATTGAAATACAAATATTTAGGTGCTATTTTTAGCAGTGAATCTTGTCTTTTTAACAAACACTTGGATGGATCTCTCTCTAGTGCTCTTAAAGCTTCTTTCAAAGTACTAAAATTTTGCAAATGTTTAGGTCAAGTACCACCCATAGTAGCAATGAAATTGTTTAATTCTCTAGTATTACCCATTATCTTATATGGATGTGAGATATGGTTTCCACTGATAAATCAAACTCTTAGAACCAAACTAAATATCTTTCAAATGAAGAATATGAAATCCATTCTTAATGTTAAACAGTCAACAGCAAACTTGTGTGTTTATGGTGATTTAGGAGAATATCCAATAGATCAAAAAATAATATGTAAAACAATTAAATATTGGATAAGAATTGTAAATCTACCGAAAGATAATATTGTTAAGCAAATGTATACAGTCCTAGAGGGCCTGCATCACATTGGTCATAAAACATGGGTATCTCAAGTAAAAGATATTATGGAAAAGGCTGAACTTGCAGAACTGTGGACAGATGTTCCTCCAAAAAAAACTCTTTTCTAAATATATACGTCATCATCTTGAATCTATATTCAGACAGCATTGGCTTGATGAGATCAATAATTCTGTTAAGAATTCTAAGCTTAGACTTTATAAAGAAATTAAATACACATTCATGCCAGAACCCTATCTTTAATTTAACATTCCAAAATTTCGCTATGCAATTTCAAGGCTACGCCTTAGTTCCCATCACTTAGAAATTGAAACCGGTAGATATACCCGGCCTTTAACACCAGCCAATCAGCGATTTTGTGCTGCGTGTCCTGGAAAAGTGGGTGATGAATATCATTTTCTTACAGAATGTGTGTCTCATTTAGAAAACCGTAACATTTTATTTGATGAAATTACGAGAGATATACCAAATTTCCTGACTCAGGCAAATAAGGAAAAATTTATCTCAATCCTCACCTCGCAAAATATGAATGTATTGCTTTCATTAGCAAAATTTATTGTTAAGGCATGGGGCTAAATATTAATTGTGTAAAGTTAGATATGAAACAGATGTAAATGCTGTAATATATATTGTTCTTTAACAATTCCATTTAGTACAAGTATGCATTCCTGACATAAGTGCAAGCCTGAATCAAATTTAAAATATATATCTGTTTAAACTAGACTTCTCCGAATTTTTTTGTGATGTTAAAGAATTTCGATCAATATTCCTGTGGGGAATACTGATCACTTCAAAATGTGCTTATAAGTGCTCCTACTGAAATGAAAGGAGATGTATTTTTATTATAGGCCTAGGTCTACATAAAATCTATACATATTTTTTGTCTAATGTGTAAAAGGTATATTTTCATAACCATATACTTCTATGCATTTTTTATTATGAATATTATTTGATACCATAGACTACTTTTATTTTTATAACACTGACATTTGTATCATACTGATTCTCTTTGTCAATAAAAGTATTATTATTATTATTGAAACTGCTGCGAAACGGACCAGATTTGAGGGTAGGATGTCAGTAGTTCAAGCTGTCAACTCACGAAACCTCCGCTATATTAGAATAAATACTGTTATACATAATACAGCGTCTAAACCATTACACTGCTATGGCTATGCCTATGGCCTATGCACAACTATACTATACTATAAAGTATAGGTCTATTACTATAGACTAAAGTCTGTCCAACGGTGGAGGATGGTCCAAAATAAAAGTCACCTTTTCGGTATCTAGTCAGACAATTCTCAAGGGATTGTCACGAAATTTGGTAACCATTATTATCTAGTCTTTTGGCAACAACCCTGAAATAAATAAATAGACATTTACTAGAGCAAAGTGCCCTAAGTTCGTGCACCTAAGCAGTTTATTGAATTTATCCAGACATACACATATTAAAATAGTTTTGTGGCCGGCTGTGTTGATAAAACATATAAATGTGGAACCAAAGACACACAAAATTATGAAAAAGTGATTAGGACGACCAGAGAGGAATCAATTTTTCACGTTGGAAATCAACTGCCTAAGTTCGAGTGGGGTGTGCCTAAGTTCGATGGAGGTCCTCCATGAGGACCAGAGCCCTTAGAAAGACGGGGTCAGTTCGTTATTCCGACAGGTCTATATTCCGACAGGTCTATATTCCGACAGGTCGATATTCCGACAGGTCGTTATTCCGACAGGTCGTTATTCCGACAGGTCTATATTCCGACAGGTCTATATTCCGACAGGTCGATATTCCGACAGGTCGTTATTCCGACAGATCTATATTCCGACATGTAGATATTCCAACAGGTCGTTATTCCGACAGTTCCTTGATGTGAATTATAATGTGAATTAGTCTGTGAGATGAACCACTTTCAATTACGTGTCTAGGCCCAAAAGGTTTAAAGAGTGTTTCTGACTCAGAATTTAATGTTGATTCTGAAACTCCATTTCTTAAATGCCTCAGACGCTGCATTTTCTCAGAATATAGCATTTTGCGTGTTTTTCATACAAAAATGGTAAAATCTCTATTTTAACCAGTGACACTGTTTAAATGTATCTGCATAAGAACATGTGATGCCAAATTAAACTGGCTGATACATGTCATCCAATAATAAGACAACAAATTCAGCGCTGAGACCGACTTTATACGTCTGAATTTGACGTCTAAAGTCAGTCTCAGCACTGAAAAAATTAAAATATTATAAAATATAAAATATTTATAATGGTGTTAGACCCATAGCATAAGTATTCAAATTAGTCAGGGGGCTTAACTCATATTTACCCCCGAATTGTTAAAATCGTCCCAAAAGCACCAAATTTGGACCACGTATGGCCAAGGGCATAATACTTTTGATTTATCGCGGGAGCCAAGCTGAACTATCGCCTGTGGGCGCTTTATTTGACAAATCCAAGATGGCCGCCATTCAAATTAGGGTCATTTCATAACTTGTAAACTAATAGACGTAGAGACGCATGTGATACCACTTTTCTATGGTTTTCGAATATTTAGAATTGATTTATGATGTTTTGAAATTGATTTGGAAATTATTTATAACACAAAAATATATCTAAAAGTTATTTCGTCAATAAATATACGACGTGATACCGGTTTAAACGACGCAGATCAGCAACACAATCGTCTGTATCAGGCATTGATAACGACCTATCCATAAGATTTGCTACCAGAGCCAGTCTTTGGAGTTCCTGTGTATCAGCCATATTAGATAAATCAAAATGGCCGCTGTTCATAACAAGCCCACATCATAACTTGCCAACTAATAACACTTAATAGCATTTTCCTACGGTTTTCATAAACGATTTTAAAATATATATTATTTCCTTAAGGGTAGTGAATATTCTAAAAATCGTACTATCTAAGCAAAAGAGTTGAGTCAGACGTCGAAATTAAGAGCTTATAATTTCATTTGTTTGTAAGAGCCGGTTTCCAGCCTGGACGAAAGTTTTTTTTGAAAGGTTTTTATTTCTTTTTTTTTGAGTGTACGTTTTTTTAGGCAGCGCGAATCGGTTATATGTTCGGTTGCTATTATTATACCACGAATTTGAACAGTTTGGGTAACTGCATATTTGTACACCAAAGAACTCGAACCAGGTACCCCGGACTCTGGAGTCCACCACGCGACCAATGAGTTATCCTGGCGCCACGAACATGAGCAAGATAATAAGTAATAGTATTTATAATAAAAATATTATAGTATTTGTTGTTCGATATCATGTTTTATGAAACATGTTGAAGTTGGTTGCGTGTATATTGGACCTAGAGATGTGTTTTTTTTATATATAATAATATAATTGTGACTCAAGACACAACAACATGATTAGATTTTCATATTACTGTCTTAGATTTTACGCAACACAGCTATAAAACTTCAATTGTTCTATCACTGCTAATACATCCATCCTCATAGGGAGGGCAAAGTTAGGAAATTTGAAGATGATCAATATTAGTTCTGAAGGATATTCATTCTGACTGTATACTTCCACCTCGATTATTATTATAAGTAATAAAAAGTATTATTTATTATAAGTATTATTAGTTTCAGTACTGATGCTGATGAGATAGCTAATTTGTACCAGCATTTTCGACGGCGTTAGAGCACTATGGAGGTCGCTCAAAAATATTTGCTCAATTTAATAGTTGGTGATGTATTTTCTGAGCAGTCAGGGACAAATCAGGGGGATGTGTGGGAACAATAATTAAGTGTATTCAATTGTTAGGCTGGAATATACATAAATATATACAATAATTGTATACATCTGCAATTGTAAAAAAACATTTTTGATATCAAATACGTTGACATAAATTTATTTATGCCATTGGTTGGCACATCAAGCTTAACAATGGATCTGAACGCATCTATATATCACAGCTGTACAAAGAAATGTGGGCCAATAATATACACTACGCTCAAAAACACCCCCCAAATAGCTCCCAGAAACTCAAGAGTAGAGTAGGTTAACCCTTTCAGTGTGGGGCAAATGCGTTCATATCTCAAATAAAGCACCGACTGTAAATTATTATTCCTAACTGGTTCACTTTTAAACGCCTATTTGATGTTGACATTTGTATCACAAAAGCAAGCTTTAAATGAATAATACATGTCAAAGAATGATGCAGCACGAAAAGAGTTAACAAGTAACAACTTTAGTATTTTAGATATAGGTCTTCATCGCTACTCATCACCACAGTAGCTGTTAATAGTGGTTAGTCCTCTCATCACTATTATTTTTATGTCGGAATAGCGACCTGTTTGTCGGAACCTGTTTGTGCAGAGGTGGATGCGGCAGGTGAATGTATCCACCAAGAGAGACCACCGCCTGTAATAGCCTTATTACGCACGCGGAGTACGCAAGCGCCACAGCTTAGCCGAGCAAGCATGAGACGATAATCCAAAGCTGGTTTAATGTTGGCCCAGTATTGCATTGACGTTGAGTATCTGTTCGATCCCAGCAAACACCTGACGTTAAACCGATGTTGGCTTAACTATTACAGCGCGAGGATCCGCTTTAGACGTCAGATTCTGACGTCTAAAGTCGATCACCGCAGTGGAAGAGTAAAAATATATAATGGCCGTAGGCCCATAGCATAGGTATTCCAATGAAGCGGAGAGATCTAATAACAACATTTATGATGACTTAAAAATTATTTGAAAAAAACCCTTTGGTCTCCATGGTTTATATAAAAATATTTCAGCGCTGTAAGAGTTAACATGGTTAATGTTGGGCCAGCGTCGCAGACGGTGGACCAACATAACACCAGCAACGGATGAACCTCTCGTGTTTTCTGGTTGTAGGGTGCTCACACTAATGTCTAGTCCTGCTGATTATTCATTTGAAGCTGTAGGCCAAATTGGTAACTAAATATCAAATGAAGAGAATAACAAAATATTTATGAAACACAAACATATCCCATAAACACATGCGTAAGCAGCGACCCTGTCTGTTTAACGTCAGAAAAATAAGTAGGCCTAATAAGCTAATGCATATACAAAGTTTTTTTTAATTTGAAATCATCATAAATGTCTTACTAGTAGTTCGCTCTTTCTGCTTCTTTAGAATACCTAACAACGTTAGTAACCAAACAGTGGCCAATATCATTGACATCACCATGATTTCAATGGTTAAAATAAAACCAAAAAAACATATTATAAGTTAGAAGTTATAGTTAGCAACAATTATAAAATAAGTAACTGTACTCACAATTCATGGAATAATATGGGCCTACTATAAACATCATATTTAAATTATAAACATAACTAATAACTTGCACTAACAAAATCATTTCATCTAATTTCAAATAAAAGTAAGTCGAAAATTTCAAAATGTTTATGTACAGCCATATCAGCATAATGACAAAATACAGGACAGTACTATGCAGCAATGTGGGTCCATCATGAATATTCACACTACACAACGGTCTTTTTCTTACAAAAACAACTAAATTAGTTTCCTCTTTCGGTCCGATGTCTAAAACGTAAACTGGGCCTAGTATTATCCTACAAAAATTGCCATCAGAAAATTGCCATCCCCACGATCCCACCCTATTTACAAATACCCTTCAGAACTACACACCACATTTCAAACCTAAACAAAAAAGCTACAGATACAAACAACCCAGCACATCAACAGATAGGTCCATACATACAAATACAGCTATACTTCCCCCGAACAATCACAGACTGGAATTTACTGGAATTTATGTTAATTTATGCAAATTATGTTGATCTGTGGGCTTCAAAATGTAGTGAAACCGTTAACGACTTACTTGGTGAAGAAAACCATCTAGGCCCTTGTGCTATAATTTCCTGTGGCAAATATAATCACAGTGAAAACGCCTTCAAATCCTTGGTAAAAGAGCATATGTCCATCAAAGTGTATATATTTTTTTACATAATTATAGAAAAAAAAAATATTTTTACGTAAAGCGAGTTCTATGACGTAGAACATGACACTATAAGTGGGTGAGATCAATTGTTCAAGCTGAATACCACATACTCCAGAACGGCAAGGTATACAAAATAATTAACCTTTAACATCGATTATCTCAAAAACTGGACATACGCCCTTTTACCTTGGAACGGCACTGTGAGTAACGCTAAAAAAATATCCGCGCGATACCGGGCGACGCATATATATATAACATCTTATACAAATATTTTATTTCTTAAAGACTAAGGGTTATTTATCAGTTTATAATATTAAACATCAGATATTCCAAGAGATACACTGTAGCTCATAATAGCGATTTTAATCTGTTTCCCGTAGATGTGACGTAGGCGGCTTTCGCAATTCAGCGTTCTCAGGGATTATCACTTATTACTTCCACAAATATTTTATATTTCTTAGACTATGGGCTACTTATAATATCAAACATCAGATATTGCAAGAGATATAGCTGACAATACTGATAATAATGTTTTTCTTTTTGTTTTCCGTACATGTGATGTCGGCGGATTAGTTGTTTAAATAAATATAGGCTCCTACCTTTACTGATATATATATAGTTACCTTTTTCTTTCTGTCAGTCGTAAATAGGCTGTCGGCTAATCAGTTGTTTAAAAATATATAATTATATTAAAATATAATTTAATATTATTGTGATTGTACTGTTTATTGCTCGTCATCAACATTTGTGAAGGGTAACAAATCGATAGAGTGATATATGACATGTACTGCTTACTGCTTATTTGTTAAATAATATCAGATATATACCGGGTTTGTCACTTGTTTATTTGCTATGAAATACTAAAATTGCAATCGTATCTGACCCCTTGAACGTATTCGATTTTCAATGACATTTCGCGAGTATTAGTGGAGCGAATTAATCAAAGATCCACAACTCATCAAAGCCGTTGACATTTCACAAGCGGCTCTCCCTGACAGGTCTGAATTAGCACAAGAATTCTCATCACAACACCTGAGGTGCAAGGGGTGAAACGGGTGTGTTCCCCAAAGACTCACAACTCATCCAAGTCGTTGACATTTCACGAGCGGCTCTAGCTGTTAGTTCACAGCTAGACCCCTGGATATATTTTATCATCGTCATTGAATATGGACCGTATTGTTACAATACATTTTTGTTAAGTAACTGTTATTGCAAACAAATTATTCACATTCAATCTTATCGTCAAAAGATTTTTATGTTAAGTAATGGGTGAGTAGGCCTACTGATAGAAGGCATTCTGTTGGGCTGCATGGTGCGAGGAAACTCCAGCGAGCCCAAATCCTATTCTTTTAAGTCCTGCCTGGTCAGCAGGGGTTAATAAATAAAAATTGATAACAAAGATGATCAGACAGTGTCAGATAAGGCGTGCTATCCCGCAACAGAGAGTGATACCAGGCCATATTGGCCGGTGAAACGAGCCGCAGACTTTAGAATTTTGTCTCCTAGGACGAACTAGAATGGAATGAACGAGAAGGGCGCGATTCTCAGTGTGGGGCAGAGCTGGGCGAAAGTAGAAAGCCTCTGATTCTGCACGGCCTGAAATCAGCAATACTGGCCTGAATACCGTCGCCACAATTCCGTAAATTAGTCAAAACTCAATCTCTATAATTACGACAATTTAATTAGCTTTTTAATCTGATATACAGATCTAATAAAAGTGGCAATGTAAAGTACATGTATAATATTTTCAATTGGTAACCTCTCAGAAAGTAAATATTTTCATTTAATTTGTATTTGTTTATAGTACAATGAAGTACAATATATTTGATGATCGTTTTCATATAATATATAAGTGTATAATAAAGTTGAAGTGTGTAATGTGATATTTGCATATTTAGCGACGGAGAAAAGAGAATTCTTTAGAGATAACTTCATGCCCGGATCGTAGTGCGTCGGCTTGTCTCCAATCATTCATTTCAACATTCATGATTGTGCGGCGCTTTAAGATCACGCAGGATGGAATTTACCCAGCACCCTTGCCTCGCTTGTGGTTTTCATGTCAGGACGTGAAACAGCTGAAAAGCCTCAGTAAATGTATCTTATGTATCCTTGGGAACTGTTTATATCGAATCCATGTCTGTTCATGAATAAATTCCGTTGTACATAACAATTACGCTACAAAATAACTCGGGGTAAGTTATTTCCAACAGATGCTCCATGTTAAATCAGTCTATGTTTCAAGTGTTAGATATCGGGAGACATTGCATTTGTGTACACATTCGTGTATTTCGGCACATTGCATGTTGAATAAAAAAAATATTCGTTAGAGATATTGAATTATTTATTTTTCTCAGTTTATCGTATTGTCCATAGGACAACATAACAACATTTTGGACCCACACAATTCATACATTCGTTTAAAATAGCCAAAATACACTAAATGACCCTTAAATTGTATCACCCCTACATGTTATAGGGCCTAATATTTTTTTTAATGAATTATAGGCCTATGTTTTATTTATGTTAGGCCTATGTATATTTCGTGTTTTATTTTCAATTTTTAATTGAATGTTAATATATCTACATATTAAAATATTTTATAAAAATACAATATATTGTTTCTAATAATAAATATGTTTTTATTAGATCTATACTTACCAAATTTTGAGTAATCGCTGCCCGTAGTTCTTACTTTAAAACAGATCAGATAGCCTACAGTAGGCCTATATATGGTCATGGGCTGGGGATGAGTTGGTATAACACTTGACCGTTGCCTGGGGATGAGTTAGTCAGGTATTGACGCCTGGAGGGGATGAGTTGGTAAAGCCTTCACGGTAGTTGAGGCTGAGTTGGCTACCCGGGTGTGAACTGGGGATGAGTTGGTATGGGGGATGAGTTGACTGCCATTCTAGTCAACCTTGCAACAGCGTCCGTCGTGTCACTGTGCTATGCCTATCAAAAATGTATTTCAAATGTTATGTGATAGGAACAAACTATTTCTTACCTAATAGCGAATATGACATAAAAAAACTAAAAATAAAATTATTCAAAAGTTTACCGGACCGTTGTGCATGCCACGTAACTTTTATATTCAGATTTTCGGAAGGCCCGGGGAGCCTGTGTAATGGGCTAGCTAACACGAACAAACAACAAACAAACAGACAAACACGTGTTTTCGTTAGTGCTTCTGTGCTCAACAGAGTGCAGATGTTTGACATGATTCAGCAGTACTGCTATTGAAACAATGTGATTATTAATGTGCATCAGTTTTAGTCGAATCTAAACTAATTTACATCTTTGTTGTCATTTTATTCTGACCTTGTAATAATGTTGGTGACACTGGCAGTGTTATGCCATGGAACTGTCTGGGCGATAATATCATGAAAAAGGGTCCTGCTCAATATTGAAATACAAATATTTAGGTGCTATTTTTAGCAGTGAATCTTGTCTTTTTAACAAACACTTGGATGGATCTCTCTCTAGTGCTCTTAAAGCTTCTTTCAAAGTACTAAAATTTTGCAAATGTTTAGGTCAAGTACCACCCATAGTAGCAATGAAATTGTTTAATTCTCTAGTATTACCCATTATCTTATATGGATGTGAAATATGGTTTCCACTGATAAATCAAACTCTTAGAACCAAACTAAATGTCTTTCAAATGAAGAATATGAAATCCATTCTTAAAGTTAAACAGTCAACAGCAAACTTGTGTGTTTATGGTGATTTAGGAGAATATCCAATAGATCAAAAAATAATATGTAAAACAATTAAATATTGGATAAGAATTGTAAATCTACCGAAAGATAATATTGTTAAGCAAATGTATACAGTCCTAGAGGGCCTGCATCACATTGGTCATAAAACATGGGTATCTCAAGTAAAAGATATTATGGAAAAGGCTGAACTTGCAGAACTGTGGACAGATGTTCCTCCAAAAAAAACTCTTTCTAAATATATACGTCATCATCTTGAATCTATATTCAGACAGCATTGGCTAGATGAGATCAATAATTCTGTTAAGAATTCTAAGCTTAGACTTTATAAAGAAATTAAATACACATTCATGCCAGAACCCTATCTTTAATTTAACATTCCAAAATTTCGCTATGCAATTTCAAGGCTACGCCTTAGTTCCCATCACTTAGAAATTGAAACCGGTAGATATACCCGGCCTTTAACACCAGCTAATCAGCGATTTTGTGCTGCGTGTCCTGGAAAAGTGGGTGATGAATATCATTTTCTTACAGAATGTGTGTCTCATTTAGAAAACCGTAACATTTTATTTGATGAAATTACGAGAGATATACCAAATTTCCTGACTCAGGCAAATAAGGAAAAATTTATCTCAATCCTCACCTCGCAAAATAAGAATGTATTGCTTTCATTAGCAAAATTTATTGTTAAGGCATGGGGCTAAATATTAATTGTGTAAAGTTAGATATGAAACAGATGTAAATGCTGTAATATATATTGTTCTTTAACAATTCCATTTAGTACAAGTACAAGTATTGCATTCCTGACATAAGTGCAAGCCTGAATCAAATTTAAAATATATATCTGTTTAAACTAGACTTCTCCGAATTTTTTTTGTGATGTTAAAGAATTTCGATCAATATTCCTGTGGGGAATACTGATCACTTCAAAATGTGCTTATAAGTGCTCCTACTGAAATGAAAGGAGATGTATTTTTATTATAGGCCTAGGTCTACATAAAATCTATACATATTTTTTGTCTAATGTGTAAAAGGTATATTTTCATAACCATATACTTCTATGCATTTTTTATTATGAATATTATTTGATACCATAGACTACTTTTATTTTTATAACACTGACATTTGTATCATACTGATTCTCTTTGTCAATAAAAGTATTATTATTATTATTGAAACTGCTGCGAAACGGACCAGATTTGAGGGTGGGATGTCAGTAGTTCAAGCTGTCAACTCACGAAACCTCCGCTATATTAGAATAAATACTGTTATGCATAATACAGGGTCTAAACCATTACACTGCTATGGCTATGCCTATGGCCTATGCACAACTATACTATACTATAAAGTATAGGTCTATTACTATAGACTAAAGTCTGTCCAACAGTGGAGGATGCTCCAAAATGAAAGTCACCTTTTCGGTATCTAGTCAGTCAATTCTCAAGGGATTGTCACGAAATTTGGTAACCATTATTATCTAGTCTTTTGGCAACAACCCTGAAATAAATAAATAGACATTTACTAGAGCAAAGTGCCCTAAGTTCGTGCACCTAAGCAGTTTATTGAATTTATCCAGACATACACATGTTAAAATAGTTTTGTGGCCGGCTGTGTTGATAAAACATATAAATGTGGAACCAAAGACACACAAAATTATGAAAAAGTGATTAGGACGACCAGAGAGGAATCAATTTTTCACGTTGGAAATCAACTGCCTAAGTTCGAGTGGGGTGTGCCTAAGTTCGATGGAGGTCCTCCATGAGGACCAGAGCCCTTAGAAAGACGGGGTCAGTTCGTTATTCCGACAGGTCTATATTCCGACAGGTCTATATTCCGACAGGTCGATATTCCAACAGGTCTATATTCCGACAGGTCGATATTCCGACAGGTCGATATTCCGACAGGTCGATATTCCGACAGGTCGTTATTCCGACAGGTCGTTATTCCGACAGGTCTATATTCCGACAGGTCTATATTCCGACAGGTCGATATTCAGACAGGTCGTTATTCCGACAGATCTATATTCCGACATGTAGATATTCCAACAGGTCGTTATTCCGACAGTTCCTTGATGTGAATTATAATGTGAATTAGTCTGTGAGATGAACCACTTTCAATTACGTGTCTAGGCCCAAAAGGTTTAAAGAGTGTTTCTGACTCAGAATTTAATGTTGATTCTGAAACTCCATTTCTTAAATGCCTCAGATGCTGCATTTTCTCAGAATATAGCATTTTGCGTGTTTTTCATACAAAAATGGTAAAATCACTATTTTAACCAGTGACACTGTTTAAATGTATCTGCGTAAGAACATGTGATGCCAAATTAAACTGGCTGATACATGTCATCCAATAATAAGACAACAAATTCAGCGCTGAGACCGACTTTATACGTCTGAATTTGACGTCTAAAGTCAGTCTCAGCACTGAAAAAATTAAAATATTATAAAATATAAAATATTTATAATGGCGTTAGACCCATAGCATAAGTATTCAAATTAGTCAGGGGGCTTAACTCATATTTACCCCCGAATTGTTAAAATCGTCCCAAAAGCACCAAATTTGGACCACGTATGGCCAAGGGCATAATACTTTTGATTTATCGCGGGAGCCAAGCTGAACTATCGCCTGTGGGCGCTTTATTTGACAAATCCAAGATGGCCGCCATTCAAATTAGGGTCATTTCATAACTTGTAAACTAATAGACGTAGAGACGCATGTGATACCACTTTTCTATGGTTTTCGAATATTTAGAATTGATTTATGCTGTTTTGAAATTGATTTGGAAATTATTTATAACACAAAAATATATCTAAAAGTTATTTCGTCAATAAATATACGACGTGATACCGGTTTAAACGACGCAGATCAGCAACACAATCGTCTGTATCAGGCATTGATAACGACCTATCCATAAGATTTGCTACCAGAGCCAGTCTTTGGAGTTCCTGTGTATCAGCCATATTAGATAAATCAAAATGGCCGCTGTTCATAACAAGCCCACATCATAACTTGCCAACTAATAACACTTAATAGCATTTTCCTACGGTTTTCATAAACGATTTTAAAATATATATTATTTCCTTAAGGGTAGTGAATATTCTAAAAATCGTACTATCTAAGCAAAAGAGTTGAGTCAGACGTCGAAATTAAGAGCTTATAATTTCATTTGTTTGTAAGAGCCGGTTTCCAGCCTGGACGAAAGTTTTTTTTGAAAGGTTTTTATTTCTTTTTTTTTGAGTGTACGTTTTTTTAGGCAGCGCGAATCGGTTATATGTTCGGTTGCTATTATTATACCACGAATTTGAACAGTTTGGGTAACTGCATATTTGTACACCAAAGAACTCGAACCAGGTACCCCGGACTCTGGAGTCCACCACGCGACCAATGAGTTATCCTGGCGCCACGAACATGAGCAAGATAATAAGTAATAGTATTTATAATAAAAATATTATAGTATTTGTTGTTCGATATCATGTTTTATGAAACATGTTGAAGTTGGTTGCGTGTATATTGGACCTAGAGATGTGTTTTTTTTTATATATAATAATATAATTGTGACTCAAGACACAACAACATGATTAGATTTTCATATTACTGTCTTAGATTTTACGCAACACAGCTATAAAACTTCAATTGTTCTATCACTGCTAATACATCCATCCTCATAGGGAGGGCAAAGTTAGGAAATTTGAAGATGATCAATATTAGTTCTGAAGGATATTCATTCTGACTGTATACTTCCACCTCGATTATTATTATAAGTAATAATAAGTATTATTTATTATAAGTATTATTAGTTTCAGTACTGATGCTGATGAGATAGCTAATTTGTACCAGCATTTTCGACGGCGTTAGAGCACTATGGAGGTCGCTCAAAAATATTTGCTCAATTTAATAATTGGTGATGTATTTTCTGAGCAGTCAGGGACAAATCAGGGGGATGTGTGGGAACAATAATTAAGTGTATTCAATTGTTAGGCTGGAATATACATAAATATATACAATAATTGTATACATCTGCAATTGTAAAAAAACATTTTTGATATCAAATACGTTGACATAAATTTATTTATGCCATTGGTTGGCACATCAAGCTTAACAATGGATCTGAACGCATCTATATATCACAGCTGTACAAAGAAGTGTGGGCCAATAATATACACTACGCTCAAAAACACCCCCCAAATAGCTCCCAGAAACTCAAGAGTAGAGTAGGTTAACCCTTTCAGTGTGGGGCAAATGCGTTCATATCTCAAATAAAGCACCGACTGTAAATTATTAGTCCTAACTGGTTCACTTTTAAACGCCTATTTGATGTTGACATTTGTATCACAAATGCAAGCTTTAAATGAATAATACATGTCAAAGAATGATGCAGCACGAAAAGAGTTAACAAGTAACAACTTTAGTATTTTAGATATAGGTCTTCATCGCTACTCATCACCACAGTAGCTGTTAATAGTGGTTAGTCCTCTCATCACTATTATTTTTATGTCGGAATAACGACCTGTCGGAATATAGACCTTTCAGAATATCGACCCTGTTTGTCGGACTATCGACCTGTCGGAATAGCGACCTGTTTGTCGGAATATCGACCTGTCGGAATAACGACCTGTTGGAATATCGACCTGTCGGAATAACGACCTGTCGGAATAACGACCTGTTTGTCGGAATATCGACCTGTCGGAACAACGACCTGTCGGAATATCGAGCTGTCGGAATAACGACCTGTCGGAATAACGACCCGGACCCAGAAAGACGAACAATTGACCAGGCCATGCCATATTTCCAGACTATTCATAGTTTATAGTTAATTTATTCTTTTGGATTGACTAATAAGGCAGTAAGATTGAAAATGTTAAAAATCAACATTTTTTTCATTATTTTAGCTTTTTACCTACTATAAATTTTATAATTCTGTATGTAAAACCATTTTGAAAACCTTTTCCCTGAAACATATTTACCTCAAAGCTATTAAAACATGGAGATGGACATCAGAAAGTGCTTTCCTGAAAGAGACGTAAGACCATTTTGAACAAAAATAAATAGAGATAACGGCAACTAAATAATTACCAAATAAAGTTATTTTGAACACAAATCGAACTTAGGCACAGGTGATTAAAATTGTTCCTAAGTTCGAGCACCCCCACCAGCACTTAATTCTTGGATGCTAAACACTATTGGACGTTTTGGGGCATAGCCTCAAACCATAATGGCCACCAAAAAGTATTTGTTTTAGGAAAAAAAATGATTCTATTTGAAATATGAACTTATTTTTGATGGTATAAATGTTATGGAAAAAATAAAAAGACCCAAAAACGCATTTTCATAATATTATGATATCAATTAAAATAAAATTTCACTTTACTTTGTTGATTTTTCAATCCCAAGCAAGTGCTATGTTATCGCCCATTCCCGTTTTTTTCAGCACCTATGGTTAATTTCCAGATAAATCCCACAGTGGAAGTTTGCTGGCCTCCAAAATCAAATAATGATCAAACTTAGGATCTAATCGAACTTAGGGCACCTTGCTTTACATGTCAAATGGTCTGACTTTTGAACTATACAATATTTTTTTTCGAAATTTTCAGGATCGATGCCAAACAACTAGAAAATAAGGTTTACAAAATTTTATGAATATCGCTTGAGAATTGACTGAATGGATACCGAAAACCTAACTTTTATTCTGGACCATTCTCCACCGTCGGACAGACTATAGATAGGCTATAATCATCCAAATACGACAAGTTCAGCCTGCTGTGCCTGTGGACGACTCTAGTCGCCTAGGCCTAGCAGGCCTAATTTCTAAAAAAAAAAATTGAAACTTTTGTTTGCACTTTTTTTTCACTTTCGTTTTGTGGTGTTTCTATTTGCGTTTTAAAGATGGCTAACTGACTGATTTTGTAATATACCCTGCAAACACTGTACGTAATATAATGTTCGTTGAGGTCCCATTTTCGTCATTCATGGATGAACGTAACGAGGACGTGCTAAGGACGTAGTCATAATAACCCTAACGTCACCAGAACACCCCAATATTGTTACATTTGTGTTTTACGTTCTAAGGACGTAAATGGCATACTTGCCAACATTTTATTAAAAAAAATCGGGGGTCAGAGGGGTCCTGACCCCCCCCTTGAGTCCCAGATTTTTAAAAATTTTCAGGGATTTCATATTTTTCTAAATTTTACCTTTTGACCCCCCCTTGACAAAAAGCTGTGCACGCCCCTGACCAGGGCCCGGCTTGCCTAGGGGATGCGGAGGCATGCCCCCCTCCCAAATTTTTCTAAAATACATGTGCTCTATGTGTCATTCGCTGCATTCCAGCCACAGTTTCACCATTTATTTTTAGTAGTTTTTTTATGTTTTCATTGTAGCTGGGGTAGATTTACAGGTGTATTTTATCTTTATGAGCTGATAAGTTGAAATGCGGTAGGATAGGCCTATAAAATCGGTAGGCAGTGGATAGACCTTGAAATCGGTAGCCTACCGCCAGAATCGGTAGGATTGGCAGGTATGAAATGGGAGTTCACAGAGTTACGTCCTAAGTACGAATGCTGTACGTTGTGGGGACGTTATTACAACGTAAAATTGTTTGCAGGGTAATGACTTCTGGCATCACACTAACAGGGTTCGTTCTTCACTCGTGTCACCAGTGTCTCTATCTCTACTTCAGACACTGGTCATCTTCCCTAGATCAGCTAATATTAACCACCAGGGGACAGAGATTTCACAGCCATTCTCTGTACTGCCGCATCTAGGTGCGTGGGAAAAAGCCCACTTCTTTCAGAATGATGGCCTCACAGAGTGCAAAATAACTCGATTCATGTTATTACCATTGACGCTTCTGAAAATGAGATAAAAATATCTAGGCTGAATATACACTGAAATATACCGTATGTAGTAAAAAATGTGCTTAGCTCATACTTTTAAAAACTCCATTAAATTAATTATCAATAAATATAAAATTGAAAGTGGAACACTCATGGATACCCTCAGGTTTGTATGACGAGTACTGCGTGCACAAATTCCCATGTGTTGGCAGCGGATGGGCAGGTGTGCATTTAAACACAACTGGCCGATCACGATCTACCTCACCGCTGGTGGCTCATTTATGAACTGCTGGCTGCTGGTTGGCAGACGGTGACGTAACAGACGACAGAGACCCATGGTGTTGGATATGTGTAAGTGCCACACAAAATCTCAGTGGGTGACTGTGACACTCACTGATAGCTGAGTGTAGGTTCGTTCGCGCAGGCCTTGAAAACCCTTGAATAACCTTGAATTAAAAAAATAGTTTTCAAGGCCTTGGAAAGCCTTGAATTTGGAAAAAATATCTTGAAAAGCCTTAAAAAGTTTTTACTTTGAGTTGTTCTTTGTTAAAATTTGTTGTGGCTCTTCTTATCAAAGTCTTTAAAAAATTGATAAAAAATATTTCTGCTATTATTACTATTTTGCTCACAAGACAGAATGAAGGTGAAAACATATGGAAAAATATTTTTCGACTCAAAATTGTCACGGTTTTGGTCATGATCCCCAAATTCTTGTTCATGGTAGGACCTTGAAAATTTGAATATTTAGCCTTGGAAAACCTTGAATAGCCTTAAATCCCATCAATTTTTCTTTGAATGAACCATGCATCAGTTGGTTATCAGTTGTTTTGAAGAAAAAACATACCGGATATCAATCAATGGGAAACCACACAATCTGCAAATTTTGTGAAGCAGTGTGTTAACCCTTTGAGTGCGGGCGACGCTTTTAAGCGCATTCATACTGTTTTTCCCCAACTAAAATTTAACAGAAATTGAACAAATATGCATGTATAAATCTTGAGTAAAGCCTCCTTTGTGAAATTTAGCACGTTTAATTTTTAAGTGATGAGGTATTTTCCTTTCATTTGAAGTTGGCAATTGCGTGAGCAATGCCAACTTCAAATGAAAGGAAAATGTTAAGTAGTAATGAAGCACTTAAAGAGTTAAGGGTTAATTTACCTAAGTTATTTAAAATTATATTTTAAATTAGTTATAGTGATTTTCATCGGGTTATGTTTTGTAGAACCAATTTTATCAAAATGGAAAAACAGCGGATCCTGCTGTTAGGCGGTGGAGGTCGTGAGCATGCCCTGGCTTGGAAACTTGCTCAGTCACCAGAGGTCGCTCATGTATATGTCAGCCCTGGTAATGCCGGCACATCTCTGGGACACAACATTTCTAATGTTGGTAGGC
This sequence comes from Flabesymbios commensalis, assembly GCA_964017125.1. Classification (NCBI taxonomy): domain Eukaryota; kingdom Metazoa; phylum Annelida; class Polychaeta; order Terebellida; family Flabelligeridae; genus Flabesymbios; species Flabesymbios commensalis. Next base: position 48,260,993 of record OZ024917.1, read on the forward strand.
ATAATGTTATATATAACATACATCAAATTAACCCAACAATCTAGAATGTTATTGTTATTTTTCATTTGAAAGATTTAATTAAAAACTATGTACTTTCTTAAAGTTTGAAAGTACTTGAATGTATTTTTCTGCCTTTAATATGTTCAAACTCATGTTCAAACTTTAACTATTTTAACTGTTTTGTTGATTTTTTTTCCAGAAAATGTGGACAATGCTCAGCTTTAAATTAAAAAGAAAATTTAATTTCATAAAAGATGGGCATCAAGAGAGTTATTGCTACATTGTATATTTATCCAATCTCATGAATTATGTGAATCTGGTACATGTATTTAGAATAAATAAAAATGTCTTTTTCAAAGCACTTAAACAAATATAATTGTGTGCTGAACTGCTATGAATTTTAGCCATTAACCCTTTCACCACTGAAGCCCGTTTTTATGTGCTGAATGCTATGGCATTCAGCACATAAAAACGGGCTTCAGTGGTGAAAGGGTTAAACACTCAGTCCTGCTTTCCTAAATATGTGACCGATCTCTACATAATGAGTCTCCTGTCGGGAAAATACAATACAGAGTTGATGGAATAGCACACAGCTGGAGCTTTAATATGACACCAAGAACATGTGATTATCTTGATCCGGAGCCGAGTTACGATCAATCCAGTGAAACGAATGGGAAAATATTTCAAAAATTAAAAATGGAGAAAATTAGCTTAAAGGACAGTCCCAGGCTAAAATCATAAAAAAATTGTTGATTTTATTTTGGCTTCTTAATATGACCATATGATGTAAACATGTCCATAGACTACAACTGCAAAAGTTTTTAAATTTTTGTGCTGCACATTTATCAGTTAGGCAAAATTCCTGATTTCTTATTTTGGACAACCATGTCAAAAATAAGAAATACCGGAATTTTAAACAAAAATGAGATAATCAAATGTAATTTGTCATTTCTGACTAATTATTTGGTGTAGAACCCATTTCTGGCCTTAAAATGATAATTCCAGGCATTAAAGTATAAAAATTTGACAAAAAACAAAATTTGCTATTTTTAGCCCATATCAATCATATTGACCATTTTCTCAATTTGGAAAATGCCAACATTGTACATGCAATTGTTATACAAATGTTTCATGTTTGCTGGGAATGTCTTAAGATGTATGGTTGTGTGCTCCCACTGTCAATTCTATGTATCGGTACTTATGTATTTCAGTTCTCAATGTGAATCTTCATTGTGAAGTTGTGAAGTGGTGTGAAAACCATCAGGTGTCTCTGGTAGTTGTTGGGCCTGAAGATCCACTGGCGACAGGAATCACAGACAGTCTGACAAAACAAGGTGCACTGGTCATATTTCATATCCGTCTTAGCCCTTACAACGCTGAATTATTTTTGTTTAAACCATGGAGACTAAGTTTTTTTTTCCAATTTGAAGTCGTCATATATGCATTAGTCAGCTCTTTCCGGCTCATTTGAATACCTATGTTATGGGTCTACGGCCATTATTAATATTTTAATTGTTTCCGTCCTCATACGTCAGAATCTAATGTCTACAGATGTCAGATCTGACGTATAAAGACGGTCCTGGTGCTGAAAGGGTTAACTCAGTCTAGTGTGTAGCAGGTATTTATGAGTCGTTTGCGGTCATCCCCAGGATCACACACACTGATTTCGCTTACTGCCCAGTATATTTCTCAGATGTGACACTGGAGACTTTTTAGTTAGCTTCAGGTTTAACATCCAATTAAATCTCAGGAACTTAGTGATTTTTGAGCATGTCCCCATCTCAATTTTGTTTACATTCACATATTGTATAACTATAATGTGACTCACCACATGAAAGGGGAGGTGAGGTACAAATTGTCCAAATTGATACTTAAAACCATCGCGATGCATTAAAGCATCATTTTGCATTTATAACAAATTATTTTATATCATACAACTTGGGGCTTTAGAACAAGAATATTAACATGATTAATGGGACTGTTTTAATCATGTTAATAATAATCTTTTTTTTTTTTCATTTGTCACCTACTTCAAGTCATTTTCACCCACTACAAGTCGAAAAAATTGTGACAGCAGGCTTGTAGTGGATGAAGATGACAATGGTAAATTCAGGCTTGAAAGGGTTGAGTTTACGAAAAAATTTAGATAAAACTTTATTACATTTGTTTTACAAGATTTTTAATATTTTATATGATCAAATAGAGGTTTATCACAATTAACTTCGCCAAGTTACTTAACTGAAATTTTCACCCACTTAAAGTTGCGTCTCGCTGACGCAGTCCACAACTCCAAGTGAGTGAAAATTATTCACATTTAACAAAATGGAGGTTAAATATTTTCTATTATTGCTGATTGATGTCACATTTTATGTTTAACATGTCTAAAAGGTGGTGTTTATTGTGCTGATAAAAAAATGGAAACCGAATTTAAAAGGATATTGTCATCACCATGTCTGGCATATGGCCGTGCGTCTGCGTTTTGTTCCGGTTGATATCTTGCAATGCGTTTGCTGGTTTGTTTTCATACTACACACTCACATGCCTCAGGGGGTGGAGATGTGCCTTTTGGGGGTTTTGCCCTAATTTTTCACCTTCGAATTTGGGGCGTTTATTAACTTAAATTGATGACGGATGATAACATCAGTATCCATACAACATCTCGCAAAGCGTTTGCTGGATTGTTTTCATATTGTACACCCTCATGCCTTAGGGGGTGTAGGTGTGCCTTTTGGAAGTTTTGAACTTTGACCTAAATTTTTACCTTAGACTAATATGTACCCATTATTGACTTTAATGGCGGGGATATCAACATGATCAATAGCGTCAGCGCTCTTGTTCAGGGCTGTTAAGATTGTTTTGCAAAAATAGCATTTGCAAAATTTTATGAAAATCTGTTGAGAATTGACTGAGAAATCAGTGAAAATCATGCGATCCAAGAGTTTCTTAATTTGGGTATAGTGAAAATGAAATCGCCCTCGGTCACAGCCATGTTGAAAACATTGATTTCCCCAGAAAAAAACTAATATAGCAATCCACGTCCCACACCTTTGTGATATGTTGCTATCCATAGCACATAGTGGTGGCAGTGTGCTAGTGTATTAGGCCCTATACTATATATAGTATACTATACTTAATCACCATGATCTCAGGATAGGCCTATATTGTCTCTTTGTCTCACGCAAGATGGCATTGCACATTTCAATAAAGCACAATTATGAATATCATTGTATATCAAATGTGATAGGGACAAATTGTTCCCAGCCTAATAGTAGTATCGATTATGACATGAAAAAACTAAATATAAAATGATCCAATAATAGTTTACCAGACTTTCGGGCATGTAGCAGGCTTAGTTTCTCCGGCCTGAACAGTTTTTACCAGGCACAGACGGACGGTCGGACGCTTATTTAAATGCCTTAGTCAGTCATACCTCTCAAGATAACATCTATTAGCTCATTTTTCTGTGTATGTATTCATGTACTCGAGACAGCGTGCTTAAATTTCAGGCATATCATGTTTTGGACCGAGCAAGATGGCTGCTGAAATTGAATCAAGTAAGATTTTTGCTAAGGAGTTCATGAAAAGGCAGGGTATACCCACAGCACGCTGGGCGTCGTTCAAGGATTATGATGCTGCAACACATTACATTAACAAGTATGATTTTTCCCTTTGTCTTTGTATGAAGTGGTCCAACATTGACTCAAGGATGGGTCAATGTCTGGAGTATTGCCTATCAGGGCTCAAAATTGGCCCCGCCCCAAATTGGCCCCGTCCGATCGTCCGAGACGAACAACAATCTGGGAAGGACGAGTTCAGTTTCACTGAGCTTGTCCTACCGGACGAGTGCCCCTGTTTGACATTATAAGGAAGAACAAGTGATATTTTTTTGAAGGACTAGGCTATTTTTAAGCCGGACAAGTGGAAATTTAGTCCAATTTCGAGCCCTGCCTATCTGTCAGCCATTTTTGAGCCATAGCTTACCATCCGTTGATGCTTTAAAGTAGATGATTTAAAATAAATGCGCAGCTGGAAATGCTCGCCAGTGTGGCAGTCTGAGCACTAGTGAACATGAGCACAGACTATTAGGGACTTAATTAGCATAAAAAACACCTGATTTGTCTGGTGAAGAAAAATGCTGAATTCTCTCCATGCCACAGTAACATCTAGAGCCAACTGGACATGCTCGTTTTGGATTATTTAAGTTGTTTACATGCGACACGATTGCCATTGAGTCTGGCAACTTGTGGAGGATCAGCTATTATCGACAATATTGCCAGGACTTGTGCATCATGACCTTGAGTTTCATTATTTATTAACCTTTGTGCTGTGGGAGCCTTATATATACGATTTTAAACAATTTTCAAACTAACTTAAATATTGCCAAAATAACATATCTTATGGTGGATGCTTACTTAGTCAAATAATTAATTGTGGGACATATCTATTTTTCCTAAATAATATTATTTTTAATTCATTTGAAGCTGGAAATTGCGTTAGCAATTCCAGCTTCAAATGAATGAAGAATACTGACAAACAATTCAGCAGTACATGTAAAATAATTTCTGGTTCTTTTATCCAATACAGAAGTGCAACAATATGTCGGCAGTAGTGATAATATTGCCTGACATTTCACCATCACTAGTCCCTGCTACCTAGTGAAATTGTGATATTTCTAGGTCTTTAACCCTTAGAGAATTGAGCTATTCACTTTAAATTTTCAGCCACTGAAGTTGTGCCTCGCTACAGAGATCCACAACTTCCAAGTGATTAAAAATTTATGTTATTTGTGAAATTCAAGTCCCAGCATAAATCAGTGTTTCAATATTGAAAGTTGCTGCGTATTTCATTTTTAGCCGTCGGCGTTAACATTTAGTTGTGGGCGCGATAACTTGAAAAGTTTTTCATGTATCCTTCCCAAATTTGTTATGCATGTTATAATGACCAGTTCTCGGAGAAGTTTAATAATGGCAGAATTTTTTTTTTAAATGGCCGACTTATTGCGATTTTTAGCCTTTTACGTAAATAATTTGACCTTGTGGGCGTGATAACTTAAAAAGTTTTCCACATATCCTCTTCAAATTTGTTATGCATGTTACTAATAAGTAGTTCTTGAACAAGTTCAATAATGGCTGAAAAAAAATTCAAAATGGCGATTTATTGTGATTTTTCGCATTTTACGTCAATAATTTGACCTTGTGGGCGCGATAACTTGAAAAGTTTTTCATGTATTATCTTCAAGTCTGTTATGCATGTTACTAATAACCAGTTCTCGGACAAGTTTAAAAATGGCTGGAAAAAACTTCAAAATGGCTGATTTATTGTCATTTTTCGCATTTTACGTCAATAATTTGACCTTGTGGCCGCAATAATGACTTCAAGTCCAATGATGGCGGCGGGCTATTGTCGAGTGTGCTCTTGTTAACCCTTACAACGCTGAATTATTCAATTTGAATTTTCACCCTCTTGAAGCTGTGTCTCGCTGATGCAACACACAACTTCAAGTGAGTGAAAATTAGACAGATTTGACAAAATGGAGGTCAACTGTTTTCAAATCTTGCTGATTAATGTAACATTTTATTCTATATCTCTAAGAGGTGGTACTTAATATGTTAATAAAAAAATAAAAAAAAATATATATTCGGGACCGGCGGTTAAAGGGTTACCAACTGGTCATACAGGTGCTAACAAAAACACAGAATGTCTACTGTAGTCGACATCAGTGTTCCAAGGGTTAAACTGCATGTGATACATCTCTAGTTCTTGGATCATTTGACAGTTGTAAAATGATAAACCTAACAATATTTTTATTCTGTGAATATGATAATCCAATTCTTTACAAATTTTTTTATGCAATTTTTGCTATTGATCAAACCTTGGAAATATTGAACAAGCGTGAACAATATATGAGAACTGATTTGCAACATTTTTTATCATTTTCTGAATAAGATGGCCTGTTGAGTTTGTCTAATTTGGACATTTTTATTTCAGTGCTCCCTTTCCAGCATTGGTAGTCAAGGCCAATGGTCTAGCTGCCGGGAAAGGAGTGGTGGTGGCCAGTGACCGTGAAGAAGCATGTCAGGCAGCGAAGCAAATGCTTCAGGTTGGACTTTTAGTATAATCAGGTTTTGTATTTCTTATGCATGGTGAATCTGGAATTGTTAGGCCATTTGATCAAAACATTTGATCAAAACCATTTATAACCTAAAGTTTCAAACTGAACGTAACTCTTCTCTGCCGGTTAAGTTTGTCTTTATATGGTTACAATCACCAATGCTGTTAGGTAATTAAGGGTTTCAAGTTTAGCGTACCATAAATCACTCGCTTATAAATTATATCAGATTGGTGAAATATAGTACACCTCAGTTTTGTCAGGTTTTTCTATATTCTGTTTCAAACTTCATGAACCAGTTTGGCATTGCAGTTATGTGATCAGTGATCAATTACCTCAACACTTTTATGTTAGCTTTTTACCCAGCAGACACGACACGTTCAACCAATGCTGGTTAAATGTTGGGCCGGTGTCACAGACAGTGGCCCAACAATTAACTAGCATTGGTTAGACGTGTCGTGTTTGCTGGGTAAGCTTGCCAATAATTTTAAAATCTGAAGGCCTGGTTACGTATACCTGCTTGTTAATTTCTGGGTGTGTTATTCTGATTTCAATTACATACTTATGGAATACAAAAAGATAAGAAGTGCTGTATAGCTATTTAAATTCCAACTTCTATTATATATCTCTATACCCATAATATAGACTGCTCTACAAATTTGAAATGTACTTTTGTTATCTAAAGAGCATTACTTGGTAACCTCAAGAATTGCCTTTCTGTTTTTTCTGGAATACAGGACAGTAGGTTTGGAACTGCTGGTAGCACAATTGTTGTGGAAGAATATTTGGAAGGCGAGGAAATATCGGTTTGTGTTTTTATCCCTCAGGCCCCAAGAATGTATAATACTATTAGCTATCTCTATGTCCTTGTACTCCGCCATAGAATTTTTTTTAAAAGACTCATATTCACTTGCCTTTTTTACTAACTTACATTTTATGCTAGTACATGTCTGGGGAATTATTCCCACCCACCCTCTACTGACCTTGGGTCAATATGTAGGCCACATTATACAGTAATCCCCCTCTGATACGACTTTCATACTGCCAGGGAACCAAAGTCACATCAGAAGGGTAATCGTATCTGATAGGGGTGAAAAAAACTCTAAAAAAACGTAAAATGGGCCGAATTTGATGTTTAGGACAGCACCCTTTAAACACCTCCATTTTTGTTGTGACACGATCAGCGAAGTTGACAGCCTGTGTTAATTGCCTGTTCTAACGGTAACACATAATTTAGAAGTACTAGAAGTGACTTGTGTTTTCATAAGCATTGAGACAGTGTTTTTTCCACATTTCAATATGGCCTAGTATGCTTTACAGTACAAAACATGTGACACTAACTGTGACAGCTACTTTCAATTGACGTAGACGTACTTAGTCATAGTTTTCCATTCTGGCCCAGCATTTAAAAAATCTTCCGTAGTATTATGCCTAATAAACGTGCCAGGTAGGCAGTCACATTTGGGGCTCGTTTATTATATGGGCACTGAGATCATTGGACAATACCACTGTAGCTTTTTTTCTAAGCGCTTGAAACGCTGATCAATCTGTCTAACTCAATGATCACTGAGTCAGTGCAATGACCATGCAGTGATTACTTATTCTGTAGGCAATACTGACAAGCTGCCGTTATTTTGACACAACTCATCGTACAGCCTAGTAGAGCCTTCTTAATCAAACCTGGTGCCGACATCAGGTGTAAAAAATAGCTGTGACAGAACAAGGATGACACTGTGCACGCTATGGCTTTGTAAATGTGCACACATTACACTCTAACTCAACCCGAAACACTAGGATTGATCGATAATACATTGCAAATAAAAATTTAAAAACATGTTATGGATGTGCACTGTATTCTAATTGAAATATTCAATGGCAAACAGGCGAGGCCAGCGTCTTCTATGTTGACCAAGATTGAAGTTAAACAGACAATACGGACACCGCACGCAGTAACACAAGGCACACACTAACGTGTCAGCACAGATATTATCTTCATGTGTATACACTCTGAGGCACTGTAATGCACTTTGCTATCATTATCTAATTTATATCATTATTTTCACCATTGAATAAGTTTCTGGTGATATATATCACATATCCGTACAACCATAATTTCAAAAATAAGGTATTTCCATTGGGATGTTTATCACACCTAGCAGACTCACTGACATCGTTGACGTCTCCTGCTAATCAGTGGTGTAATGCACCTTCTAAAGCCAAGCGTGCACTGGATGTTAACTGCACCGCATATAAATAAATATACACATCTTGTCAGTGCAGGGGCGGCGGATTCTACAGATGTGACACAGTCTGTGAGCAGTTAATTTCAAAACGTCGTATCTTTAGAAGGATATCGCTAGCAGGTACGGTGATTTGAAGCTACCAGTACACATCTGCTCACAGTGTATTCAATATTGTGACGATGCTGGCCCACTTAATACGACGCTGTACCAGCCTCAAGCTGACAATGGCTTAACATAGTATCTGCTGGGCTGTATTTGACAGTATGTACACACAAGCAGTATCTTAAGACCGGCAGTTCATGCTTACAGTGCAGCTGTGCAGCTAGTTTCAAAAAGTCATATCTTTAGAGGGAGGTCGCTGGGTAGTGCCATGATTTGAAGGTCGCATGTCGTGGGAGAGGGGAAGTCACATTTAAGGGGTGGTTAACAATGTAAAGCACGTCAGTGCTCAGAAAAAAAGTTGCATAATAGAAGTCGTATCTGTCGGGGTCGCATCTGGAGGGATTACTGTATTGCTGTTGAGGAAGATGATAACTTTCTTTGATTCTTAATAACTTTTAGTTATGAGTGAATTGTACACGGGGTTATAGCCAGAGCCTGGACTAAACTGACAATTCAACACACAGAGCTGGAGCTCACATGTCTCGATTTTGACCTTGAGTGACCTTGAAGGGTCAAGCAGAGGTCAAGCACACCTAAATGGTTCATAACTTGAAAAAATTACAATGTAAGGTCTATGGTTTTCATCACTTGCTTATACATGTGGGACACCCCACCATGGGCCATGCAATAACATATTTATTTTTGACTCGAGGTGACCTTGAGAGGTCAATCAGAAGTCATTCACATTCTTGAATGATTTACATTTTGAAAAATATATGTAAAAAGCGTTCTAGGTCTATTGTTGTCCTTTTTATCCCCCACCCACGAAGTAGGGCGGGGGATATTGTCATCACCATGTGTCTGTGGTTTTTTTCCAGACGATATCTCGTAAACTGTTGGACGTATTGTTTTCATATTGCACACACACATCCCTCAGGGGATGTAGATGTGCCTTTTGGGGTTTTTCACCTTTGACCTAATTTTCAACCTTTGACGTTGAGGTCATTATTGACTTTAATTAATTGCGGGGGAGATCGTTAGCGTCAGCATTCTTGTTTTTTTATTTCGTCCCTTCTACCAGGGAATGCTTTTTTAGGGTTCGTAGTTAAACCCAATCCCATCTAGTTCTATATTAGAGACATTTGTGATAAATTCTATGGTTATTAATTACTTTCCCATCCAACGGCCACTTTAGAATTATATTAAGGTTAGGACGTTGCAGTTAATAACTTGGGTATATACACAAGATTTTCGTTTTCCTGTGTATTTGAACAGTCAGGGTGGGGTCGCTGTATGTGTGTGTGTTACCAAGATAATATCCGCTGCAGCGGGATTTAAACCTGGTACCCCGGGGCTCTAAGTCGACCACTCTACCAATGAGCTTTCCTGATCCATATATGTTATATACATTTAATAACCATCCTTCATGAATTGAGCCCAAATAGCTTTATAATGATAGTTGCCGTAAAATCTAGAGGTGGTACATGAAAATATGTGAATAGTGATTCAACCGGCATAAAATAATGGATTAGATGTTAAATTTGAAATGTACATCACTAGCCACTACAAGCAAATGAGTTTTGCAACAAAGAATTAGGTTTACAGTATACTTGTTGACTTTTTTCAGTGCCTTGCCTTCAGCGATGGTAAACATGTCTTCTGTATGCCACCTTCTCAAGACCACAAGCGACTATTGGATGATGATAAAGGACCAAATACAGGAGGAATGGGAGCTTACTGTCCATGTTCCTGGGTGAGACTACCTACTTACCATTCACCTGCAATTATTAGTTAGTGGGGGCGGCATGGAGAGCTAACATATACAGCTTTAGTGTGTTTTTTTAAACTTAAGTTTTAAACTAGAAGTGGTTTTGAATTGTAGTTAGAAGGTGCTAAACTGCCACTTTACAAAGTTGCAGTTTAGCACCTTCCAACTCCAAGGGGGCGGTATATAGCTGGGCCGTGGTAATTCCTCTCCGGAATTAGCGTATTTTAGTGAGAGACGTGTTATTGTACTCGAATGGTATTGTGTCATTATTGCAGTTAATACCATGTGTAAAAATGTAAACTTTGTCATACAACATAGTTAATTGTTTGAGCTAATGAGTATCTGATTGTACCTCATCAAATTTTATATGTGTTTCACTGCTGTGTTACAGAAAATAGCTTTGATCTGTTAAATTCAGTCGCTGATAAGCTTCTTATTAGCCTGCCTTTAATTTTTATGCCTCTGCGCGCCTGCGGCCGGAGGCATTATGTAGTCAGGTTGTCCGTCCGTCCGTCCGTCTGTCTGTCCCGAGTCAACGGAGGCATAGTCATTGACACACCTTTCTAGTTAATTAAGATAGGTGGGCTATTGCAATTTAAGTTTGGCAGCGTCAGCGTTACCATTTACAAAAATTCAGAATGGCTGATTTATTGCGATTTGTCGCATTTCCGTCAATAATTTGACCTTGTAAGCGCGATAATTTTTTCATGTATTCTGCTCAAATTTATTATGGATGTTACTAATAAGCAGTTCACAGACAAGTTTGATAATGGTTGAAAAAAAATTCAAATGACCGATTTCTTTCGCTTTTGCACATTTTACGTCAATAATTTGACCTTGTGGGCGCGATAACTTCACGTTCAATAATGGCGACGGTTTATTGTTTAATGCGCTCTTGTTTTAAATTTGAAGTGAATAAAGGCAAAAATCAAGCTTGAAAGGTTTTACTCTTTCAAGCCTGAATTTGCAATTGTCATCGTCATCCACTACAAGTCGTAAATTGCTGTCAAAGTTCTCTACTTGTAGTGGATGATGATGACTAGAAGTGTATGGCAAATGAAAAAATATATTGTTAATATTAAAACAGTTCCATTAAAATTTTTGCTTCAAAATCCCCAGGTGTAGGAAATTAAGTCACTCTTCAGAAATGCAAAATGATGTTCTGATGCATGGTGAGGGTTTAAAGTGTTAAACGGTTGTGTAGCGATTAACCCTTACAGCGCGGGGATCGACTTTAGTCGTCAGAATCTGCCGTCTGTAGACGTCAGATTCGATCCCCGCACTGTAGGAGTGAAAATATTGCTAATGGTTGTAGACCCATAACATAGGTATTCAAATGAATCGGAAAGAACTAGCCAAGACATTTATGATGATTTCCAATTGAAAAAACTTTTTGATCTCTATTGTTTATACAAAAATACTTCATTGCTTTAAGGGTTGATCTAGAAGACTAATTGATGTGTTTGATGTCTCCTCACAGGTGACACAATCCGACCTGTGCACGATACAGAAGAAAATACTGGAGAAAACTATTGAAGGAATGCTTCAGGAAGGACGACCTTTTGTGGGTGAGATAGGCCACAACTCTTTTGTCCCCTGTGCAAGCTGTGCCTCTATCTTAGTCCTTAGAACACTGATGTCGACTACACTAGACATTCTGTGTTTCTATCAGCAACTGTATCACTTCTGATAACCAGTTGGTAAAAAAATATGCTTCCAAACTTGAAACACTGATATATGTTGGGACCTAAATTTCACAAATAACACAAATTTTCAGTCACTTGAAGTTCGCGAGACACAACTTCAAGTGACTAAAAATTTAAATTTATTTACTCAGTGCGCTAAGGGTTAAAAATGTTGTGTAGTAAATGGAAACACATGGTCCATTCTTAACCCTTTACCCGCCGGTGCCGCATATAGTTGGGTTTTCCTTTTTTTATTAGCACATTATGTACCACATTTTAAATATGGTAAAGATAAAATGTGACATCAATCAGCAATATTTGAAAACAGTTGACTTCCATATTGCCAAATCTGAATAATTTTCACTCACTTAAAGTTGTGAATCGCGTCAGCGAGACACAACTTCAAGTGGGTGAAAATTACAATTACAACCCACTAAGCACAACTGTAGTGATTTTAATTTGTTTTATTAGCCGATTAAATCACTGTTATTTGGAATGAAATATTAATGTTTGAATGTCAAATTTAGCAAATTTTGGTTCTGACAAAATTTGGTTAATATGAGTAATTTTCACCAACTTTCCACCCACTATGGCAAGAAACAAGATGAATGGGTGGAAATTTTAATTATTTAATTTAGCACTTTAAGGGTTTAGCACAATACTTTTCTCAATATGTGCTCTTTTTTTCTGCATCGTTGCAAAACATTGTTATAAGAATATAGCTGTTCTCCAATAAAATATTTCACAGCTGCTGTTTTTATTTTAAATTTTATTTCAAGCACAATGCACTCATGAATATTTCGGTGATTGTTCTGACATAATTATTATCCACTTTGCATGCACCAGTATAACTATTCAAGTTTACTTTCACCATGGATGCTGCACTTGAAATGACTTGAAAGCTATTTTAGTTGTCATTTCTGACTAAACTGCAGGTGGGACACTGTCATCCGAAGTTTAATGGCAGCCACCATGCATGCTATTCCTTGTTCTAAGTAAATGTAGATGTTTCTCTCTTGTATCAGATGTAGAAACCAATTATTATTCCCCATATTTTATTTACATCTGTCAATAGGTTTGCTGTATGCTGGGTTAATGATGACAAAAGATGGACCTAAAGTTCTAGAATACAACTGCAGATTTGGTGATCCGGAAACTCAGGTATCTCTCTAATCATAGCTCTTTTTGGCTATTGCACCATAGGAATACTAGCCTAGAAAATCAACAAAATTAAGTTTGTTTATTAACCCTTTGATTGCGGGTTCGGAAGATAATCGGTTTTGCATATATTTATTACCACATGAACCACCTTTTAAACATTGTAAAGAGAAAATATGACATCAGTGAGTAATATTTAAGAAGAGCTGAACTACATTTCGTCAAATCTGAATAATTTCACTCACTTGAAGTTGTAGATATGTCGGCGAGACACAACTTCAAGTGGGTGAAAATTTCAATTGAATAATTCGGCGGTTAATAGGTTAAGGCCAGAAAAAAGGGGGCTACTGCCAAATGATATAGATATCTTTATATATATGTGACGCAACACCCCGAAATCAGGCTGAGTGCGAAAAAAATATTTTTGAGATTTTTGCTGTTCTAGAAAGCATACATTGTCCTGATCATTTTGGTATAAATTTCATGAAAAACGGTCTAATACCACCGGAGTTACAGCCAATTGAAAAGATTAAGTGCATTTGGAATTAAAAATAGGAGTTTTGAGTAAATGCTACTTAAAGATGCAGTGCATGTTAGCACATTTCATAAGCTCGTTTCAACTCTGACTTGTTTTTGTCATTTTTGCATTTTAAACATGTTAGGCCTAAACAGAAAAGCAATATTTCGCCATAAATTACAAATCACCCGAGGAGATTAAGAAGTGTATATATATATATTAGGGAAAGGTAGGGCACAAACTTCCGTATTTCACCTTCTAGTCCGTATTTGGTTGTCATGGCAACGGAACCACCCTCAACTCCAGAATATGAAGAACATAATATGTTTTGCCTGTTCTGGTGGTTCTAATTCAAAGAAAATCGGCAGTTATAGTCCTGACTAGGATTAAAAAATACAAAACTACATGTCTAGGTCCACACATTGCTGGGGCCAACCCAAATAATTCGCCTGAAGGACATCACCTTCCTGGATGGTTGCCATGGCAACCAATTTTATCAGAAGTACATACAATACCCAGAAACATATATGAATTCTAGACAAAAACACACAAAATGCATGATATTCATGATTCCTGTTTATCCCACACGGGAAAATACGGGTCTCAAGACACATAGTGAAGCATCTTATCATATTATTGAAGTAGAGGGTAGGTCAAAAGGTCAGCAAACTTTAGTACTTGACACCATATTTCAATCGGAAATGGTACATAAATTGCTGCTAAACATGGAATTTAGATTTCTCTCACTTGACTTTTCACTAAACTTTTCTCACTTGAAATCAGATATAGGAATGATCTAAAAGTGGTCACAAGGTTTGGGTGAACACCAATAATAATTATAATTAAGGGCCAATAACCCTTCACATAAGTTTCCATGGCAACATATCACCCAAATACATTAAATTCACTGGTACATACATAAAAGGCACAAAAAGCCCCCACTATCCGATAAATTATACCAACATGATTCAAAATGCATCCTAAGTGGGATTAGTGTTACTCTTGGACTGATGAAAAAGGACCACATAGACATTATTGGTAAAGAAAAGGGTCAAAAGGTCATGAAAATCTCTAGTACATGGTACCATATTTCAATTGGAAATGGTACATAAATCACTGCCAAACATGCAATTGTACACATTGAAATGGACATTGCTCAGTTGAAATTAGATATAGGAATGACCAAAAAATGTTCACAAGGTTGGGGTAAGCATCTCTCAGATTATTACAGAGGGTCAATAACCCCTCACAATGGTTGCCATGGTAACCAATTTTATACCAAATACATTTAATTCTTCGAAATGTACATGAATTCCAAAGAAAAGCTCTCATTCGCCAACAGAATTACACAAACATGACTCAAAAGGATCCTACATGGGATCAGTATTAGTCTTGGACTAATAATAAAGTACCACAGTGACAATAAAGGTAATGACAAGGGTCAAAAGGTCATGCAACCTACACAACTCTGCATTACATTTTAATCAGAAATGGTACATAAAACACTGTCAAACATGCAATTGGGAACATATGAATAGACCTTTCTCGGTTAAATCAGATATAGGGATGACCAAAAACTAATCCCAAGGTTGGGGTAAATACCTATGCAGAGTTATTACAGATGGCCAATTACCCTTTGCAATGGTTGTCATGGCAACCAATATCACCCCAATTACATGAAATTCACTGAGAAACACATGAAATGTACAGGTGGGCTCTCACTATCCTATTAAATTATACCAATCAAATTTAAAAGGCATTCTACATGGGACGAGTATTAGTCTTGGAATGATAATAAAGTCCTTGGGGTGAATAAAAGGGTGAAAATGTTAATCAAATCGTCAGTACTTGGCAACAAATTTTAATCGGAAGTGGTACATAAATCGCTGTCAAACATTTAGCTGTACACACTGAAATATACCTTTCTCAGCCAAAATCTGATATAGGAATGGCCAAAAAGTTGTCACAAGGTTGGAGTGAGCCCCATTCAAAAGGGCCAATAAAACTTTACAATGGTTGCCATGGTAACCAATTTACCCCCCCCCCCCCCAAGTACATATAAATCACTGAAAAGTACATGAATTGCACAGAAAATCTTTCACCCTCAAATAAGATTTAAACCTGATTCAAAAGGCATCATACATTGACTGGTAATCTTAGACTGGTATCATCACAGGGACAATCGGGATATATAGAAAAGGGTCAAAAGGTCATGAATGCAAAAATACAATACAATGTTTTTTTATGTTTTTATTTTGTTTCGTCAGTGTAGGCCTACTTGGTGCCACAAAGAGTATATCAATTTCACTGCCCTATGAGGAAGTTCTGGAGGCCATCATTAAGGCCGTTTAAACAGAACAATGTGGGAATATCTAAGAATTGAGATTCTTAGCAATAAGGATGAAAATCCATCAAATTTTTTCTTCTTCCATGAACTCCTTGTGGACTTGAAACAAAGCTAAAGAGGGGCCGGAGGCTATGCCCTAATTTCTGATTGTTATGTGCATATCGCGGTATATTTGCTACTGCAATAGAATCCTGTTAGAGCACGAATCGTTACACCGCGATATAGGTTAACGCGGTTCGCGCATGGACCCCGTTTTTTCCAGGTTAAATTTGACCTAATAACCAAAAGTGCCTTGTTTAGTCTTGATAACGCCGGTCTGCGGTAAAACAGCGCCCGTACACGTTCACATGTGCTGATCAGTCATCCATGTATGCTGTGATCATTGCACAACTCTCTATTCGTGGCCACACTTTAGACAGACACGAATACTGACGACGCGTCGGATCAACCTTTTGACTACCACTGACTACCACGCTATATAATATATGACAATCTTGTTATAACGCGGCATATGACTATCTTGCTATACCCCGGCATATGACGATCTTGTTATACTGCAGTAAATGACGATTTTGTTATACCACGCTATATTACGATCTTGTTATACCACGGTATATGACGATCTTGTTATACCGCAGTATATGACTATTTTGTTATACCGCGGTATATATTGATGATCTTGTTATACCGCGTTAAATGACGATCCTGTTACACCGCGTTATATGATGATTCTGTTATACGCAGTATGTGAGCGGTATGTGATCATCATGTTACCGCGGTATAGAAACATAGGCCATAGTATTTTTATACAGAGAAATTGAATTATTTTAGTTAATTAACG
Source organism: Flabesymbios commensalis (assembly GCA_964017125.1). Classification (NCBI taxonomy): domain Eukaryota; kingdom Metazoa; phylum Annelida; class Polychaeta; order Terebellida; family Flabelligeridae; genus Flabesymbios; species Flabesymbios commensalis. The sequence goes on from OZ024917.1 coordinate 48,277,763, forward strand.
TGGACCACCCTGCAATAATCGTCCGGTATGTGCTCATTTTAATTTGTATCGCCAATAGCCTAATTGAGGAATGACATGTAGATCTTTTGATGATTTTTCCTGTTTTGCAACTTGCCGATGTTTTGTTTGTGCAAGATCACGGCAAGGAGGACAATAACAATTTGTTGCGTGTATGTAACACATTTATTAAGTACACATTTTCTCTATTTAATCGCCGCTGACAGTTAACTATCTGGACGTCTGTGTACGTCAATAACATTATTGGAGCTTAACATGTCTCCCATTGTGACGGCGAGTTACGCAACATATACAATCCACTCCACTCTGTAAGCACAATGCAGATGATAACGGTACAATGCCGGGGCAACCTCTCAAATCAAATCAAATAAACTTTATTTCGGGAAGGCACTCTCACGATGTTGATCCAGCTTTGAAACAGCGTTGTGCTATAGTTTCGTGTGTACGATAAACTGTTTACATCTATTGTGACCTCATGAATCATAGTCTGGGAAGCGATATAATTCTAGCAAATCTCGTCGATTCTCAAGGCCTCGTGAATATATAATACAAAGCCCACCCTCTTATTAAACCTCGAAATAAAGTTTGATTTGAGAGGTTGCCCCGGCATTGTACCGTTATCACCTGCATTGTGCTTACAGTGTGTAGAGAGGGACATGGAGCTATGGTTAGAGCGTGGCGCTCGGCCGATGTCGCTGCCTGCCGTGCGGTTTTGAATCCCGCTTGGTGCAGAATTTTCAGAGAAATATCACGTTTCTCCCCTCTCCATCTTGGGACATTGTTAACATGTTGTGTCCTTGGGCATGGCATTTCACCCTCAAATGCTTCACTTGACTCAGGTGAAAACGAGTACCTGTTATGACAGAGATGGCAATGTGTACGATAAGTTCAATGCGCCGAAACGGCTGTAGGACTGTATGCTCTCTGTGAAGTTAAAATGACACACGAATGAACAAGTCCAGTGACCAGGGGGTAAGATGTGAAGTCGGATGATAGGTCTTCAGACTTGATATCAGACTATAAACCTGCACCTTTACCTTTACCTGTCAATCAGTTTAAAGAATACAACTATTTTTTCGCCCGAAATATAGCAGCGTATTTGTTATTAACATATCTACTCTAATTACGCACTGTGTGATCCCATAGCATGCACAGGGTCGGTGTAGATCCGTCACGCCTTCCATTCCGGTCCAATGTCGCCCTTCAATCTCTAACTACACATGAAGTGATTTTACGGAGCACAAGATACATGTAGATAGATACATGTAGATAGATATTTTTTGGAACATAGTAATATATGTAGGATATCTTATAAACATGGTAATCAGGAGCAGTATTGCAATCAGAGCAGCATTGTATAATTTGCAGTTCTCAATATGGCATAATGCGAAGTACGTGCCCTATTGAATGATCTGAAATGTCTAAAATATGTATACAATGTCTTCTACTTCCCCCGTGCTGTATACAGTACAGGAGAGTAATAACCACCCGCTTCCTGACGATACCGGGAAGTTATAACCTACTGGACAGTTATTACTCCACGGTAGGCTAGACAATACTGCTCAGTCATGCACCTGGTAATATCTAGTACATAGTTAGCTACGAACACCACCGCCTGGTATCTGGATATAGCGTGTCCATATTAGGCCAATGTTTTACCTTTAGCGGTAGAACGATCGTCTCGCTATAGCGCGATCCGCGTTTCTTAGACCCCAACTACCGCGTTGTAATTTATTTCAGGTCCGTATCTTGAAAACTCTGGATGCGCGCTCAAGTAGAAGATCGGTAACTTCGCTTAAAAAAATACGACGCCGCGAGCGAAATGCGTCACTTTTGAGAGCGCGATATCTTGGCCATATAACCATTAATCTTGCTGAAAATTTGTGACGTCATCGTAATAACATAAATTGCGAAGGACCTCAATTCTTAGAGAGATCGAATTAGAAATGAGCGAGAAGTGGCCTAATAAACATCGGCAAAATAAGCGAGAAATCCCCATGCATTGTCAAATCCTAAATGGGCGAATTGTGACGTACCTAATTTTTTTGATTGTCCCAAATCGATATGCTCTAATAAATCATACAAAATATACAAATGAACTTTTTTTTTTCCACTAATCGGACCAAACTAGATGATATAAAACATGTTAAGGTATTTATTGATGTCAGAATCTCAAAATGGTGACATTGTTCCAAAAATGGCAAAGTTAATGTACTCGTTGGATTCCTGGCACTGCCCTCTCAGCGCATTCCGCCTGATTTCGGGGTGTTGCGTCACATATCTTATTTTTTAAGGGGTGTAATGATATCATAATTACTTATGACACAATAATGTAGTGCAAATGGCTCTAATAATATTTAATTCATCTAGTCATGTTGGTAATTATGCATTCACCCACTCTCCCAAATGTGATTACTTCATTTTGTATGTAACAACTTGCCTGCAATTAAACAAAATGGTGACCATTTTTAATAAAAAATGTTGATAGCTTGTGATGCAATATCTTGAGAGCCTTTAACCTTTATCTATAATGGTGAGTTAATTTATTTTAATTTTCACCCACTTGAAGTTGTGTATCGCTACCGCGACCCACAACTTCAAGTAACTGAAAATTACCCATATTCGTCTAATTTGGGACCAAATATTTGTGAATTTTGATGTTTATTTCCAATAACTCTGATTCAGCCTGCTAATAAAACAGATTAAAAATGACACTGTCGTGATCAGCAGGATATAGGCTATAATGCTGCTGTGCGAAGCCAAAAGGCAGTATCTGCTTACTTGTAAAGTGGGAAGATGATGCATTTTGGCTTTGCAGAGCTGTAATCCACTGAAAAGGTTATATAAAAGCTAGCATTTTTATGCTTGATATCTTCAGGTGTTGATGCCTCTTCTGGCCAGTGATCTTTACCCAATCTTGAGAGCTTGTTGCGAGGGCAGACTTGATATGATTCAGCCGACTTTTCACCAAGATCGCTATGCTGTAGCTGTGGTATTAGTAAGCGAAGGTTATCCGGGATCATACAAAAAAGGCCACAAAATTACAGGTGAACAAATGTGTATGTGATTAATATGTAATTACACATAATAAGCAACCGAAATATATAAATTACTTTTTTTTACGATGACAATGTATTTTTTTTTTAAATGTGTCTGATTTGCCAAAACACATGGTTCTTGTGTATATATTTTTGGCAGATATACCGAAATCTATGATTTGAGCATTGCAGATATGATTTTAACATTCAGCACGTTTGAGTAAATTATTTTTTGATTTGTAATCAGAATCATAAATAGTCTACGGGAAATATTAGAAAAATACAGGCAGTTTTCAAAAAAATGTGAAAAAAGACAGGTAGTTGTCTAATCTTCGCTAAGGCCTACGATTGCTTCACATAGAGACAGACTATGGTACTTACCGTTTTAGTGCGGGGACCGTCTTTATACAACAGAATCTGACGTCTACAGACGTCAGATTCTGACATATATAAAGACGCTCCCCACACTGAAAGAATTAACATACTTATAACAGCCCTAGACCCATAACATAGGTATTTAATTGAACCAGAAAGAGCTAACAAAGACATTTATGATGATTTCAAATTGAAAAAACCCTTGCTTTTCATGGTTTATACAAAATATTTCAGCGTTACAAGGGTTAAATAAAATATACAATAAACAAGTACCAGCTTTTCATTCAGTATCATGAGGTGCATCCAAAGATACGGGAAAAATATAATCACTTGACATGGTAATACGTTTTATGCTGTCAAATTACAATTCATCTAAGAAATTAGTTGTGATTTTCTTGAGACTGGCATCTCTGATGATTTGTTCCCGGTTACCTAGTAACCTCATACATTATCTGTTGCCTGATTATGTAACAATGCTGTCATATTGATTTCAGGTGTATCTGAAGTTGAGAATTCTGCCAATGACCTTGTTTTCCATGCCGGGACCAGTATAAGTGACGGTCAGCTGGTGACTAGCGGTGGTCGTGTGATGGCAGCAGTAGCTGTGGATAAAGTTCTCACAGTCGCTACCAGTAAAGCCAGGAAAATATCCAAACAAATAGAGTTCGAAGGAAGCTTTACCAGATCTGACATTGCACACAAAGCCCTGGGAAAGTGAGTAAAATGATAATAGACGTAATATATTGACTCAATGTTGGTTCAATGTTAGGCTAGTGTTTTAAATGCAGTACAGCATTCACATGTCAATGCTCTGGTGAGCAGCAGAGCATTGATGTTGTCAATTGCACCTTATGTAATATGACTACAGCATTCACATGTCAATGCTCAGTTGAACAGCAGAGCGTTGCTGTTTTTAATTGAACCTTATGTAATATGACTACAGCATTCACATGTGCACACTCAGCTGAGCAGCAGAGCCCACTTGGCTAAAAAAATATTTGGTCCATGGTGAAAGGCTGAGCACTAGGACAGTACTGGAATCAACGAAACTAGCCTACATAATATTATTATACAACATCTCATTTTGCACTTTCTGGTGCTCGGCAGTGAGGGAAAAGGCCGGGATGTTTTTGTCAATTTTTTGTGCCAGCCCTGTTCTCCAAAGAAACAGTACCATAATTTAGAATCATATACATGTGTAAATGCACATTTTGTAAATTTATGGTAAATGTGATTAATGTATATTATGTTTATATTATAGAACTATGGGACTAACTTATAGTGACTCAGGTGTGGACATATCTGCTGGAGATAAGCTGGTATCAATGATCAAACCTTTAGCTGCCTCCACTGCTCGTACTGGCTGTCAACCGGACCTTGGTCTGTTCGGTGGTGTGTTTAATCTTCCTGCTGCTGGATACAAAGAGCCTCTTCTAGTCACTGGAACTGATGGTGTAGGAACAAAGCTAAAGGTGAATCTTTGCTGAACATTGTTCAGTTCTTCAAACATAGGGCCTACTTGTATGTGCACAGATTGTGTATATTCATATACTTGTACTCAAAAATTGAAAAAAAAATTCAAATGTTTACCGGTATATATAATAAGATAGACTTTGAATTAGAAACTCTTCTCTTGGAAATCGATGTGTAGAGCTGTTACATGATGGCCTTTCAAACTATTCATGTAATTAATTATGTAGGTCACTTTGTCATCTGGTCGGTAGGTTTCCCGAAAGAGATAATAATATTGCTATGGCCATATATTTCTCATAGAGGAGTTTTTAATAATATTTTAATGTCATTCTGTTGCGTAATTTATCGGAGTTGATATCGCCTGAATTTTTTAAATATAATTCCTTTTAAGTTTTGATTCGATATCAAGATCAGTAATACCTTCAAATTCTGGTGTATTAAAATTTGTTATTTGCTTAACTTTTACGCTGCTGAATTATTTGTTTCTATTTTTTTTCATTTGAAGCTGGAATTGCTAACACAATTTCCAGCTTCAAACAACGAAAAAAAATTCTATCTCTGAAAAATAGACACTCCTAATATGAATTATTTGATTAACTGAACATCTGTTCCAAAGTATTTTTATCAATTTCAGTGTCATTTAATTTACATGTAGTTCAGTATTTACTTGAAACCGTATATATACAGTCCTGGCAGCATAAGTGTTAACCCTTAGAGCACTGATGGCAACTGCAGTAGACATAGTTGTGTATCGTGGTAGCGAGACACAACTTCAGGTGACTGAAAATTTAAATTGAATAGCCCAGTGATATAAGGGTTAATAAGCTTGTGTTATGTCCACAGATCGCACAATCTATGGAGAGCCATGCAACAATTGGTATAGACCTTGTGGCCATGTGTGTGAATGACATACTTTGTCATGCTGCGGAACCTCTCTTCTTTCTTGATTACTTTGCCACCGGCCGACTGAATGTCAAAGCAGCTTCACAAGTTGTGAGAGGCATCACGGAGGGGTGTCATCTGGCAGGCTGTGCTCTGATAGGTCTGTATAATAAATGGGATTGATCTTGCTTTTGCAAATCTTTTCTAAACTGAATTCATAAAAATATGATTTGAGTGTATTAGGCATAGGTGAAATTAATTTTTTTTGGTATAACTAATTGGATGATTTTAGTTTCCGTTCATTTTGCATTTTATGTGTGTAGAATGTCAAAGTATTTTTTAATGAAATAATAAGTAGCCATAAAATTAGAAGTTTTATACTTTCTACTTTATTTGCTCTGTAACTGCAAAGCGTGTAGTATATTTTAGAAAGGTATGAGATAATCTAGCTTTTGATCTATATCTACATCAGGTGGAGAGACTGCCGAGATGCCAGGAATGTACGCTGCAGAGGAATATGACCTGGCAGGCTTCACTGTAGGTGCCGTATCGCCCGAGCAATACCTACCCGGTAAGAAGCCAGTGGAAGACGGTGACGTACTGATCGGAGTCGCATCGAGTGGCATACACAGTAACGGCTTCAGTCTGGTTCGGAAGGTGGTGGAGAAAAGGGGATTGACGTATAAATCAGAGAGTCCCTTTTCTACCGGGAAATCATTGGGTACGGATGTATCAGTTAGATAACACTGCTCTGCAAAGCTAAAAGACAGTATCTGCTCTCACTTGTGTTTTTTTACATGGTTTTGAATCACCAATCAACAGCTGTCATTTAGTTGTTATTTGAAACCGGTTGGTTATTTTTTCATCACACCCCTCAATGATATCCCTCATTGCTAATGTAGCAAACAAGAATGATATGAATAACCTGTAGTCAGGGACTTAGTTAGGATTAAAAAAATAGCCCAATCCAATATTGATGCAATCTGTTTACTGGACACAGATCACTCAGTTGCAGCTTACAGCACAACATCCACAGCTTATCCCATTAACCCTTTAAGCCCTTACGATGCATTAAAGCATCATTTAAAAACCTTGAATACAGACTTAATTTTCAAACAACTGACGGTTTTAGAAGGAAAATTTCCATGGAACTCTTTTACCAATACATGGCAATTTTCTTTAATTTTTCACCCACATCAATCATCTTCATGCACTACAAGTCGAGAATTGCGGCAGCAATTCGCGGCTTGTAGTGGATGATGATGACTATGGTAAATTCAGGCCTGAAAGGGTTAAACACAAAACATTTGTATAACAATTGTGCCATGTTGGACCAACGTTATTTGCGTGTATAGTTCACCCCTCATATTATACGCAGGTGTAGATTTTTGTACAAATTTTTAAGAGCTCAATGATCAGTTGTTAACTCTGTTTTATTACCCCCTGTTGGGAATGAAATTGGTGTTTAACCATCAAGATTTTCAAGTGTTTGCTCTCAAATTAAACAAATATGAGAAATTTTCACCCACATAGAGTTGTGGGACTCCCATAATTTCAAATGAGTGAGAATTTTAATAAGATAACTTCACTGGAAAAGATTTAATAGGTTATGTGACATCATTTTGCAGGTCCATTATATATACAATAGAAATGTGCCTGTCCAAAAAGACGGATGGATGGATTGTCTGCTAAGTAAGACCATGCCTGAAATGTACAAGTTTACACATTGTACCTTTTCTTACAACATAAATAAAATTTGTACCAGATGCAGTATTCTATCAGTGACTTTGATCTATGTGCGATATAACAATATGTAGGCCTGCGTCACTTTTCTCGTATTTATTTATGACTATGATTTCTTACATTCTCAATGTATGGCACTGATGGGATGACTCCTGTTTTTTCAGGGGATGCATTACTGCAGCCGACAGAGATCTACGTGAAGTGTTTACTTCCTCTTCTAAGGTCAGGAAGGATTAAGGCTGCGGCTCACATCACAGGCGGAGGCCTGCCTGGCAATGTGTGCCGTGTACTTTCACAAGATGTGATGACACAGATTGACGCTGATAACTGGACAGTCCCTCCTGTATTCGGGTGGTTATCTCAGCAGGTAAATTTGGTAGAGTTACAATATTGTCTCCTCCCTAAAGATATCTTAGCCAGCATTTAAATGTATATTTTATTAAAAAAGGTGGGGTGATAACGTCAGGTATGACAATTATATTTAGTCTTGGATTACGACAACAAATTTCAGCCAAAAGAAACAAAGGGACAAACTACTTAATGTTGTACTGATGGAGGACCCCTCCCCTGGGCACAAATTAACCCTTAGAGCACTGAGCAAAGAAATTTAAATTTTCAGCCACTTGAAGTTGTGTCTCGCTACTGCGATCCACAACTTCAAGTGACTGAATATGTGTGTTATTTGTGAAATTTAAGTACCAACATATAGCACTGTTTCAAGCTTGAAAGCAATTTTATTTTTAACAACTGGGTATCAGAGGTGCTACACACATTTTCAGCCACTTGAAGTTGTGTCTCGCTACCGCGATCCACAACTTCAAGTGACTGAAAATGTGTGTTATTTGTGAAATTTAGGTACCAACATATAGCACTGTTTCAAGCTTGGAAGCAATTTTATTTTTAACAACTGGTTATCAGAGGTGATGCAGTTGCTAATAGAAATATAGAATGTCCAGTGTGGTTGACATCAGTGTTCTAAGGGTTAACGGCCACACAACAACAAGGGTTATATGTGTGTATTTGTTTAGGGTAACATTACACCTGATGAGATGAGCCGCACATTTAACTGTGGATTGGGTATGGTATTGGTCACCTCCCACTCTGATGCCAAGTATGCTGTGGATGAGATACAGAAGTGTGGGAAAAGTTCCTGGATCATTGGCTCAGTCTGTGACAGAAAAGAAGGTGATGTTTTAATGTTATTGAATCAATTTTCTACTTTTGTGGAACTGCCTTGACTGTGCCATCTCTGCAGGCACTATGCTATGCCTTTACAAGCCTTCTTCACTGTCCTGTGCTTTTTTATCTCCCGCTTGTATGGATTTATAGAAATTCAAAATGGCCGCAAAAAGTTTTATTTGCCATAATTATTATTAACTTTAATTAGCTCCCGGAGGGAGCTATGGATTCTACCCCCATTTTTTTTTTGGCTCTTTTTTTGCCTATAACTTTGTACGAAAATAAGCTAGGATAACAATTTTTGGTATGTGGGTTTTGCTACTTCCAGGTGGATAATGGACAGGTTAAAATATTTTTAATCTGAATTCAATACGCAAGGTCGCAGAGGAGAAAATGATGATGTTACAGTGTTGGGCCGTCCGTAAACAATTTGTTTCCGGAGCATATCTCTTGTCCGATTGTCTTCAAATTTTACACACAACACCCCTAGCGGGTCTAGTTGTGCCTTTTGGGGTATTTGAACTTTGACCTACTTCTGGTTCAGAACTATGACCTATTTAGACGTTTTGACGCGCACTTCGTTTCCGGGGCAGATCTCGATAAGTACTGGACCTCGACAGGCCTGATATTGGGGAATATCATGAAAACCGCTCAAGATAGCTACACCATTAATATCAAATAAATTGTAAGGTTTCAGGAGAGGATGCATTTTGAAAAATTTCAGGTTGATAAAATTCAAAATGGCCGCCTATCGGCCATTATTCACCTCGACAGGCCTGATATTGTGGAATATCATAAAAAAACGCTTAAGATATTTACACCATCACTATAAAACAAATTGTAAGGTTTCAGGAGAGGATGCATTTTGAAAAAAATCAACTTGTCCAAGATCAAAATGGCCGCCAATCGGCCATTATTCACTTTCACATGGCCGTCATTTGGTAAACCGTGCTAGATGGCTAGACCATTACTATAAAACAAAATGTGTGATTTCAGGAGAGGATGCATCTTGAAAAAATTCGACTCGATAAAATTCAAAATGGCCGCTTATCAGCCATTATTCACTTTCACATGGCCGATATTTGGTCAACCGTGCTAGATGGCTAGACCATTACTATAAAACGAAATGTGAGATTTCAGATGAGGATGCATCTTGAAAAAAATTGACTTGATCAAATTCAAAATGGCCGCCTTTTCCGCCATTATTCATTTTCACATGGCTGATATTTGTTAAACCGTGCTAGATGGCTAGACCATTACCTGATTACTATAAAACAAAGTGTGAGTTTTCGGGGGAGGATGCACCCTGAAAATTTTAAACTTAAGAATTCAAAATGGCCGACAATCAGCATTATTTACTATATATCAGGTAAACCGTGCTAGATAGCTAGACCATTACTATAAAACAAAATGTGACGTTTCAGGAGAGGATGCCTTTTAAAAACTTTCGACTCAATCGAATTCAAAATGGCCGCCTATCGGCCACTATTTACTTTCACATTGCTGATATTTGGTAAACCGTGTTAGATAGCTGGACCATTACTAAAAAACAAAATGTGAGATTACAAGAGAGGATGCATCTTGAAAAAAATTGACTCGATCAAATTCAAAATGGCCGCCTATCGGCCATTATTCACTTTCACATAGCTGTTATTTGGTAACCGTACTAGATGGCTAGACCATTACTATAAAACAAATTGTGAGATTTCAGGAGAGGATGCATCTTGAAAAATTTTGACTTGATCAAATTCTAAATGGCCTCCTATCGGCCATTATTCACTTTCACATGGGCGATATTTGGTAAACCGTGCTAGATGGCTAGACCATTATTATAGAATGAAATGTGAGATTTCAGCTGAGGATGCATCTTGAAAAATTCTGACTCGATCAAATTCAAAATGGCCCCCTATCGGCCATTATTTACTTTCACATGCCCAATATTTTGCAAACTGTTAGATGTTAGTCCATTACTATAAAAGAAAATTTGAGGTTTAGGGGGAGGATGCACCCTAAGTTTTTAACTAGTTTATATCGAATTCAAAATGACCGTAAATCAGCTATTAGTTACCTCGATTGGCCTGATATCGGGTGAACCGTGCCAGATAGGTAGACCATTACTGGGATACTGATTAGGATCATTAATTTCAATGGAGGTTTGCAATCTCTGACAGACTGTCTAGTTCTTATCTTACTCTTAGACTGGGCTTCTTAAATCTAGTTGTCTTGCGTCTTGATTTATGACCTAGCCTAGGACTACATTAATAACCCTACACAAAATTCAAATTCTAATTCGAAACGGGAGCTCCTGGACTTATGTAGTCTTGTTTGCCTGATATCTGGGAAACAACAGCTAGACCATTACTATAAAACAAAATGTGCAGTTTCAGGCTGGGATATGCCCTGAAAAATTTCATCTGTTATCAAACTAAAAATGGCCGACTATCGGCCATAATTAACTCTAATATGCCTGATATCTGGCTGACTGTTACAGATAGCTAGAACATTACTATGAAACAAAATTTGCGGTATCGAGTAGGGATATGCCCTCAAAATTTTTAACTTGATCATATTGAAAATGGCCGACTATCAGCCATAATTACCTTTAATATGCCTGATATCTGCTATGAAAGAAAATGTGCGTTTCAGGGAGTGACATGGCCTGAAAATTTCAACTCTAAATTGAAAATGGCCATCTAGGTACACTATTACTGTAAAACAGAAGGCAGGCAGGGCGGGGGATTATGGTGGCCGGCTGGCCTCTTGTTAATTATTTGTGGGTTGTTATTAACCCTTAACCTTTAAAGTGTTAATTTGAAATCTTCATAAATGTCTTAGTTAGCCCTTTCCGATTCATTTGAATACCTATGTCATGGGTCTAAGGCTATTAGTAATATGTTTCTTCTTACAGTGCGGGGGTCGACTTTAGACATAGCAGCGATTTGATCGGCTAATAAAACAGAATAAAAACAACTTTTATAATGCTTAGCTCTTTCTGATTTCAGAGTTAACCCTTGTTCTGCTATGCCCAGATATATACGGGGTTAAGGATGTTTTAAATCAATCAAAATATCACTTAATTTTGATAAAATAGTTTTTAGTAGATGCTTAATTGAATGTTACCTATTTGGATTGAGATCCATATAGGTGGGTTTATGTTTTGTTTGTAGCTTTATTTACTGTGTCATTCCCCTCAGCTTCTCATTGCAGTCAGTGCAGACAAAATGCAACAAGATTTGTCTAGTTCACTGAATGTATATGATTAGGCTGTAGGCTTGGCTGTTGGTTTTATCCTTTCACACTATAAGCTGTGGACAAAAATTTCCACAGTACTCTTAGCTGCTTTCCTGTGCAAAACAGGGATCCAAAAGTATCCAATCACATACTAAGTTTTCTGCCCAATCATAGAGCAGCTGTTTTATGATTGGCTGCATAAGAGTACTCTCTTATATGACCAATCAGAGAGCTCTTGAATCCATTGCTGTAGTCTCAATCTGGATTCCCAAATCAGTCCTTTGTTTGCCAGCCTGGAGCTAGTTGGGGTGCAGTCTCTTTCTCTATACTTTTTTTCTACCCACCTCCTCCCTCATCCATCCTCTCTTCTTATGTCATACTAACATATTCAAGTTATATAGGGAGCTTCTCCAGCAACATAAGTGGGCATTCGATTGCCATCTTGGCCCCCAATCGTGCTCTCAAGCAGCCTCAGCAGCATCATGATACGCGGCAGGGTAGCCTCACTCATGAGACACAGCAATAATGCTTCCTCATGACTCAGAGAATTACATACCCCTTATGATGCTGGAGAACTCCCAAAAAGCCAATTGTAATATAATGAATAAACTGTAGTTTGAGTAATTACTGACTTGGTCTCATTTCATTCGTCTTCATATATCACAATCGTATGAACCGAACTTTTTCTAAACACTTATCGTAAAATTGACATAATCCAATAATTTAATTTTAGACATGTCTATTTTTCATAAATAGTAATATTTTTCGTCATTTCATCCAGCTTCAAATGACGAAAAGTACAATTGAAGCAATTCAGCAGGACAAGGGTTAATGCTCTTTACACAAACGACACCATGATCCTGTAGTTGAATGTTGTTGCCACATGTTTTGCAGATCAAGATCAAGTTGTACTAAAAAATCTTCAACATGCATTATCATCATCATGGTCATCATCAGATTCAATTTCTGCTAAGAAAATACGTTTGGAGAATGTATCATCTGAATGTGGCACAGAAGGATTGGTCAAGAGAAAAGTCGGGGTTTTGATCTCTGGAACAGGTAAAGCAGAAAATCTCGATGTGAGCTGAGCCACCCGTTATTTGATGCCTGATTTTATTGGGAGTGTAATCATGCATCAGATTAATAATGGCCGTCATTGGGAGTCTGTCTTTTCGCAAACGAGGTTTCCAACAGGGTTACATTATAAAAACTGTTATATTAATCCATTATATCACATACCGTTAGCCACATAGTAGGATTCATTATGGAAAAAAAATGGCCTAGGTGATTTTGGAGGGGTAAAAGTGATTTGATCGCATATTCTGTTTTATCAAGATCTCTAATGTTTTCAATTTTTTTTTTCTCAAAATTGCCTTTTTGGCGGCCAATCTGTTTTTTATCAGTCAGAAAGGGCAATATGACCAAAACTGTTGCATTATTTGTCAGAAAAAGATGTGTAGCACCACTTTTCAAACTGTAACTGGCATGCTAAACTCATTTCTGCCACAATTCTTTTTTATTTAAGCAGCCCTTGCCGAGGCGGGCTGCTTACTGTATTCCACACGGTTCGCCGCAGTTATTTGTTTTCAAGATAGTTACTAATCTATCAACTTCTTGGTGTCTTTTTGATCCTCATATCATCAACCCTTTAATTACTATGGCCACTAACGAAGACATGCTCGTTAGCACAATCCAGAAAAAAGTTTCGATCATACCTTTTTTTTATTTGGCATATATGTTCAGCTATGTCAGCCAATGACCTGATTAACTTTTGGGACCAAACAATTTAAAATGGCCGTTCAGCGGCCATTTTCAATTTAGTAATTTTATGATATTTACGTAACTTAAAAAAGGCAAGATAGCTGGAACATGAATATAAAACACAATGTAATATCTCACACGAGGATAACCTATGACAAATTTCGCACCAATAACATCCAAAATGGCAGCCAGTCGGCCATTAATTTTTTTTTTCTCATTATCTGGGAAATCTTGCATGATAGCTGATCTATGAACTTCTGCTTCCCCAAACATGTACTTCACATAGCCATCAGATACCACCGGGGGATTTTTGGTGACATTTTGACTACCATATAATCAACCCTTTTATTACTAGGGCCACTAACAAAGAAATACGTGTTAGCGCGATTCAGAAAAAAGTTTCCAGCAGATTTTCTTTTTATTTGGCAAATATGGACAGCAATGTCAGTCAATGACCTGATTAACTTTTGGGAGCAAACAATTTCAAAATGACTGTCTAGCGGCCATTTTGAATTTGAATAATTTTGTAATATTTATGCAACTCAAAATCAAAGCAAAATAGCTTGACCATGCATATAGAACTAAATGTAGGGACTCACACAAGGATACCCATGATAAATTTTGCAGAAATAAAATTCAAAATGGCCGACTAACGGTCATTTTAATTGTTTTTTCTCATTAAACTTATGTTGCATAATAGCTAAAGCTGTTTTGAAAAAAATGAACCTTGAGAAAATTTGCTGATCTCGGTTAAATTTGAAATGGCTGACTGGTGATAAAATTGGGCTGCTTTCGTGTTCGTTTCCGAACAACTCTTTCTAGTTACCAATAGCCACCCCCTTGTCGAAGTAGGCCCCCTATTTCATTTATGTCTGCCTCAGAGTAGAGGGTGGGGAATTCGTGGGGATTCCGTACTTAGCGTCACATGATCACTGGTCACATGATCACACAGCGATCACGTGATACACTTTCCCTCCTTGATATGCTTATATTATTTGCATAAATTCATGGTTCCCGTTGGCCATCTTGAATTTTTAACTTTTGACAGAAGATTCCTAGAATTGTATGTGATACCTCATTTTTGACTAATTTGAATACACTGATTCCATTGGCATGGTTATTTTTACGATTCAAGGTCATATAGACGTCAAAACCAAGATGGTTGCCATCGCAGCCATCTAGAATTTTTAACTTTTGACAGAATATCCCTAGAATCTTGTGTAATATCTCATTTTCGACTAATTTGAATACACTGAATTCAGTGGAATAGTTATTTTTACGTTTCAATGTAATCTGATGATCCAAAACAATATCGCCACCAATAACCAGAAAATACATGGAAACTGTAAAAAAGTGTTTTATTCAATAATTTATCTGCTTTGCCCTTGAAATGACCATTATATGACCTTGTCCTGACCTGGAGTAAACCCCAGTAAAGGGCAACCCCAAACCATGCCACCTTTATTACCCAGGTGTGGGTGCCTCAGGTGTTTTGTGACTTGAAACCCTTGTTCTACAAGACTCAAATTGACCTTATTTTGTACTGATGTTAGCGCTGGTACAAGGTGTGATATAAGAAGGCACGGGTGATATAAGAGTGGGGTATTAACCCTCCAAGCCACATATAGTCACTGTACCCTCTAGGATGCATCTTAGAAGATTTCCCAGCCACAATATGCAACTGCAACCTTGTGGAACACTCCTTTGGAACAAAAAACTGTAAAAAATGTTTTTTTATTCTATATTTTAGCGTGTTTGACCTTCAAATGACCTTGACATGACTTTGGGGTAGTACCCCTGTAAAGTCTAACCCCAAGCCAAGTCAGTTTGTAGCCAGGTGTGGGCCTATCAATTGTGGGCAAAGATAATTCACATGGAAGATGGTTGCCCTAAAACTCCTGTATCGGCCCTACGTGGCATGGCACAGGGAGCTCAATAGGCCTGGCACTCAAAAGGTTAACAATAATAAGAATTTTCTATGGTATACTTAAAAATTTATTCCTAGGTGATTGGCAAATCAATGAAAAATTTGAAATTTCCAGATGTATAATGTATTGCATATCCCTTCAATATTTAATTATATCAAGATCTTCCAAGCACATAAATTATCTTTTTTTCCAGGAACCAATCTGCAAGCATTGATTGACCACACACAGTGTCCTACAAAACATTCAGCAGCAGAGATTGTGATGGTTATATCCAACAAAGCGGATGCGGCTGGACTCAAGCGAGCCCAGCAAGCTGGTATTCCCACAAAGGTGAATTAATTCATGGCACAATCAGTGTATTTTAACACCCGAAGAATTTCTTTACTTTTTTTGTGGCTGGGCTTCAGCCCAGGCACATTATTGACAGTGTTTGGTGGGACATAAAGTGACGTCAGTTCATTCATAAAACTGATAGATGGGTGAATTCCATTCATAAATCTGACCATTGGCCTTAGTTTCGGGACCCTATCAATAGATACGGATATGCATATAGCTTCTTATATCAGCTTGATACAAAACAAGACTGTTCGATGTTGACGGTCCCTAAACTACTAGTAGTAGGTATAGTGCTCATGTCTGTCCAAACAAAAATATCATTGGCTGATAAGCAAAAGCCCTTGTCCAGCATAATCAATCAGCTATGTTCTGATTGGGCGCAACTTCTGCAAATTACAGGGCCCGGTAACAAGCATTTTTCTGGGGAGATGTGTTTGTATCCAGCTCACTGATTAGCCAGCAATGACATTATTTAAAATGTGACACAATAGCTGACATCCATCTCCAAATATGGTAGGCCCTATTGGTCTCAAGGACTCCCCTCAGGACTGGGACATACTGCATGCTGATTGGCCAGCAATGAAATCATTTATAAAACATAGCCTCAATAGCTGACCTAATCTCTGTTGTCAGAATTATCTGTACACAGGGTTCCCCCTAAAGATCTACGCTTGCCGTAAAACTACAGACGACGTCCACTAGAGCCAGCGCTGGGTATACATACTGAGCGCACGCAATGGTTAACACAGTTGAAGCTTGGTCAGCACGCTGTCTGCTGCATGCACTGTGGCCACTTTTCAACAAACACGAGACATTGACCCAATGTTGAAACAATGTTGGGCCACCGTTCACGACGCTGGGCCAACATTGGTGTGGCGAATAATATCGCCTGTCCGCTGAGTCATGCAGGGTGCCGATTGTTCTGGGAATAAGCAGGGCTATCCACGAGTGCGGTACTTTTCCAACAACATTTTTACAACTTTATTTTAATATGTCTAATACATTGTCCGTAAACTATTAATGATAAAGAAAACCAAATTTGATATATCTGTACATTTCAAAAAAGTATACATGGTGAGTGAAGAATCTATAATAGATCGAGACATATGCATGATATGCCACGGGAACTGACAATAATGGAAAGCTACCTTCCCAGCAAACACGGGACAATCACACAATATTGTTTCAATGTTGGTCCAGCGTCGAAGACGTTGGGCCAACATTGAAACAGCATTGTGTGAATGCCACGTGTTTGCTGGATTGTGAGGCCTATAACATATATGTATAACAGGTGTTTCATCTATATAACAGGTGAGACATCTTTCCAATACTGGACCAATGTTGGTCCACCGTCTACGACGCTAGCCCAACATTGGTCCAATATTGGGAGTATGTATCGTGTTTGCTGGGATCATTACAGGGTTGGTTTCAGTTTGCGAGATCCCATCCTGCAGTCTTCAGATGTGATCCTATTCCTTCTCAGTGTGGAAACAACTAGGTGTGCCTCTCAGGATGCGGGATCCCCCCTTAACAGCAAGATACCCCCTCAAATTAAGTAGCCTGCGCACCCTGGTCCTGGACCTGCCATATACACAAACAGTGCGTTCCCAGTTTACTGCTGTCGCAGTTGCATGGCGTGTGTTGCGATCAACAGTAAAACATCATAATTTTATCAAAATCACAGATTTGATACGCATAAGGGCATGCCGTTATCATGTTATGAGCGAGTATGCCATTCTGATCAATCAGAATGACACACCCTTATCATTGAACAATTTGTAGTATTTCAGAGTCCCAGACACATGAGGCCTTTGGCCCTATTTAATATATGTATTTACATGAGTTGTTCCTTATCTGTAATTACCCCTTACATTGCTGAAATATTTTTGTATAAACCAAGGAAACCAAAGGGTTCGATTAATATTAAATCATCATAAATGTCTTAGTTAGCTCTTCCCGCTTCATTTGAATACCTATTTTAGGGGTTGACGGCCATATCAAATATTTCCATTCTTCCAATGCGGGGATGTTCTTTAGAATCGGACGTATAAAGTCGGTTCCCTCACTGAAAGGTTTAAGTGAAATATTTGAATTTTAATTGTTTCAGTAGCTATCAAGATAGCATTTTATGGTTTCGTGTTAATAAGAAATGACTCATGATATAATTAAACCCCAGAGCACTGAGTTGTGTCTCGCTACCGCGATACACAACTTCAAGTGACTGATAATTTGTGTGATTTGTGAAATTTAAGTCCTAACATATATCAGTGTGTCAAGATTGAAGGCATACTGTAAATATTTTACTTTTAACAACTTGTTATACAAGTGCCAATAAAAACACAGAATGTCTACTGTAGTCGACATCAGTGTTCTAAGATTAACTTTGCTGTGTAGGTGTTACTATTATTCTTTTCACTGTTACAGGTTATTAATCACAAAGAGTTTGCTTCACGTGAGGCCTTTGACAGAGCTGTTAGTGCTGTGCTGATCAGTGTAGGAGTGGAAATTGTCTGTCTGGCTGGATTCATGCGTATTGTGTCAGGTGAGGCCTTTGTTGTCAAACGACTTTCCTTATGCTGGCCTCTCACGGACCGGACCACACAAACGATTTTTTAACCCTTAGCACACTGATGTCGACTACAGTTGACATTATGTATTTTCATTAGCACCTGTATAACCAGTTGGTAAAAATAAAATATGCCTTCAATCTTAAAACACTGATAGATGTTGAGACTTAAATTTCACAAATAACACAAATTTTCAGTCACTTGAAGTTGTGGATCGCGGTAGCGCGTCACAACTTCAAGTGACTGAAAATTTAAATTTCTTCTAAAGAGCTCTGAGGGTTAATTTGCGCTGACTGACTGCATATGAGAAACACGATCACACTCAGCAGATTGTTTCATGTCGTATGCGTCATTTTGCTCAATCATGTACTGACGAGGATGTCTCGTGGAAAACTGTCCAAGAAAAAACAGCCGTAGCTGATGAACAGATGGCCTTTGTTATGATTCAATTTCTTTATAGTCCTGGGGCCCAGTGGTGTTTTCTTACAAAAATGGCCCTGAAATCACCCACCTGTTTTTAATGGTAGACCACCTGGGGCACATTTTTAGCGGGGGTGTACATTCTGAAACCCGGCAGTAGGCCTAAATCAGATATTGAAGATTTTGTGTAAAAAAATTAATCCCTAAAATCTGCCAAAATTAACCATCTTATGCCTTCAAAATGGCGTATCATCACCGATAGTGGCATATCCACCTGCACCAACATTTACCGTATATCCCCGGGTATAGTGCGACGCCATGTATAATACGAGTTAAGATTTGAGGCCTCTGATGACCTGAAAAACGTCTACCCCTCTGTATAATACGACCTCAAATTTTGGATGTCGGCAGCGTCCCGGTCGGCAGCGTTCCGGGCCATCTAAATGTAAGGCATGGATATTATCTTATTCTATTAAATAGCGCCGTGTCTGCATAGACGATGCTCAATGACGGGAACAGCGGCAACAGTACATCTCTGCAAAACCAAAGGGCAGTATCTGCCTACTTATAAAGTAAGCAGATACTGTATTTTTATTTTCCAGGGCAGAGTGGATGTCATCGGGACTGTCTCGATCGGCAGACAAATTTACATTCCAAGATGAAATGTTATTGTAAAACATTTGCAGACTAGCCGCATTGTCTAGACACAAGAGGTGTTTGGTTGTATAAGTGTCAGGGTGCAATAACACAGCAGCGCTTCATGAACTACAGCTAACAGATACCACTATTTGCTCAATACCGTACCAGCCCCGCCAACAGCGGTAGGCGTTAATGTTATCCCAGCAATATGGACATTCTGAGGCCTACATGTATAGAATTTGCGATAGGAGATATAATCAGTGGTATCTTGTTATATTTCGTCAACGCATTCTCTCATTCAAATATGAAAATATCATGTTCAGATTTGTCGTACACAATAGAACACTCTCATATGAAAGGCGATCTTAGATTAAATCATTATTAATATAAATGAACAGGTCAGAAGTGTGAACTGGTTGCAGACTAACGGCGTCATTTATCTGCCCGTGGTTGTCAAAGCGTCGGCGGGAATGTGAGACGGGGGCTCCCAGGAAACACGACACATTCACCCAATGCTGGTACAATATTGTGTCAGCGTCGCAGACGGTGGCCTAACAATGTACCAGCATTGGGTAAACGTCTCTTGTTTGCCACTAGTTGGAAAGGCACAGTCTTGTTGTATCGTGTGTATAGGCCTGCTTATCAAACACGCTGACTGGCCTATGTTTAGAGATACGTTCTACCGCTAGAGAACTTACCGCTGAACTTACCGCTAGAGAGCTAAAAAATTGTACTAAATTCTACATCTATGTATAACACGAGGTGCCTTTTTGCGACATGAATAGCTAAGAAAAAACATCGCATTATACACGGGGATATACGGTAAACCTTCAAAATGACGAGTGTGGATCCTATGACCAAATGAGAAAAAAATCAATATAATTTAAAAGTTCAAGGTCACCAGAGGTCAAGATGTGGAATAATATGACCCCTGCCCAAAATTAAGCGCCCCTAAGAATTAAAACGTCTCCAATTTAATATTACAATATGATTTAGCTAACAGGCATGTCCCCTGTCAAATGTATGTACACATACATATAACAGATATGAAACTTGGCTGACTGACAGACCTTTTTTTTCAGGTTGGTTTGTTCGAGAATGGAACGGCAAACTTCTGAACATTCATCCTTCCCTGTTACCTGCATTTAAAGGGATGCATGCTCACCAACAAGCACTGAAAGCAGGCGTCACTGTGACGGGATGTACCGTACACTTTGTCTCAGTAAGTATAGACAGCGGGTTTCACTGTGACCAGATGCATCGTACACTTTGTCTCTGTAAATAGAGACTTCAGGATTCACTGTGCCGAAATGCACCGTACATTCATTTTGTCTCTGTAAGTATCGATAGCAGTAGTCACTGACGAAATGCACCATACAATTTGTCTCTGTAAATATCCACAATGGGATTCACTGTGATGCCTGGGATGCACCGAACACTTTGTCTCTGTAAATATCTATAGGAGGAGTCACTGTGACGAGATGCACCGTACACTTTGTCTCTGTAAATATCAATAGCGGAAGTCACCGTGACGAGATGCACAGTACACTTTGTCTCTGTAAATATCTATAGCAGGAGTCACTGTGACGAGATGCACCGTACACTTTGTCTCTGTAAATATCAATGGCGGAAGTCACCGTGACGAGATGCACTGTACACTTTGTCTTTGTGAATATCAATAGCAGGAGTCACTGTGACGAGATGGACAGTACACTTTGTCTTTGTGAATATCAATAGCAGGAGACACCGTGACAAAATGCACCATACACTTTTAAGTATTGACAGTCTCAGTCACTCTGATGAGATGTACATGTACCATACAGTTTGTCTCTGTAAGGTATCAACAACTTAACTTAGATGAGCTTTATTTATCTCTGCAAAAAGCCTATAATTTAGTACTTAACTAAGCACTAGCTACAGCAGAAAAAACTATTATCATCATATGAGATCCAGAAAGTTTTGCCTATTTTATTCTTGGATCACAGGGCTCACCACTAACGGTTGCCCCGATTGCCCGTGGAGTTTAGGTTGGGGCAAGTGAAAAATTACAGCCAGTAGCCACTGGGCACTAACGTCAATTTGCGGGCAAGTGATAAATTTTTGGGGCAAGTACATGTATCCCAAAATTTTTCAGTTTGTGTGTAACCCTGGATCTTGTCATTGGAATTGACGGAATTGTAAGAAATGAAAATTCTATTTTTTAATAGAAAATAGATGCATGGTTTCGTAAAGTAAGCATGTAAGGAGAAAAATAATTTGTGGTGAAGGTTTGGTGTAAGGACAAATTGTCTTGCCTTCGATACGGTACCAAATTAGTTGTTACTATGGCAGCCAATATCATATCAGGTATTCAAATAAAGCTGAGAGAGCCAACTAAGACATTTATGATGATTTCAAATTGAAAAAACCCTTTGGTCTTCATTGTTTATACAAAATATTTCTGCGTTGTAAGGGTTAAACGTTATTTATAGGTTATATTTGTTCTCACATAGTACGTGTGATATTTGTTACAGGAAGGTGTGGATGAAGGAGGGATCATCACACAGGAAGCTGTGAATGTGCTGCCAGGTGATACAGAGGATGCTCTGTCTGAGCGAGTCAAGATTGCCGAACATTCTGCCTTCCCAAGGGCGCTGGATTTGATAGCCACAGGCGATGTACAGATGGGTGCTGACGGACAAGTGGTCAGGAGGAAATAGTCTAATTTTCATCATAACACTGCTCTTCAAAGCCAACATGTAGTATCTGCTTACTTGTAAAGTGAGCAGGTACTACCTTTTGCTTTTTTGCACTGTGGAATAAAGACAATCTGAGCTTCAGTCGAAATACCAGGTATTATACTTTAAAATGAGATGTAATTCCTTGGTGGTAAGAGCGTTAAAGGGTTTTCATTAAGTACCCAGAAAACAAGAGGCTCTCACCCGATGCTGTTTCTATGTTGGGCCAGCGTCGAAGACAGTGGGCCAACATTGAAACAGCATCAGGTGAAGGCCTCATGTTTGCTGGGTACATATCACTTACTCTATACAGTGGCCCTTAATTCAAATGCTGTATATTTCAACAAGACACATTGTATTATTATGAGTCTTTTCTTTGTTTACATGTTATCATGTATGTATGTAGCTCAAAAACACAGTGCTAATCATTTGAGATGCATTGAGCAGTGACTGACCCATTGTTGGGTCAGTGTTGGAACATCATTTATCCAAGGACTTTATTAGGACTCCTGCAAAACAAACTATTTCCAACATTGTGAACACTAGCTTTTCCAATCTTTGTTTTGAATGTCTGTGCTTTTTGCGACTGTATGTTAATGCTTTTTTAGCTGATAAGAAATTGAAAACGTTAAATATAATGCATTCCATTGTCAGTAAATTAGCCTGCAGAAGGTATGTGCTTTGTCAATTTAAAGTCTCAAGGTTTATTATTGCTTTATATTTTCTGCAGATTTTAAGCAAATTGTCAAAATGTCTCGCATAATTAGTAATTTAGAATTCATGTCTGGGATTTTTCAGACATATGTTTTGTTACTGTATTATATTTAGATATAAAGCTTTAATATGGTATCATAAAATACTCATTTTGATATTTCCAATTCTATCACTTCTATAACAAGATCAATTGTATCTATAAAGCCAACATGTCCTTAGCAAATAGCCGCTGGCGATCTTAAATAATTAAAAATGGTTTTGTTATTCATTTGAAACTGGAATAACCAGTTAATTCCCATGTTAAAGAGTATTCATTCAGTCTGGTATATCGCGGAGCATCAATGAGCCAGAACGTCTAGTAAAACATGATGACAGCATATGGTGAAAATTTTGATAAATTAATTTATATGAAGTTATATATGATGTTAACGAAAAATAATTCAAAAGCACTGGAACAGGTTAAACTAGTTTTATTTCCAGGTCGTAGAATTCCATGTAAACTGTGACATCTGCCGTATGCAACACTTTATACCACAAATACCCACTGTCTCAGACAAGGGGATCAAAGCCTACTCCAGGACACATGAAAGCTGACCCCGTTAATTTATATCCTAAAGTGAGGACATAGGGGGGATTCACCTGCTGCATCTATTGTTTGGCCAATACTGGGCCAATGGCATCAAAGTGTGTCCCAAGGCTGTGCTGCCATTCAATCATTCTTTAGGTGTACACATAATCTGTCTGGGTTATCTCTGGATTCATAGAAATGCTGATAATTTTTTTTTTTAATCATGATCTGTGGGATACACTGCTTCAAACAAAACAAAATACCAAAATTGATGTCATCCCACGGAGTCCCTTTAAGAGAAGTAATGAAAATCATCTTCAGTGTTCAGATGAACAGTTACAGTAAATATACAGATAACATATTAATTAGCATTGTTGTACACAATTTTCTTTAAAGTAGATGGGTTGTCATGATTCGCTCAGTAAACATTTGCCCACCCATATGCGCAGCATAGTCAATTTCCACAGAAGTGGGGTCTGTCACAATGTGAATATTATTGTTTAGTGAAGCAAAACAATCCCAACCCAGAATCTGTTGTTCATAGACCGCAGATTCTGACAGCTAAAGTCGGTCCCCGCAATGAAAGAATAAAATATATATAATAGCTGTTGACCCATAACACATGTATTCAAATGAAGCGGAAAGAGCTAACTAAGATATTAATTATGATTTCAAATTGAATAAACTCCTCGGTCTCCCTGGTTTATACAAACATTTATCAGCATTGTAAAGGCTAACTTGACACATTCACTTACCCAGTCACGTCACTCATTCTTCAATACTCATTCCTCTTACTCACTACGCTCACTCACTCACCAAATCAAGATTACTGTTGTTTGAACACGACGTTTTATACATAAGCTTTCGCATTTATTGTAATATGCCTACTTGTAATAATGCCCACATAACATCAGGATGAGCAAATTAACCCTTGGAGCACTAAGATATTCAATTTAAATTTTCAGTCACTTGAAGTTGTGGCTCGCTACCGCGATCCACAACTTCAAGTGACTGAAAATTTGTGTTATTTGTGAAATTTGAGTCCCAACATCAGTGTTTTAAGATTGAAGGCATATTTTGCTTTTAGCAACTGGTTATACAGGTGACAATAAAAACACAGAATGTCTACTTTAGTCGACATCAGATATTGTAAAATATTCCTGTTCTGATCCTGATATTATCAAATAATGTCACAAAAAGGCAATATTTGCATGTTTTCAATCCGAAAATCCACAGCTCGCTTTCAAAAGCCTAACATAATGTCAATGTCATATCATGATTTTCAAAAAATTACAATGAACACTGGCTAAATTTGTATCACTCAGAAAAATCAATTTAACATGTGAAATGACTTGGTAGTTTTTGTTGATTTTTGCGTTAAAACTTCCTTTAAATGTCGATGACATATATGGTTCTTAAAAAGATAATAAATGTAAGTGTAGTAATAATATGTATATACATGCACATTGAAGATATACATCGCAGAGTTTTACACTAAACCCTTTCAGTGCTGGGATTGTCTTTATACGTCAGAATCAGACGTCTATAGACATCATATTCTGACGTAGATGTATAAAAACTAGACCCGCAGCACTGAAATAATTAAAATATTTATAATGATTGTATACCGATAACTTAGGTATTCAAATGAAGCATAAAGAGCTAAGTAAGACATTTATGATGATTTCAAATTGAAAAAACCCTTTGGTCTCCATGGATTATACAAAAATATATCAGCGCTTTGAGGGCTAAAAGAATGATTTGAAACAGGCGACCATCCTGGCAGTGTACACATAATTATGGCCTGTTGTTCATGAATGTCGCTAGTTTTTGGGTCGCGCTTTCCTGCGATATTCCAGACTTGTTATTGTGTCTTCTCATCTGCTTGGTTTATGGAGCGTATATCCTAGTTATATTTCTAATCCTTACAAGTGTAATGGGAAACGGTAAATTAATGTCTAGGCTGTGGATATCTGGCATGCCGCCGATATCACCGCTCAATATATATTACGCTTTACGAATCTTTTTGTTGTGTAGTGTCACATATTGAATACGTATTTCTTCATGTATATTTTGCAAATATGAAAACCTGAAATGTATTTAAATTACATTATTTATCATCCATGCATGTTAACAGTGTACATTTGGTACAAGGAGCACAATAGTTGAGAACTAAATTAAAAAAATTGTATGAGTTTGGTCATTTTACAAAATGTATGTGTTGTCCTTTTATGATTAATATTGATAAAAAAACTTATTAAATTTATTTATTATTTATTGTTTGCTGCTGATTGTTTCACAAAAAAGTGATAATGACTATGTTAGTGTAATTTTGGTCCAACAGATAGTCGGACAGTAAACAAACCACATGTCGTTGTCTAATATGGTCTGCCAAAGGTTAAATGACCTGATATCAACTGATGTAAACATAATGTAGGCCCTACTGTCTTCTAACTCAATCATTTGTAAGAACATTGTTATTTTGTATACTGGTAATTGCCTGCAAAATCAATAGGCAGTATCTGCTAACTATACAAGTAAGGAGATACTGCCTTTTGGCAGTAGGCCTATAAAGACGATCCTAAAGAATTAAAATATTTGTAATGGTCCTATACCCATAACATAGGCACTCAAATGAAAGGGAAAGACCTAGCTAAGATATTTATGATTATTGCAAATCTCCATGGTTTAACCTTACAGCGCGGGGATCGACTGTAGTCGTTAGAATCTGACGTCTGTAAGATTCTGACGACTGAAGTCGATCCCCGCGCTGTAAGAGTAGAAATATTTCTAATGGTCGTAGACCCATAACACAGGTATTCAAATGAATCGGAAAGAGCTAACTAAGACATTTATGATAATTTCAAATAAAAAAAAACCCATTTGGTTGCGATGTTTTTTACAAATTAATTCAGCGCTTTAAGGGTTGAACAAAAATACTTCAGCATTGCAAGGGTTAAACACTGACAAACATGGGTCAGCTTCTTGTGTTTTGCTGCCAATTACTAGGGTTAACTGATCTCTTTATATAAAGTGACGCCTCAGAAAAACACGAGACGTTCAACCAATGAGGGTTTATTGTTGGGCCAGCGTCGCAGACGGTGGACCGACAAAAAACTCGCATCGGTTGAACGTCTCGTGTCTGCCGGGCATAAACACTATTGTGTTTCTTTCCACCAAAGTGTTCATGAACATTCTATTTTTATATAAACTTGTTTACATACATTTTTTTACATTTGCATTGAATTTACTGCTTGATTGAATAAAAGTATTTCACTTTATTTATGTGATTTTCCGTTTGTTTGTGTAACGTTGCACCTTGTTCTAAGTGGCTATTGGTGGAGATTTGTTGACCCTAGAATTACCCTGCGTCTGTGTGTGCGGTGTGGGGTAAGCGGTGTGGGGTAAGCGCAATACTCCCATATTTGCCCAATTTGAAAATAATAGACATGCCCATCGGGTCCTGCGTCCATGTTAAAAGTCACAGTGATTCTAGACATCATGTTTTGACAAAGATGGAAGTCGTGAATCTTTGGTACACAGTCAGGGTATACAGAGCCTCTGTACTCTGAGCTTTACAATATAAGGTATCGGCGACTGGTGCGGCTGGTGATTCCTCTAATCATTTTGGTGTTTCGAGCTGACGTCAGTCAATGCATTTTTTGGATTGTTTTTGAACATGTTAAATGTAATTAATATTATTATTTTCTTCTTTATACATACTCTCACTCATTATGTAATTACTCGGTTTCTACGCTTTCCAGAGGGTTTTTTTTGCTATATGCAGTAGCTAATTTATCTCTGGTTTTGGTGCGGGAAACTCAAAAATATCATGCCAATGCTGTTTAACTGTAGGTTATTTTAAATAACTGATGCATATTTTATTTAACCTGTGCTTGTTAGCTTGTTTTAGTATATAATGTCGTTTGATTTTAACATGTTTAGGTTAACTTAGCATGCATATTTTACCGAACTAATCCTGTTTTATATAGTCTTGTACATATGTTCATTTTAATGACGCATAAGTCTGCATAGACTTACCGTCGTCAATAAATATCTATTTATCTATATACAAGAACATCTCACTTTCTCCAACGTTTAACTCGAGGGTGAAGTTTACCCCACTTCGTGTCCACAATATTATAAGCTAATTCATTCGCGTCTGAGCAAATCTACGCTAACACGCGCGGCTCTGGCCGTTTCTGCACGAATCATGCCTCTGACGAAGCATAAGTCAGTAACTGGTCCCCAGCAAACACGGGGCATTCACCCGATGCTGTTTCAATGTTGGGACATCGTCGAAGACGGTGGGCCAATATTGAAACAGCATCGGGTGAATGCCCCGTGTTTGCTGGGTCACGACATGGTAACCAGTTACTCCCTTAACCCTTTAAGCCCTCTCGATGCATTAAAGAAAATTTTTACATCCCTGAAAACAGACTTAATTTTTCTACAACTAATGATTTTTGAATGGAAATTTCCATGAAACTGGTTTGCAAATACATGGTGATTTTCTTTAATTTTTCACTCACTTTAAATGATCTTCATCCACTACAAGTCGAGAATTGCGACATCAACATGATCAATTCGCGTCTTGTAGTGGATGAAGATGACAATAGTAAATTCAGGCTTGAACGGGTTCAACCTTCGTCAGAGGCTGTATCGCTTTACCCGATAGCCTAGAAAACAGAAGAAGGTATATCGCCGAAACTCAATGGCTGCATAACGTCTTTCAGCGTTCAGCATAACACAGTTATTGGAACGAACATTGGTGCGACGGCAATCCATCATCAAGAATTAGATGATGGGTCGGCGTCGAGCCAACTAATCATACAGGAAACACTTTATCCCAATGTGAAACCAACTGTTCTTGGTCCACTTTCTAGACGCCATCAAGTGACCTCATCCATAGACAGAAATTCCGTCTCTGTCAGTGAAAGAGCCACGAGAGGACTGTTGCACAGGCTACTTCATCCAGGGCTATCCTGTAATGTAATAATAACAAGGTGCTGGCCCAACACGTTTACCAAACCGCAGTGTTCCACTAATATATTATATGCATTTAAATACACATCTGACTGACGGCCCAGGGTGTGTGGTAGCTCCGGAGTGACTGTTATCACGATCCAGCCAATAATATCAGATTTGACATTAATTTAAACTAACAAAACATTAGAACCTCTTTGTTCCGTTAACACGTGGTGACATCGCTTAAAACTGACAATACCCCTTTGCAAGGCAACTAAATTGACAGCATGAAATGCATAACACCATCCGCTTCATGCTATTCTAGCCACTATTTAGTTGTTCAGCATCACATAAACAAGGTGATTCCACCCCTATTTCATTCTGCCTTTGATAACATAATTATCCCAGCTAACACGAGGCATTGATCCAATGTCGTTTAATGTTTGGCCGACGTCGAAGACGGCGGGTCAACATTGAAACAACATTGGTCAATGCCTCGTGTTTGCTGGGATGTTCATCACTTCAAATTTCAATACATTATTACATAATGTACTTCTGTGGGCCTATCAACTATGCATCCATTTTAATTTCAAAGAACACAACGTATAACTAATTAATTCGCACATGATAATTGATAATAATATGCCAATTTTCGGGCCCCTATGTGAATAATATAACTGTAATTAACAGTTTTGAAATGCAATCGATACTGAAGCAAATTTAACTGCGAATAAATTCATAGATTTAACCATTGAATTGACTTCACCTTTCTACCGCTTCTGGTATGATAGGGGATGGGACCGCCAGAACTGCCGGTTATCGTGCCCTCCTCTCCCATCAGCTCCTCACCACCTGACGGATTAGGACCGATCAGTGATTTTGTCTATTCACTCCCGACTTCGTCAGCTGGGAGGTCTTCAACCTGGGAAGGTGTGTCATCTTCAACCTGAGAGATGTTGTTTTAATGTTGTGCCGGCGTCGAAGACGGCGGGCCAACATTAGAACAACATTGGGTCAATGCCTTGTGTTTGATGGGGATGCGTCGTCAGAGTCAACCAACTGTAATAGCTCATTAGTGAATTGACCCTGGTCCTATCCTCCCAATCCCTACATTTTCTTGATATGTTGATCATACTTTGATTAATTATTTCGACTTTGGCGAAACGGACAATTTTGTCACTAGAATCATTCCTTTACATTTACGATGACACGGTCACACCCATAGGCCATGATATGCGTTTATCAAAATCCTTCCTAATTTGGGACCACTTGACCCCATTAAATATTTTGATTTGCCATTTTTTAAAATGTGTACTTTTTATGACGGCACACGAGGTATCTCGGGCTCCATCTTGTACCGTCGAAGTAGCTTGCCCAAGATATCTCTGCTCCGTCTGGAATGAGTTATCATGGTTAGGTCTGGAATGAGTTATCGTGGTTAGTTTGACGACGGTTACAGAATAAAGCCCTCTTCCTTAAACACCTGTGTCTGGAGGGCAGTGAAATCTCACAATCCTCAGGAGGTTCTCCTGGCCCAATTTAGCCTGTATGTGCACAAAAGTGGCCTAAAGCCCAATTCATTTCATTTTTCCGCCTGCACTTTTAGCACTATTAACTTGTTTCGCATAATTGGAATGCTTGACCAAAGCCTGATTAATTTCTCATTTGACCTTTCTGTGACCCCTATGACCTTGACTTTTTTTCGATCTACAAATTTTCTCGTTACCACTATTCACTAATTTGTTTATGTATCGCTCCAAAATGTATACCATAGGCCTATATCAATTTCACTAATAGCTCGGACGAGCTCGAAATTGCATTGGGCAACATTTGGACAGAAGCTAGATCATGACGGCCAAAATTGCCAATTATCGGCGATGATTTTTCTGATATGCGTAATATCGCGATAGCGGGGCCAGATAGCTAGACCATTACTATCGAACAAAATGTGCAGTTCCAGGTATGGATATACCATGAAAAAATTCAACTTGATCAAATTAAAAATGGCCGACCTGTGGCTATTTTTGCCTTCAATATGCATAATAGCTGTAAAACCATGCCAGATAGCTGGACCATTACTTTAGAACAAAATATGTGGTTTCAGGTGGGGATATGCCTTGGATATTTCAACTCTATCAAATTCAAAATGGCCGACCTGCGTCCATTTTTGACTTAAATATACGCTATAACTGGAAAACCTTGCCAGATAGCTAGACCATTACTATTGAACAAGATGTGCGGTTTCAGGCAGGATATACCGTGAAAAATGGCAACTTGATCAAATACAAGATGGCCGACTTGCAACCACTTTTGACTTTAATATGTTTAATAATTGGAAAATCGTGCCAGATCGCTAGACCCGTAGACCATTTCTATTGAGCAAAAGGTGCGGTTTTAAGGAAGGATATGTCCCGAAAATTTGTATTTCTTATTAAGGTAAAAACGGCCGGCATGCAGCAATTATTGACGTCAAAATATGTAATATCTGGAAAACCGTGCAAGGTGGCTAACCCATTACCATAGAATAAAATGTGCGGTTTAAAGGGGGAATATGCCCTGAAAATTTTTACCTTTATAAAATTTAAAATGGAGGACTTGTGATCATTGTTGACTTTAATATGCGTCATATCTAGAAAACAGAGTCGTACGCCTATA
The DNA here is from genome assembly GCA_964017125.1 of Flabesymbios commensalis. Classification (NCBI taxonomy): domain Eukaryota; kingdom Metazoa; phylum Annelida; class Polychaeta; order Terebellida; family Flabelligeridae; genus Flabesymbios; species Flabesymbios commensalis. The sequence goes on from OZ024917.1 coordinate 48,308,975, forward strand.
GCTAGATCATTATTCTAAAACAATATGCACAGCTTTAGAAAGGGACATGCCCTGAAAATTTTATCTTAATAAAATTTTAAATGCCGGTATTGTGGCCATTATCGACCATAATATGTGTAATATCTGGAAAATCGTACCAGATAACTACACCATTAGGCCTACTATTGAACAAAATGTTTATGAGAGGGTTATGCCTTTTATTTTAATAAAAAAAGGTGGGCTTGTTGAACTTGATGGTTTGAAGAAAAATACCATCGTGCTCAATGTACGTTCTCAGAGTCCGGCCCGGTCAGCATGGGTGGAAGTTAAAGTTAAAACATGTTTAAAGTTAAAACATGGATGATTCTTTTTTTCTCTCTTTATTCATGATGTTCCGGACAGTGTCAGATTGCGGAATTGCTACCTGTGCCAGAGAGTGACGACCTTGCCCTGTGGGGCGGCAGAAATGTGAGGTCGACCTAAACGTCCGTTCTCGATGAGCAGTCGAATTAGAATGGCAGATAGTGGCGCGATTTCCCGCGTGATGCGGCTAGGCGGAACAGCAGAGACTCGTCAGCTTCCGGTTGAGTCCGGCCCGAAATCGGCCAAAACAATTTTGTTCTGTAGTTGCCGTTGTCACATTACCCCCGGGCTAAGTGACAACGTATATCTCTAACTGCACTTGTGGCTACGGTAACTGTAGAAATCGCTAAAGTATGGTTATCTACGCAACCGGCCAAGTAGCTGAATTGTAGAAATCCCACAGACATTCAGAGTTCAGTACTTTTGGATGATTTAATTCAGCATGTATTTTTTTCAAATCAACATGTATTTTTTTGTCACTGAGTACAAACGTTCAAATACATACTGATAATGGTAAAATTCATACAAAATAATAAGACTCAATGACAAAAGAGGACAGAATACTAAAGTATTATGCGCCATCTCATAATCTACCATGAATTATAAACATATGAATAAAATGAGTAGCGGTGCAAAGTGCAACATATCTCGTCTAGAGAAAGATGACATAGAGCACAAGGGGTCCCGTATCACATCAAGACGAGCTACTCAGCAAACACTGTGCATCGAACCAAAGCCAGGTCAATGCCGGACCGCTGTCGTAGACGGTGGTCCAGCACCAAGCCAGTACTTTCCTCAGCTTTACGTAATATACCAATTCCACTAGCTGATTTACATTTAATAGTTTTAATATGACTTGCCCAGTTTAGGTGTTCATCAATTATAACACCCAAAAATTTGGTATCTTTCACATACTTTAAATTTTCGTTGTCGCTTTTTCGTTGCTTTCTAGTAACTGGACATTTTCTAATAGATCTAAAAATAATATAGTGTGTCTTGTCAATATTTAGAGATAATTTATTACATTTTAACCACTCAACAATTTTTTGCAGTTCCAGATTAATTTTTTCTATTAGTGTATTCAGACATTTACCTTGTAGAAATAAATTAGTATCGTCCGCATACAAAATTGGAAACAAAATAGAAGGTAATTGAGCAATGTCATGACTCATCTCGGAGCTGGTAGTGTTTTAATACCAAACTTTTATTTGTAGCTTTTATGTCAAAAGTTATTTTCTCAAAATAGCGCGAGCGGCCATTTTAGATTTACGCCTCTAGAAAAAATGTCGGGACTTTTGCGAAGGACATAGGGTCTAAATATTAGGTTCAAAGAAGTCAAATCAATTGTCAAAACATCTTAGCCAGAAAGTGGTCATGAAAGTTTGGTTTTTCACCCAACTATACGTTCGAATATTTTGGAAATAAATGCAAGGACATACACTGGTCTGTAATTATTGATTTGCATAATGTCACCGCCTTCATATATAGGAATAACACGCGCAATTTTTAATTCTGATGTAAAAACACCCTGATTTAATGACAAGTTTAAAATATGTAAGAAAGGTGATATATAAAAGGGAGAAGTAGGTTTAATAGCCTTGGCATGCATCCCATCCCATCCAGGAGTAGTTACTTGTTTTATATACAAAGTGGGATCTTTGTCAGTATCTGGGATTGTCTTAGCGAGATTCTTACCTATATTTACATACAAATAATAAAGTGTGTCAGATATTTATTTACCGTCAGTTATTATCTTATTATTTATTATAAATTCACTGGGTAATGTGGACTTTTTAATTTATTAATGACCTCTTTAATGATAGTCCATGTCTTCCTTAAGTTATTTGTGTTGGCTTTAAAGAGTGTGTCATAGTGGTTATGTTCGGCACTTCTCAGAAACTATTCAATACCCTCTTGTAATTCTTGTAGGCCCTATATTAGTTGACTATGTAATGTTTTTGAATTAATTCCTTCGACATATAATTTATTTTTCAAAGCACTAGCTAACCAGAATTTGCGTGTAATTTTAACCAGAGTTTGAGTGTATGTTTAATAGTTTTTAAAGGGAAACATGTATCATATATTTTAGATAACATAATTTGAATTAAAGTATTCGTTTGCTGGCAATCACTAGATGGGATAACATTTATAAAATCAGTCGATTGTAAGGATGCTTTGAACTTCTGGAAAGCTAATGTTGTAAACGTTCTACTCTTTATTATAATTAGTTTTTTTCAACAACATAATAAGTGTATTGATACTGAACACTGGGAAATGATCTGATAGACCTGTGTTAAATATTCCATTCATTATTTTACTACCATTTATGTTATTACAATATATATTAACAATTAATGTTGCACAATTTCTACCAATCCTTGTTGGTTTGTTAATGAGGGGAGAAAATGAGTATGCGTACGTAGTTTTAACGAATTCTGAACTGGGAATATGCTTATCAATATTTAAAAGAATAATATTGAAATCACCCCTTATGTATACAAATTCGTTTCACTTTTATGTGTTGACAGTATTTTTTAATATACATAGTGAATGCATTAATTTCTGTGTCTGGTGGTCTATAAACAACTCCCACAACAACATCATTTTTACTGCCGGATATACTTGTTTTCGGTATTTAAATAAAAAAAGACTCAATAAACTTATTTGAAATGTTTAGATCAGGTCTAGTTATACATTCAACATTATGTTTAATAAATATAGATACTCCATCTTCTATTTTACTTTTACGATAATCGAATTTATGTAGATAACCTTGAAGTTCATATGTATTTACATTGGCATTATTTACGAAGTTTCCGTTATACAAACTACAGTAAAACATACATATAACTTGCTCATATACTTTTCAAGAGATTTAGGATTTTTCGGTATGCTGCGCACATTGAGTTGTTAAACAGAACATATATCTTGGTCTACACAATGTTTTTGATTCAATGTACTCTGTAGATGTTTAAAAATGAGCTGATTGGAATCACCGAATCGCTCTTTCAAAATACCACAAGCGTCACTGAGCCCTGCGTCTGTCATGGCAATGCCGCTCACTGCATAAACGGCATCCCCTGACAATTCAGGAATATTTTAAAAATAACTGAAATTTCTAATGCTTACCAGAAAGCATTGAACTTTAAGTAATCACCACTGAAAGTCGGTAGGCTCAGTTTAGGTAGCTTTACCGCGGGTTTACCCGCGTGCATTCAAATTTCAGAAGACAACACTGGTCTAGATCTATACAGCTGCATGTGGCACTGGCTGCAGTTTGTGACTGTTGATTGCCCCAAACTACAAATTGTACTACATACACGATTTGAAAACTGAATCCTGACGGTCTGAGGTCATATCTTTGTCGATCATGGAGGATCCCAACAATATTGAATCTTCACAAGTGGGCGTGAGGAAGAAACATGTTTATTGCTTGAAACCTGAACGACACAATATCAGACAGCAAAGTTTACCAATAACTTTTCTATTCCGTTTATCTACAGGGTATTTCACTAGTTTTAAATACTACTTTCTGCTTTGTGACGTAATTATTGTGCTCTGTGCGATGAAAGTTAAAGAATCATTCAATTGACAATGCTCCGAGAAAATTAATATCATCTTCAAAATGAAAAAAGGGTACTCAATAGCTTCTGTAGATGGTTAAAAATGAGCTGATTGGAATTACCGAATCGTTCTTTCGAAATACCACAAGCGTCACTGAGCCCTGCGTTTGTCATGGCAATGCCGCTCACTGCATAAACGGCATCCCCTGACAATTCGGGAATATTTTTAAAATAACCGAAATTTCTAATGCTTACCAGAAAGCATTGAACTTTAAGTAATCACCACTGAAAGTCGGTAGGCTCAGTTTAGGTAGCTTTACAGCGGGTTTACCCGCGTGCAGTCAAATTTCAGAAGACAGGACTGGTCTAGATCTATACAGCTGCATGTGGCACTGGCTGCAGTTTGTGACTGTTGATTGCTCCAAACTACAAATTGTACTACATACACGATTTGAAAACTGAATCCTGACGGTCTGAGGTCATATCTTTGTCGATCATGGAGGATCCCAACAATATTGAATCTTCACAAGTGGGCGTGAGGAAGAAACATGTTTATTGCTTGAAACCTGAACGACACAATATCAGACAGCAAAGTTTACCAATAACTTTTCTATTCCGTTTATCTACAGGGTATTTCACTAGTTTTAAATACTACTTTCTGCTTTGTGACGTAATTATTGTGCTCTGTGCGATGAAAGTTAAAGAATCATTCAATTGCAAAATGCGCATGCCTGGGACGGTCAAGTGTAGGCCAACACTAGCCTATTGAGTACAGATTGACGGCATTAATATAGCCACTGAACTGATTACAAGAAACTACTTAAACGGCACATTGATCCAATGCTGTTTTAAGGAAAGGCCAACGTCTGCGACGCTGGCCCAGCATTGAACCAACATTGAATAAATGTACAATGTTTGAAAGAAAGTCCTCCTAGTCAATACAAGCTTGGGGTCAAGCAGTTTCAACATCCCCGCGGTAATACAGTCAGTTTGTTTGCAAGCCAGCGACCAAGTAGGGGCAAGGGCGAAGAGCTTTGAATTATTAACTCATAGATGTCTCTCAAGTATATATGAACTTGCTGTGATTTAAGAACTTGCTCTTAATAAGGCTTTGGGTATGAGTGTTATTAGTATTATTATGGAATAGGGCCTTGGCCTACCCACGGGCACTATTGCCTTCTGGGGGACTCTTGTCCCGCGAATTTTGACAGTTGACCACACCTTTAACATTTCAAGCCCTCGTGTCGCATCTGATGGTATCCTAAATGCAACTCAATCCGAATAAAATACAAACTTCGATTAAAATAAGAACTGTGAGATTCATTAGTTTATATTTTGAATATAGCACTATATCTATGTGTTATTTTAAAATCTATAATCTTATCCATTCACATTTCAAAGTTGATAAAAGATGACAAAACCGACGGATTTCCAGAAGGTTTACCCTTGAGCTGCTGAATTTCGCCTATTTGTTTCTATTTTTCGTCATTTGAAGCTGGAATTGCTGACGCAATATCAGTTTCAAATAAACGAAAAATATTTTTATTGATGAAAAAATACACATCTCCAATAATCATTTATTAGATTAACTGAGCATCCACTAAAAGTTCTATACAGTTAGTGAAATTTATATTTCTAATATATAAAACATGCTTGATTAAATATGTCATGTGTGCTTAATGTACATGTCAGTCAAATAACGATACCACGAAAGATATTATGAAAAACATACAAATTGAATCATTTGATTCTTTGAGCATCTACTGTAACACATTCTGGCAATTTCTCCGGGATTCCAGTGGGTTTCAGATGGTTAATATCGCGTATTCTTCTACAGCTAACATTACTAATTACTTTTATTCTGATGGATCTTGTCTCCGGAATAAGCTTAAATGTCAGCGATTTTGTTCCATGCATGTGACACTGGGAAAACTAACATTCCGGTAATCGCATTTTTTTAAATTATAATTTAAACGGACTTATAAGCCAGAAGGCTGGGTACTTTTGTATTGTTTTGATTAAATATGTCATGTGTGATTAATGTACATGTCATTCATATAAACGATACCATAAATAAACCATACCATAATGTCCCGCTTTAACCCAACCACGAAGAATATTATGAAAAACATACAAATTGAATCATTTGATTCTCTGAGCATCGACTGTAACACATTCTAGCAATTTCTCTGGGATTCCAGTGGGTTTCAGATGTAATGTAATAACCAGCCATTTGCTCGTATTTCACCTTGAGATGTGAACCTTAAATATTCTCTTACTTAGCAGTTCAAGGGTGCGATTATCGGCCCACGTACGTGAACGGTGGACTAATTGATTTCACGTATGGATTAGTGTTAGGTGTTGTTTTTATAAACATCTTTTATACTGATCTTCAGATGAGAACACGTCATTCAGATAGTGCAAGTCTCTGAGAAACGTTACCATGCATATATTATCAGCGTCACGTATATAGGCTTCATGTGTGGCATTTATTAAAGTCACGTACATAACCTTCATGTGTTCCTTATTAAAGTCCGAATTTGAAAACACATCAGTCAGTTTCTGCAGATCTTTGGGAAGCGTTACCATGGCTTTCTGGACATATCTAACGTATTTTCATTTATCTGTTGCTCCTCTAGGTATGTACATTTTTTAGTCTGTAAAGTCTCTATATTTGTTATTTTAATGATTTTTACGTTTAACTCCTTGTGCTGCTAGAAACGCATAAATAAGGTTTCAATCAGTTTTTTACTACTGGAAAAGACAGTCCAGCTAGTTTCACCATATCCTGGGAGTAGCATTTTTTCGGTCGCTTTTCAAAATTATTGTGTAATTCTTGGTTAATTTTTTCGTCTCCCCCCAACATCACTGAAAATGTTTTGTTCTGTATTTTGTGAATTAAACCATTTTTTTTCCATGTAAGATATTTCCAGTTTTACGGTAATGGTGAAACGAGAGCTGTCATTTTGAAATTTTATTACATGCCAAAATGTCTAACTTCGATAATACACAACAAAATCCCACCAAATTTTAAGGAATGTTGAGGAAAGATGAAAATATGATTGGAGTAAAATTTTGTTATAAATTTCTAAACAGTAACCGAGCAAATTGCAAAAAGGCTACTCTCAGGATCTGGTGAAATAGTTAAAGTCAAATTATTCAAATTATCAGTTGTGTGGATGTTCATTTTTAACCCTTAGCGCGCTAAGCACGACAATAGTCGTTCCTAATTTGTTTTATTATTTATTGGGAAATGAAATGAGTGTTTAAACATCAAGATGTCCAAATGTTTGGTCTCAAATTAAACAAATACATGAGTAGTTTCCGCCCTCTTGAAGTTGTGGGTCGCGGTCGCGAAACACAACTTCAAGTGGGTAAAATAAAATATTTAGTTTAGGGGTTTAAGGGTTAATATTATGTTTCAACATGTGGACATGGAAATGGCGTTAGCATTCCATCTTCAAATAATCATGACCACTTGTACACTCACATAAAGATTTGTTTTTTTTATTGTAATCTTTTTGAAATTTTTGTTCTCGCAATCAGACTGACAATATCTGTTGCTATTTTTTTTTACGATATTGCGATGTTGAAGAGATTTGTACAAAATTATTTACACGTTTAATAACTGGAATTTAATCAGTTTTGTGAGCTACAATCATGTAATTTCAATGGATAAATCGGGAAATGAAAAATATATATTTTTTGTTTACAAATTGACATATATTTTTCGGTGTGCAAACTCCAGACCATACAATATTATCCCGACGTGATCCACAAGTTGGGTGGTCCTGTGATGATTTTTACATCATGCAAGTTAGTATTTACTGACGTTTAATGTCACCAGGCTCAACAATGATGTGCCATGACTGTACAGTGATGTGGCTGACAAGATATCCCCAAGTGTCTGAATCCTGCGCCAGCCGACAAATATCTGCCTCCAAAATTAAACCATGCAGCTTCGGATGTACTGTCGTACATTTTAATGGCACAATAGCAGGGCAAAGTAAGTAAAGTAAATGGTTCATTAAAGGCTCACTCTTGCTTTTTTTCCAGATACCCATAAAGCAAAACAAACAGAGATACAGTAGAAAATTGTACAAAACATGTACAAAACCTATGAAAAAATACATGCATAGGTACATACTTACACATAACTAATTGTTGTCATGCATCATTTTACATCATTCATAGTACAGTTCCTTATGAATATTTTCAAGATAGATTTTGACACAGTTTAATGTTATAGCAACGTCGTTTAATAAAAACAGTAGCTAGGCCTCATCATCATTGTTGGCTTCATCAGCATTGTTGGCTTCATCATCTTTGTTGGCCCAATCATCATTATTGGCTTCATCATCATTGATCGCTTCATCATCAGTGTTGGCTTCATCATCATTGTTGGCTTCATCATCACTTTTGGCTTCATCATCATTGTTGGTTTCATCATCATTGTTGGCTTCATCATCATTGTTGGTTTCATCATCATTGTTGGCTTCATCATCATTGATGGCTTCATCATCACCAATGTAAAATTATACATAGGGCAACTCAGCAAAACATGTTTTTCAACCTGAACACAAAAGTTACAAAATGTGTTATCTACAGGTAGGCTTTTAACACCAATCTGTAATTTACAGGTACGCCTACACCTAGATAGCGACCAGCTCGAAGTTAATAACACACTGTATATCTGGATTTGGTGTGGGAAGCTGATGACAGACACGTGTCAGTTATCTTTATTTTATGTGTACATATGGCAAAGTTATTAACTACTGTGTATATTTTCAAAATAATGTGTACAATATTTCTTATTTCTTATGTAGGCCTACTTACATGATAACTATGCCTACAGCCAAAATGTTATATTATATATTATTTTATTACATGTACAATATATTGAGTTGATAACTCGATATAATAAGTTGTCAACTCAAAATATTATAGTGTCACAACTCAATATATTGAATTGTCAACTCAATATATCGATTTATGATAACTCAATATATTGAGTAGACGAGTCGCTATTTGATGTGTTAACTCAATATATTAAAATGTCGCAGCTCGATATATTAAATTGTCAACTCAATAGATCGAGTTGACAACGCAATATATCGAGTTATGACAACTCAATATATTGAGTAGACAAGTCGCTATTATGAGGTGTTAACTAAATATATTGAGTTGTTACAACTCGATATATTGAGTTTGTTTTCTCGATATATTGAGCTGACAACTCGTTATATTGAGCTCACAACTCAATCGATCGACTTTTTTTGTTTTTATTAAAAAAAAACAATTTTAACCCACCCAAAGTGACAGTTCTCTAATTACCACAAAAAAGCACAAATTGAAATATTAAATTTAACGCTCGCGAGCTAACGCGTCCTATGTGTTTTGAGCTCGTGCGCGACGTTCGTGCAGCTATCGCGTGTCACGTGTCGCTCACGTCCTATGTGTTTTCCGCTTTACATTTGAATAATACCATAATTATATAACGTGCTCAAATAATAAATGTACGAAAACCATATAAATGAATGAAAACCTTCGCACAATTCCTTAGCTCAATTCCTTAGCTCTAAAATAATAGGAACATTTTTCTAATGGATCGGGACACAAAAGTAATATTTTGCGAATTGCAGAATTCACGACATCAATTACATATCTAGAGAGTGAATCATTATTGTAAGTAGCTTTAAACATACGCCTACAATACAGTAACTGATTATTAGGCTACTATATATTCTAGATGCCAACGGGGGGGGGGGTAGTATTGTTCATTTTTCGTTCATCAGAACACCTTTATTTTTCTTAATCTGTGGAATTTCACGATTCAGAAAAGTCTGTGTGTTTCGCTGATAAGTGGTAAACTTTTTTGCTACAACTTGTCCAATTTTGAGGGTCAAAGGTCAGTAATTATGAAAATGAACATAACATAACATAACATGGCATGGCATGGCATGGCATGGCATGGCATGGCATGGCATGACATGACATGACATGACATGACATGACATGACATGACATGACATGACATGACATGACATGACATGACATGACATGACATGACATGACATGACATGACATGACATGACATGACATGACATGACATGACATGACATGACATGACATGACATGACATGACATGACATGACATGACATGACATGACATGACATGACATGACATGACATGACATGACATGACATGACATGACATGACATGACATGACATGACATGACATGACATGACATGACATGACATGACATGACATGACATGACATGACATGACATGACATGACATGACATGACATGACATGACATGACATGACATGACATGACATGACTGGTGGCCACTCACCATATTTTTAAATTTCGCTTGCACTATTTTGTTCATGGACTCAACCGATTGTACTTTGTCCAGCATATCTCTGGGCAAATTTAAAGAACTGTTGTAACTCAAAAAATTCTAACATAAAAGTGTTTTTTCAAAGAAATATTATGTAAATTTATCCAATTTTAACCAAAAAGCCTTCTAGTTTTCAGGTAATTTCTATACTCTTTCCGACCAAAATATCACTTGTCTGGTACAAAACAGTTGCGCGAGACCTACATGCAATGAATTGTAAAAAAAGTATAATAAATGTGTTTCTATTTAGAAATAATGTAGGGTTTGTGCAAGTCTTTGGGTGAGTATTTTGATTCAACGTCTCTCCATAACGCGATTTTTTCTACATAAATACTGCAATTAAACTTTTAAGCACCCTACAACCTCCAAGCCTACTACAACCTCATTTAAAAAAAAAAATTATCATAGAATAGCAAACTACATAGATGCTATGCACGATTTAGTACAAAAACTCTCCATAACGCGTATCTTCTGTCAGAAAAATAATAAAATTATTTAAAAAAACTGGTATATAATCGTATAGATAGTGTTTCACACTAACATTATATCAGAAACAAATATAATATATAATACAGGAATTGTAGAATAAATCACCTGTTTATGTGAGATTTAGAATGTGGGACAAGCTTTTTGGCTAAAATTGGCTAAATTTATATAGTATTTTTTTTTCAAAAAACACTTTATGTTAGAATTTTTGAATTTTAATATTGCTATGTTGTAAAATAAAGGTCATTCATTGAATCAATGTAATGAAATTAAATCAAAATATTCAATAATAAATATTACAAGGTGTGGACAGTGCTGGTGCTTAAAATTATAAAATCCCTTATATAGGGATATGATGAGCATGTCTATGCATAAATATATGTATGTGAAATATGCTGGTTGATTTCAGGTGTATCAGGAACAGTGCGTCAATGTAACCCAGAAAGAAAAAGTGTAAAGAGGTGCTCTACTCGGAGCATGGTATTGCCTGCGGGTGTAAATAGAAAATTAGAATCACCATTCGGACAAAACGAGTGGTGTACATGTTATGAGGATCTCTGTAACAACTCCTCGTGGCTTGAATGGACCAAACCTACAAAACATGGACCTACAACTCATAGACCTACAACACGTAAGCCAGCAGTTGTCACCACTGAAAATGTACACCTCACAGATCAAGACGGTATAACACGGTACATCTCTGGCACATCTACTGATTCTGAGGGGGCTCCCCTGCCTACTGATTCTGAGGGGGTTCCCCTGCCTACTGAGGGGGATAAAATCCAATCCAATGGAGTCAAGGCGTTGAATGGTGACATGCTTTTTGTTACATCACTGCCGTTAATAATTCATATATTCTGTAGGGCTAAAAACTAAAGTAATAGATTGGTGATGTAATATTATGTGACTTTTGATATCAGAACGTTCGTTTTCAGACAAACACAGACATACTTGAATTTGTGTCCCGCTGACGCGATTCACAACTTAAAGTGAATGAAAGTGAAATGCATTTTCAAATTGGAATTCAGGTATTTTATTGTCATGATTGATGCTCATTAGAGTTTAAGTTTACAAACATACACCCCAGCACCGGTGTTGAAATGATGCCACTCATTTGAATAAATCAGCCCAGAGCCGGATAACGCGTGCTGGGTTAGGCCTACTGTAGCGCTGATAGGGTATAGCAGCTGTATAGGGAGCGAGTCGCCTGGTCCACGGCTAGGCCTACTGTAGTCAATACCAATCAGAACCTCCTATTCAGTGTTTGTTGTAGGCTTAATTATTCAGTATAGCTGTGTACACATTCTATTGTTGTGAATTGCTTTGAAAATATTATTTTTTGGAAATTATACAATAAATAATAATTCCAAAATGTGTCTTGGTTTTAAAAACTGTTGGCGTTGCAAAGACACATAAACTTACATTAAACCATTGATAGCCTACACAATAATACAGTAATCTAGCTCACCGCTGAAGCCGATCGTCATGAGAACCAGGACAACAATGAATCACATCAGGTAACTAAATCAGTTTTGTTTTGGAACCCTGTGATCGTTATTTTAAATGATGATAAGGTCCCAAACCACAAATGCTAAATTATCTATCGTTTTTTTGTTGTGGAACCCTGTCAACTGATCAATTTAAAATGCTGACAGGGTTCCGGAAGCCTCTCCACCCTGTCTAAATCCGCCCCTGAATCTGGAATGATCACATAGAAAAGGTATATTGTAAAATAACAAAATAATTGGTATTATCCACAGAATAAAATTATATGTACCTAAAATGATATTAATTCAGGTATATAAAACACCGTATCTCTTACTTTTGACACGGTTGTCCATAATTAAAAATCAGGAATTTCTTCTCTATATCTAGCCTAGCTGGGCGGGGGCCCTAGGGTAGTGGTTAGCACCGCTGCCTTTCACGCCAGAGTTCGGGGTTCGGTTCCCGGTCTCGGCGGTTTGAAAGAAACAAAAATGTTTCTTCCCCATCCACGTGTGAAAGTTAGTATTGTGGGAAGCCTCCGTGACCGAGAGGTAGCGTGCTCGGCCTCAGACCGCCAGGGCTCGAATTTCGAATCCTGTGTCTGGAGGACAGTGTCTTCTCAATCATCTCACCATCCTCAGGAGGTTCTCCTGGCCCTGTTTAGCCTATATGTGCACAAAGGTGGCCTAAAGCCCGATTCATTTCATTTTTATCTAGCCTAGCTGGTGAATGCGCAGCAGAAAAATAAAAAAAAACTTTTGCAGTTCTAGTCCATGGACATGTTTACATCATATGGTCATATTAAGAAGCCAAAATAAAATCACCGATTTTTTAATGATTTTAGCCTTGGCCAGTCCCTTTAATCTTTAATGTACTTAGGGGGCCCCCATTCGATTTCCAGGGGGGGGGGCTGGAGTTTCTTTGCAATAAATAATTTCGGGCGGACTCTGTGTGAAATAAGTAATTTACTCCAATAACTATTCTATATAAACATGTAACAAAAAGTGAAATTTTCAGCGCGCCGCCGAGCCCGGATGAAATAAATAATTTGCCCGCGACAAAAACTCTAGTACCACCCCCCCCCCCCCTGTATATCGAATGGTGGCCCCCTTAAAGAGGTTTGTTATAACGCGAACAGTAGACATGACTCAGGTTTTTGTCATACTCTCTCTTTCTTTTTTTTGTGTTTAACAATAAAGATATTAATATTTACTTGCACTGCTGTGTGGGGCCAATGGGCGGTGCCTGCTCACTTCCAAAGAAGGCAGATACTGCCTTTTGGCTAATACGTCGAAGCTGTATTCAGTGCTGCTTTCACGCTGCTAATTGGAAATCAATGTATGTGTATGTTTCGGGCGGGGGCCCTATGGTAGTGGTTAGCACCGCTGCCTTTCACGCCAGAGTTCGGTGTTCGGTTCCCGGTCTCGGCGGTTTGAAAGAAACAAAAATGTTTCTCCCCCATCCACGTGTGAAAGTCAGTATTGCGGGGAGCCTCCGTGACCGAGAGGTAGCCTGCTTGGCCTCAGACCGCCAGGGCTCGAATTTCGAATCATGTGTCTGGAGGACAGTGTCATCTCAATCATCTCGCCATCCTCAGGAAGTTCTCCTGTCCCAGTTTAGCCTATATGTGCGCAAAGGTGGCCTAAAGCCCGATTTATTACATTTTTATGTGTATGTTTCAAGCATAAATAAAATGAATTGAATTGAATTGAACTCACGCAGTTTCCTAATGCCTTGTACACATGGCACGGTGCTGGATCAGGGTTGTAGCAGCATTACAGACGGTGGGCCAACAATAAACCAGAATTGGCTCACCCTCTCGTGTTGGATGGTTATATCGTGTGTAGGAAGTGACATGCTATAAATAGCATTGCTAATACGTGCATGAGCCCTATGCACACTGGCGTATTATTACAATAATGATCATTGTGAGGCAATGTTACCTTACGGTTGGGCCACTGTTTACGACACTTCCCCAACATAAACCCAACCACAGACTTCGGGCCAGTGCCGCAGACTGTGGGCCAACGTCAAAGATACACTGTACAGCAGCTGCTGTTTTCCACACGGATTTGTTAAAAATAATAAATTATGACATCATGTACCATCTGGACAAGTGTGTAAAATGTAAATTTACTCTACAGGAGGTCAGATCTCGCGCAAAGAAAGTGCCGGCTTCTCGCTGTTAATATAGCTGTCTATCTGCCACATAGCTTGAGATACCAAGTATTTACCAAGTCACAGACCTTGTGTATGGAGAGTTGAAAATCCAGGGGTCTTGAATTGATATACATTAAGGGCGAGTATGGATATGTAAGATAACAAACATTATAACACAAATGCCAACTAAAACCTGGTACCTCCAATGTTGTTGATCCTGTTGTTAACAGCCTCTCTGGCCCCTCCAGTCCTATTTCTCCTGTTGTATCTATGGTACCTCCAGCACTGTTGCTCCCGTTTTTAACCGTCTCCCTGACCCATCCAGCACTGTAGATCCTGCTGTTAACAACCTCCCTTGCCCCAACAGCACTGTTTATCCTGCTGTTAGCAGCCTCCCTAGTCCCTCCAATGTTGTTGCTCCTGTTTTGACAGCCTCTCAGTCCCCTCTCAAACTGCTACTCAATGTTAATAACAACCTCTCTAATCTATCCAACACTGTCAGACATACTCCATGCTCGAACAAGCTATAAGCACGAGGTTTGTCGGAACAGTTGAAAATTAAAATCAACATGTTTTCTCTGTCTCTACTTTGTTTTCAATTTGGGAATAATATGTATGCTAAAAAGAGCACCTGGGGTAGAATATTTCTTGGTGATAATATTATTCTCCTAATTATATCATATAATTAAATTGCTCAACTCTGTGCCATCCCCAGAGCCTGAAATGGTGGCATTACATAATGACATAAAGACGTCAAAAAAGGAGCGGTGTTGTCCTCAATCAGCTGATCGTGAGGTCACCTGCCAATACAAGCACACAATAGACGTTAACGACGTCGCCCAGGCAGTGCTACATATTAAACTCGGTAAATCAGACGGACATGTCGGCCACTGCAGTGATCACATTAAATGTGCTTCTGGAAAATTATTTATATTTATATCTTTGTTGTTTGATTCAATATATATGCATTGGTATGCACCACATAATATGTTGATTTCCACTATTGTACCGATTCCTAAGAACAGAAAAAGTCTATTAATGACCGTGATAATTACAGAAGAATTGCACTGAGTAGTGTCCTTGGCAAAGTTTTAGATTTGGTAATCCTGAAACGTTATGAAAAGGCCCTACAAACTTCTGATATGCAATTCGGTTTTAAAGAAAAACACAGTACCACACAGTGCACGTTTTCTATGCAAGAAACTATTCAATATTACACTAATAGTGGAGGACCTGTATATTTGTTATTGTTGGATGCCTCAAAGGCTTCTGATGTTCAAAGGTTTAATAGAAAGAGATATATGTCCTTTAATTGCAAGACTTATTGCAGCCATTTTTATAAATCAACAAGTACGAGTGAAATGGGGTAACCATTTTTCCAAACATTTTGTCACCAGCAACGGTGTTAAACAAGGTGGAGTGTTATCACCAGTATTATTTACATTGTATATAAATAAATTGTTAATTCGTTTGCGTCAATCAAAGTTAGGATGTTATGTCGGAGATATTTTTATGGGCGCGTTTGCTTATACAGATGACGTAGCACTACTGACGCCGACTATTATGTCACTTATTAAACTAATCAATGTCTGTGTATCATTTGCTAGAGAGTAACATGTATTGTTTAATCATATAAAAAGTAAACTTATAGCTTTTAATTGTGCTACCACCGAAAATGTTTATGTAACTTTTGATGGTGAAAAAATTCAGAGAATTTCTAATGATGTTCACCTAGGTAATATTGTCGGAGAGTGTAGTAACGAAATACGGATCAAAGTAACAACAGATGATTTTATTAGAAGAGCGAATACAGTGATGTCACAATTTAAGTTAGCACCTTACTCAATTAAGTATAAATTATTCAAGTCATTCTGTTCTTCTTTGTATGGGTTTTTACTCTGGGATATGTCAGCAAAGCCGATCAATAAGTTTTATATTTCTTGGAGAAAATGTTTGCGACAATTGTATTAATTACTTTATAGAACGCACAATAATTTGTTGCATCTCATTTCTAAAGACCAACCAATAGATGTTCAATTACACCTACTGATAATGAAATATGTAATGTCTAACCTTAAAAGTACCAACTCACTTGTACGGTTATCTACACAATTATGTATGTCAGGCAGAAAATCGTTCACATGTAAGAGTATCAATCACATTATGTCAATATATGGTTGAGGTAAATTTCAAGTAAATAATTACGACTCATGGATAACTATAAAAAATAAAATAATTAATGTTTCTGAGTCGATTGTAAAAGAAGGAAGCAGCAAAAACTGCAGGTAATATAATAGATCTAATGACAATGCGGGAAAATTGTGACAATTACGAATTCTCGCATGACGAATTAAATGATATCAGAAATACATAATACAGATGTATTTCTGGTGATATGTTAAAGAATGTTTGTACAGAATGATTTTTATATAGACACCTGACACCAAATTAATTTAACTTTGCTCATTCATTTTTTGTTCACAATAATTGTATAATGTAATATGTTCTTTGAACGAATTAAAGATTTAATAATAAATTACATAATTTATTTGTTAGAAGTAAGCCCGATCTCTGCCGAAATGACAGCCTCATTGCTTTAGTTTCCCAATTAGGCTACATATGCTGTCTCCTTGGATCCGAAAGTGTGTATCTGGCACTTTGTGTAGTAGAAGATACGCCCTTTTATATACAAAGGGATGATATGTCGAGTTGTCTAAATATACCTGTATACTTAACTAGGCCTCGCAAGCCAAAGTTCATGAAAACTGGCTAATAAGAATTGACTGAAAATCGGCGAATGGTCATTAACGACGGTAGATGTGAATCCAATACAATTATCTAGATGATCCAAATCAATAATCAGATAATACAATCAATAAGTTTTTGGGGCATCAAAAACCGACGGGTAACCTGAATATTTTGGGGACTATAAGTATCTGGACATTTATTTGAATTTTCTTTACTCAAATCTATTGTCAAACAACTCTTAAGACTCTTATTCACAGGATTATATGGCAGAGCCAGGACTATGTGGCCTGACTCCCCTGGTGCAGTGGTTAAAGCTGCCTGCTAGGAAAGTCGGAGATCGTGGGTTTGTTCCCCGCTCTGTCGTCCAGGTTTCATAGAAACAAAAAAGTGTTTCTTCCCACCCCTCTCGTAAAGAATAATTATTGTGGGGAGCCTCCGTGACTGAGAGGTAGCATGCATAGCCTCAGACCGCCAGCTCGAATTTCGAATTCTGTGTTTAGAGGGTAGTGTCCTCTCACCTTCCTCAGGGGGATAATGTAACAGATACGGACGAAATGGGCGAAAGTCCACTTTGAAAAATCTAAAGCCTTAATTTTCGGATCCTTTTATCGACATCCTGGCTCTAAAAGTAAAAAAAGAAAGAATTTATCCTCAGATCTTCTGTCAAAAAATTCAAACCAAACCATCATTTTCAGATATAGACTGGGAAAATAGTCTAGTTTTGCCCTCAGCCACCAACAAGGGGCAGTGCGAACATCTTTTGTCTAGCCTGCATGATCATGCCTTGACCCAAGTACAAAAAGAACCCAACAGAGACAAAAAAAAACATTTTAGACATTTTTATTACTAATGAACCAGGTTTAATTGAATCATCCCGCAGTGTAGGCCTATCCTTAGTTTTTGACCACTGTGCAGTACTGACAGAAGCCGATATCAACCCTCCCATATATGTGAAAGAAAAGGGTTTCTGCTTTTAAAAACCATGTTATGTATCATTCGAGAATTCTAATAATTTCAAGTGGTTGTTCATCTCTGTTAGTGATTTCTAAGACGACGTATCAAAAAATAAATGTTGATTCTCTAAAAAAAATCAAAATTTTAGGGATAACCCCCCCCCCCTCCCCCCAGGTAAAGTCTTACACTTTTGAGAGGGATCTGTAATACAGCTTGGTGAAGAAGTTGGCTTGCTTGTTTTTTTCCAGACTGAACCATTTCTTTGACAAAAAGCTGTGCATTATAGGCCTACGCCAGTTTTGCATATTTTCAAATTATTTAGTTTGATCGGTATTACCTTAAATACACTCTTAAAATGTATATTTACTACTCCTCTATTGACCCATAATAAATAATATTGTCCTAAAGTAAACTAAAATAAAGCTATATAGCCCTTCGATTGTTTGTGATTTTTAATTACGTGATTTCTGTTCATAATAATTTTGATTGACTGTAAAATCGACCATATAAGGGATATCTCGAAAACCCCCTCGACCCCCTCGACCCCCTCGCCCCTCGACCCACGACCCTCGACCCTCGACTCCATTTTTTTTTTTTTTTTTTTAAGTTTATTCGGGAAACAATATCAGGTCAATGTTGGCTCACCGTCTGCGACGCTGGCCTAACATTGGCTGAAAGCCTCATGTATATTATTTTGGATAGAGGCACAATACGCAATATATGCGGGCACTTGATTAGGCGTATACATGTATAGACTGCCATCTGAGTCCCACCACTCTCTTACATTAAAGCTGGCCCAACAATGTTCCAGTCCAATGATAGCTAAGCACATACAACACTAAGTATTGAACCAATGTTGGATTATTGCTGGGGCAACTTCTGTAACGCTGGCCCACCGCTTGCGATGCCTGTGCCAAAGCGTGTGGCTGAATGAAGCTGGGGAGTGATATGCCGGGTGATATGACTGGCAAGTGTTTTTACGCACCAAAAAAACAAGAGGCATTCAATCCCATGCTTGGGTTAATATACATAACAGATAAAGTTAGACAAGCGTTCTACACAGTCACAGTGACTCAACAATAAAATGTGTTTGGCCAGCTGTAGGCCTACGTGTATTCATAAAACTATATTCGATGGCCACCCATTAAACAAGACACATTAAAGCAACGTCAGGACAAGTGTAGCAGACGGTCAGACAACATCACTTGATAGCCAGGTTAGCATCACAATACGCCTATATAAATTTCCCGAATGTTATTATTATACAAAAGTTATAATTATATAAACAAACGAAAACTGTTTTTAAAATTAAGTCGAGGGTCGTGGGTCGAGGGTCGTGGGTCGAGGGGCGAGGGGGTCGAGGGGGTCGAGGGGGTTTTCGAGATACCCCAATATAAGGGTAGATTTGGCGGTCATTTTGAAAATACCGTGTAGCTCTAGTCCACACACTACACACTACAACTCAAAACTGACGACCGGTCGCGGCTTCATCAAAATAGGTCAGATAATGCATCTAGCAAAGTTTTAAGTATTATATGCACGTGAATGTCGTCACGAACACCTTAAAAAGGCTATTTACTGATAGAACACATTACGCAATAGTTAACATTGATGCACAATGTAGAGTACAAATATTAAAGTGTTTCAATAGGACTATACAGAAATATTAAACTGAAATCACAAACTAGAATTATAAAATAATGTTCGCATATCAAGCTTACTTGTAGACATTACTTCTTTATGACAGCACATGATTTTGTTGTCAACAGGAGCGAATAATGCAGCATTTTGTTCCGACTGTGTCGCAGAAATCAGTTCAAAATTGTTGATTTTCAGGTGTTTGTCACGCCAGTCATTAATCACGGTGTACTAATTAAATACAGGACAGCAACTCTGCAAACGTATGACATTTACCAATGCTGGGTCAATGGTGGTCAACCGTCTGCGATGCATGCTCAACCCTGATCCAAATTTGAGCCAATGTCTCGTTTATCCCCCGCGTAGTCCAGCAAGCACGATCGGAGACTGCTGGCCAACATCAACCCAGCGTTGGGTCAATGTATCGTGTTTTCATGGTCTACATCATCACGGTAAACACGAGGCGTTGACCTAATGTTGTTTTAATGTCGGGCCGACGTCGAAGACGGTGGAGAGGAGTCATCTCACAGCAAAACATTACAAACATAGTGTGCAAATTGATATTCGCCCATTGGGAACTATTTGGGGACATTTATGTGGTCTAATACTCCATCACCTAAATGCCTCTTGAGATTAAAACAATTTTAGTGCAGATGCTGCTAGCTCAGTAAACACAAAACATTTGTATAACATGTATACAACGTCGGCCCAACGTCTTCGACGTTGGTCCAACATTGTATAAATGTTATACAAATGTTTGTGTTTACTAGGAGAGTCAGATATACTACATGTGCATCACCAAGGTCCTACCAGTAACGTTTGCATTTGCATAGTCTCCTGCTGGATGGAACGAACATTGAGAGTTTGTATTGACTTATTTTTCAGGATACGTGTCATCGATATTATAGGTTTTTTTCTGCACGACCGGTATTATCAATTTATTAGAAAGCCCTGAGTTACAGAGTGTTAATTAAGGAATCCTTGTGAACATCGCCGTGTTTAGGATTCGCTCAGGTGGAAAATTGCTCGGGGTGGGCGGCAAATTACGGGGGGGGGGGGTGGAGCAGCCCCCTGAGACGTCAGGGGTCTGGTTAGCATCCCAGCTAACTCGAAACATTGATCCAGTGTTAGGGTAAAGCTGGCCAGCGTTGAAGACGGTGACCCAACGTTAGCCCAACAGTGGGTCGATGTTTCGTGTTAGCTGGGATTGTCAGACAAGGCTGTGAAAAATGGCAAAGTGAGCAGAAACACAAAATAGACCAACATTAAGAACTTATTGAAACAGACCTGGCGGGTTGTTCTCCATTCATTTTAAGATGACATTATTGCGTGGTCAAATTTAAAAGTGTCAAGGGGCAAAATAATTCTGAACAATGAAATGAAACAGTGAAAATCAAACGCCATCATTTTGAATATAGATTTTAAATGACCACTATGGGTTTTGTTACATTTCGCTAAATTAAATACTTTTAATTTTCACCCATTTAAAGTTGTTGGTCGCGGTACTTCAAGTGGTTGAAAATTACTCATATTTGTTTAATTTAAGGCCAAGCATTCGCAAATCGTTATATTTATTTCGTTCCCAATAACTGCGATTTAACCCTTTAACCGCCGGTGCCGCATATATTCGGGTTTTCATTTTTTATTAGCGCATTGGGTACCACCTTTTAAACATGTTAAAGATAAAATTTGACATCAATCAGCAATATTTGAAAACAGTTGACCTCCATTTTGTCAATTTTGAATAATTTTCACTCACTTGAAGTTGTGGATCGCGTCAGCGAGACACAACTTCAAGTGGGTGAAAATTCAGATTGAATAATTTGGCGGTTAAAGGGTTACACGGCTAATACAACTATTAAAAACGACAATAGTCGCGCTTAGCGATGTATTGGGTTAAAAAAAAACACTGCGTGCGTTCTAACTGTAACCAGGAAAATAGAATCAACTGTTTCTCGATATAACCATCCCTTATATTAGTTGCTTTCTAAAATAGAGTGCTTTCTCGATACACTTCCTAACCAACGCTATTATTAAAATACTAGAGAGTGTGAAGCGGAAAGATTAATATTTCAATATGTTTTTTTTTTGTCTGAGGACTAGATGACTCTGGGTATATTGGGGATTTCAGATAACAGGACATGAGATCAAAAGAAATGAATTAAGTTTGAACGCTGGTTATCTCGAGGCGATGATGGATCCACGCGCCTCGGGAATGACGCCCGGCAACACGGGTCCGCAAGGGACACCTGCCTGCCAACAGCGGCCCATCAGGGATAGGCCTAGGTACATACGCTGGTGATTTGCCGGGGGTACAACGTCGGCCCAACGTCTTCCCCAGTGGGGAAGACGTTGGGCCGACGTTGTACAATGTTATGCAAATGTTTTTTGTTTGCTGGGATAATACCCTATGCGCCGTAAGACGCGTTTATCTCTCTTATCAAGGAATATAGAAACGTCCTTTCTATATCCCTTGCCCTTATGGAACAATTCGCGTGCCCCGTGAGTCAATAATGTGAGATTTAGGTCTTAAAAAGCTGAATATTTTTTATATAAACCATTCATCATAAATGTCTTAGTCAGCTCTTTCTGATTCATTTGAATACCTATGTTATGGGTATACGATCATTATAAATATTTTTACTTTTACAGTGCGGGGATAAGCTTTACACGCCAGAATCTGACGTCTAAAGACGTCAGATCAACTTTAGACACCAGAATCTGACGTCTACATACGTCACATTCTGACATCTAAAGTCGATCCCCGCGCTGTAAGGGTTGACCCTTAAAACGTGCCAATCCCGTCAATCATGTCTATAGCAGTTTTTAGTAGTTTTATTCGACATTCAAACAATAAAATTTGAAGTAGAAATAAACACTAAAATTGTTAGATTGACATGTGTTTTGATTTTTTCCCACATATATGAGCGGTTTTTATCCACTGGAAGTTGTGTGTCGCGGTAACACGATGTATATATAGGTCATACTGCCGTGCAAAGAGAAAACGCTGTAACTGCTTACTTTTAAAGTACTAAGTTACTGCATTTTCAGGGCTGCAGAGCAGTACAGGTGTCGCGTTGGCTGTAGTACTACAATTAGATTTAATTTGTAAAAGCTGCTTGGGAATCCAGGAGACTCGTATACCCTTCCCATAAACTTTTGTTGTTTGTTTGGGATAGCTAGCCCTGAATGGGGCTGCCTGGGCCTCCCGACATCTAGTCTCATTCTCTTGCTATCTATAATACCCGCACTCCCGACTCACGCGACATTATAATGCCCACACGTATAATACTGCTGCTTATCATGCGTTTTTTTTTTACAAATTAGCGCGATATAATATATCAAGGCCACTCTTATGCCCGTGTTGAAATTAAACCCAAGGGTGTGGACTTTTGAAATAACCCTTATGCGATAAGCACGACTATTGGCCTAGTCTTATTTTTTATGTTATATTATTTTTAGTCACAGTTATTGGGAATGAAATGAGTGTTTAAACATCAAGTTTCGCAAATGTTCGGTCTCAATTATTATTAAACAAAAAAACATGAACAATTTTCACCCACTTGAAGTTGTGATTCGCGGTAGCGACACGCAACTTCAAGTGGGTGAAAATTAAAACTGTGTGTTCACATCTAACCTCCTGAGGATTGTGAGGTGAATGAGATGACACTGCCCTCCAGACACGGGATTCGAAATTCAAGCCTTGGCGGTCGACGACCGAGCACGCTACCTGTCGGTCACAGAGGCTCCCGACAATATTGAATCTTTACGAGAGAGATGAGAAGAAACATTTATGTTTCTTTGAAACTTGAAGGTCAGACTGGGGCTCGAACCAGCGATCTCCGACTTTCCAAGTAGGCAGCTCTAACCACTGCCCCCGCGCTTGTTATAGGGTAAATGAACACTTAAAGGGACTGGCCCATGCTAAAATCATCAAAAAATCGGTGATTTTATTTCGGGTTCTTAATATGACCATATGATGTAAACATGTACATAGACTAGAACTGCAAATTTTTATAATTTTTGTGCTGCGCATTCACCAGCTAGGCTAGATATAGAGACGAAATTCTCGCATTTCCTATTTTTGACATGGTTGTCAATAATTAGAAATCGGGAATTTCGTCTCTATATCTAGCCTAACTGGTGAATGCGCAGCACAAAAATTATAAAAATTTGCAGTTCTAGT
Source organism: Flabesymbios commensalis (assembly GCA_964017125.1). Classification (NCBI taxonomy): domain Eukaryota; kingdom Metazoa; phylum Annelida; class Polychaeta; order Terebellida; family Flabelligeridae; genus Flabesymbios; species Flabesymbios commensalis. The sequence continues at coordinate 48,332,944 of OZ024917.1, forward strand.
CTATGTACATGTTTACATCATATGGTCATATTAAGAACCCGAAATAAAATCACCGATTTTTTTATGATTTTAGCATGGGCCAGTCCCTTTAAATAATTTATTGATCTGGTTCAGCACTCAGAGGGATAAAGGTTCTGGGATCACCCTAATCAGATCCCAGAGCCCCCCCCCCCCCTCCAGCCTCTCCCCTCATGATACACACCCCAGATCTGTGCCCCCTGGGCTGATGCCCCCTCTCGCAAAAACCAGATCAACCCAATGTTGGTTTATTGCCGGGTCGACGACGCAGACGGCGGGCCAGCATTAAATTCATATTGGGCGAACGTCTCCTGTTTCGCTGCTTCGATTACAAATCACCCAAGCTTGTTTTAATGTTGTGACAACTCCGGGAGCGCTGGCCGAACGATAACACAACGTCTGGTAAAGGTCTACTGCAGGTCACCGGTTTATTGATCTGGTCGGGTCTGATAAGGCTAATTAATAACTGGGGCTAGTTACTAATTACCTTTCCAGACCACCTTTTAACTCGCACATCCCGATGAGCCTTCAAAAAACCAGAAACACAATCCGCCGATACAATCTTGGTTCCGCTGGGCCAGCGTCGGAGAAGGTTGTACAACATTGGGCCAACATTGGATTGGTGCTGAATGGCATGGTGCAATGTATGGGCCATGCATACCTTATGCTGGGTTAACATATGCTCTTCTTGATGTTATGTGGGCATTATTACATGAATTACAATAAATGAGAAAGCTTATTATATACAATGTGGTGTCCAATCAACAATAATCTTGATTTGGTGAGTGAGTGCGCGTAGTGAGTAGTAGGCTAAGTGAATTGAAGTATTGAAGAATGAGTGACGTGACTGCGTAAGGGGTCTTGTCAAGTTGAAAAAAATCCAAAAAAAAAAATTGAGAAAAAACTCGGATTGGACAGACCCACTCACCCACCCCCCTACCCATTTTTTTTTTTTGGAAACATGTACAACGAAAAAAACCCATAAAAACACAAAAAAATACAAAAATTAAAAAAAAATAATTCCGAATTGAGGCTTGTCCCACCCACCCACATACGAGTTTCTCTCGGATTTTTGGATTTTTTTCAACTTGACAAAACCCCTAAGTGAATGTGTCAATTTAATCCTTGCAACGCTGAAACATGTTTGTATAAACCATAGAGACCGAAGTGATTTCCAATTTGAAATCATCATAAATGTCTTAGTTAGCTCTTCCCACTTCGTTTGAATATCTATGTTATGGGTTTATGGCCATTATATTTTTTTCATTTTTTGTGTCGACTCTTTCCTCGGTGCACACAAAATCTAAAAAGCGACCCAAACTTTTCAAATACATAAAATAAGAATACTAAAAAGTAACATACTCAATTCTTTATTCAAACATTGAATGAGATCAGGAGGACAATGCTGCTATATGACAAGCGATAAATATATGCATGGACCCGATAAAACTTTACTTTCTATGTGTCAAAACTATACTTCCAATGAAACACGATGAAGTTAAGTTGGCCAAAGGCTAAGCAAATATTTTACCATAGTGTGTAAAAATACAAAACAATGGCGAGGAAAGTGGTCAATCAACCAAAATCGCTAGTACGGAGAAATATGATTTTTTAGGTTTCAACTACAGCGATAGCTTTCAAACATTTTTGGTATTACAGGAATACAATACTGTTGAAAAATGTTGAAAAGTTGTCGTTGAAATTGTTTAGTCATTCGTCAAAGTTTTTATGATGGATTTTGTAGCTTAACCCTTTAAGTCCTCACGATGCATTAAAGCATCGTTTTACATCTCTGAAAACAGACTTAATTTTCCTACAACCAACGGTTTTAGAACGAAAATTTCCATTAAACTGGTTTACCAATACATGGCAATTTTCTTTAATTTTTAAACCACATCAAATCATCTTCATTCACTACAAGTCGGGAATTACGACAGCAATTTTCGCGGCTTGTAGTGTATGAAGACAATGGTAAATTCAGGCCTGAAAGGGTTAATACATTAGCCATTGTCCGGACACAATTTTGCATACATGGTGCACATCCAAAAGTAGCAGTTTGTTACACCGGCCTTTGACAGCATAGAGAGCTGCTCATATAGCGCTAATCCAAAAGGTATCATCACAATTATGTATCAGCCATAGCAACTTTGCCATAGTGAGATGCCGTCTGGTGCTGTGATTAAAGGCAGAGTTGTTTTAGTTGTACCCCAGTTGCCTCTATCTCTGTAATCGGCGTGGTGCGTCCTGGGTACAGATGTGTCCCGCTGTTCGTACAAAGTGGACTTCACTACAAGCCGCGAATTGCTGTCGCAATTCTCGACTTGTAGTGAATGAAGATGACTTGAAGTGGGTGGTAAATAGAAAAAATATATTGTTATTATCAAATTAGTTCCATGAACATGTTCGTTCTAAACCCCTAGTTTTAAAGAAATTAGGTTATTTTTCAGTGATGTAAAATGATGCTTTAATGCATCGTGAGGGAATAACCCTTACAGCGCGGGGATAGACATTCGTCGTCAGGATCTGACGTCTGTAGACGTCAGATTCTGACGACTAAAGTCGATCCCCGCGCTGTAAGAATCAACATATTTCTAATGGCCGTAAACTCGTAACAGAGCTATTCAAATGAAGCGGAAAGAGTTAAATCAGACTTTATGATAATTTCAAATTGGAAAAACCCTTTGGTCTCCAATGTTTTCATAAAATAATTCAGCGCTTTAAGGGTTAAAGGGTTAAATCAGCATTGGATAAACCAAGGGTACTAGAATCTGTTCTAGTATCCTTGGATAAACGTACCGTGTTTTGCAACAAGCTGTTATACTGCCGTGCAAAGCCAAAAGGCAGTATCTGCTTATTTTACAAGTAAGCAGATACTGCCTTTTACCTTTGCACGACAGGTGTCGAGCTCGTCAACACAACAAAATCACGGTTGCTGATTGGCTATTTGAAACCACGTGGCGTGAAATACCATGAGATAATCTCACAGACATCGATAACGGAACAATTCATCAATAATACCTTACACCTATTGAGATTCCTTGCTTACACACATCAAAAAATTATGTATAGGATCAAGGAAAATATAATCTGATCTTATTTTTCTAACTGTAAACATTGTACTTTCTACTTCACACTTGTTGACTCATTGTGTTCCAGAACAAAATGTTCCCGAATCAAGGCTCGGATTATGTGGTGGAATATACTACTGCTGCCAGCTACTACCACTTATTACCTACAAAAATATAATGTGCAGTAAATAGCACAAATTTCACAATTATTATCCCAGAGATAATAACCTAAGACTTGACCTAAGACGTTGACCCAATGTTGATTCAATGCTGGGTAAACGTCGCAGACGGTGGGCCAAAATTGAATCAACATTGGGTTAACGTCGTCTGCTTGCCGGGATACTCTCTCGTATCCTGTGTCTGAAGGGCAGTGTCATCTCACTCATCCCACCATCCTCAGGAGGTTCTCCTGGCCCAATTTAGCCTATATGCGCACAAAAGTCCGATGCATTATTTTCTCTCGTATAAAGGGTAGTTAAACTCACCCGCAATTTTAACTAATGATCAAATAATTTTAACGAAAATTTTAAAATAATTTCGGTATTATAATATAATATTAAATCCTAAGATTTGTGATCTAATTTCCAATGTTGAGTTGTGTGACCTAAATTAACAAAATCTATGTAAGTTCATTTGTAAATCTGTTGATTCGTCTCTTTAATAATAATTTACTGATATTTATTATCTGTGATAAAATGTGATTAAATCCTAAGAAGCTATTTGATGTGCAACAGTTGTATTTCTCTGCTTCGACCATCCAACTCCTAATCCCAGCCTCGATTCGGGAATACTGCTCCCTGGGGCACAAATTGTCCACAAGCGTGGCGTTAATTAAAAGAATGTCAGCGATGCTGTACACAAAAAAAGTTGAAATCACAAACTGAAAGCCACGGCTTGCCGAAGATATGAATGTTCTGGGGTGTTAAGAAAGAGGGGAGCTACTTGACACACAAGGTGAATTTTTCGGGTTATTAACCCTGTCCAAGTAGGATAAAGAAATCCGAAATATAATCATTTACCGCAGTTCTGGATTTTTATTAATTTATTTTCAGGGTCGTGGCAGACAGACGGTTAATTGAATCTGGTGCTTATCACAGCGTGCGAACACCGGTTGGCCGCATCAAAGGGGAGGGCCGGGACGCCGACAGCAGAGATCCCACGGGAACGCCCAGGTCTGGATGCGAAAGGAGGACCTGTCGATCCACACTAATGAACGACGCACGCCCAACATTGGCTCAATGCTGATCCAACGTCTGCGACGTTGGATCAGCATCGAGCCAATGTTAGGATAGAGGTCCCAGGGAATCCTTGGATAACGTAAGGTGGGAAACAGATCGGATCGGGATCTCGGGGAGGGGGGTAATCCCACCCGTGGATAGACCTTTGATTGCTGCAGCCACCACAAGTTTGTGGATCTGGTGACCTAAAAATATTCAAAGCAGTGGCGTATGAAGTTAAATAGCTAATTAATAATAGGGTAAATACAAAATAAGGCAATTATTTGTATTATTAAACTAACGCTCCAATTATGATTTGAAAATAATTAATAATTATCATAATAATATTTTTTCACGTCTAATTGCACTTATGTGTAAGTAAAAATTTATACTACATACCAAATAACCGTACATACAATATAAGTAGGGTCAATCCTGGAGTAAATATTGAGAAATATTAATAGTTTTTTAATTGAAAACATGGGAAGATTTAAATACTATCTTGTCATAATTACATTTTGTTTACGAAGCCTGAATACCAGCAATCTTCCGATGAATAAAACTAAGCCTTTATTCTTAGAGGGATAGCTCTGTCGTGCAGAGGGCGGGGGCCCTAGGGTAGTGGTTAGCACCGCTGCCTTTCACGCCAGAGTCCGGGGTTCGGTTCCCGGTCTCGGCGGTTTGAAAGAAACAAAAATGTTTCTTCCCCATCCACGTGTGAAAGTTAGTATTGTGGGGAGCCTCCGTGGCCGAGAGGTAGCGTGCTCGGCCTCAGACCGCCAGGGCTCGAATTTCGAATCCTGTGTCTGGAGGACAGTGTCATCTCAATCATCTCACCATCCTCAGGAGGTTCTCCTGGCCCAGTTTAGCCTATATGTGCACAAAGGTGGCATAAAGCCCGATTCATTTCATTTCTGTCGTGCAGAGCCAACAGCAGAGACCAAGGTTTTTTTCAATTTGAAATCATCATAAATGGCTTAGTGTGAACAAGGAACAATGCCATGGGTATACGGCCATTCTAAATAATTCACTCTTTCAATACGGGGTTCTAATTCAGACGACAAAATCTGACGTCTATAATAATTCTGACGTCTCAAGTTGGTCTCCAGGGTTAAGCCCCATAATTATTTATGTTATGAAATGATTTTCTTGGAGAAAATGCCGAATCTATCACGATAATGACAGCTTTTATTTTTTGTATACATCAATACCTTTTATTAATATATATATTGGTCCAGGAATGATACGAAATTGGCAGTGACCACACCACACTGACGGTCGGGAGAAATTTCACGGAAATTTAAACTTAATTGGTATGTTAGCAGTGATTTTATCCTCATTGCTGTCACATTTGAGCTCGTCCAAGTGTGACATCAGCTGTGAAATTGGATGATTTGTTTTTTAGTTCATAGCTTGACTTCTGTAGTCTGTAGTCGAATAAAATAGAATTATCTAAAAAAAAACTAAAAGTGTATAATATATAAATCAAGTTTTCATACATATAAAATTTTCTTTTTTAGACTGGTCATTTGGTTACAGAACAAAACGTTTGTAAAACTGATTATGTTCGTGCGTGCATATCATGGCAATTTTTCTACAGATGGAAGGCTAAAGTCGGGACTATACCCTACTCTTACCGAATGACTTCAGGAGTTATCAATACCATGCACAGCAATATGTGTTCCAGACATTTGAACAGTTTCGAGCATTATAAATGAACAACCCCGATGACCGACATACAGCCAGAGTTCGAACCTCCGAGTTTTGAGACACACCCTGCCCGAATAACTGACTGATTGACTGATTGACTGACTGACTGACTGACTGACTGACTGACTGACTGACTGACTGACTGACTGACTGACTGACTGACTGACTGACTGCTCAAGGTGTTATTTTATTACAGGAGTCGACTGGGGAAGCAGGACTTTGTCTTAGATCCTGTTTGTTCCGGACCCACAAAGTGCTTTGTTTTCTATTCTTGTTCACATGGTTTATGAGGTGTGACGGAGCTGGTTCAAGCTGTCCTCGCTAGATGTCATGCCAATCTGTTGGGAGGTCCCAGTTAACCACACCCCAGCAAACACAAAACATGTGTATAACATTTGCACAACGTCGGCCCAACGTCTTCGACTTGGTCCAACGTTGTACAAATGTTATACAAATGTTTTGTGTTTGCTGGGACGATGCTGGCCAACTTTTAAACCAGTATTAACCATTCCCCCCGCCGTACCCGTTTATATTCGTGTTTCTTTTTTCATTTTTTATTAGCACGATAAATACCAGCTTCTAAACATGTTAAAGATAAAATGTCACATCAATCAGCGAGTTGAGTTATTTTTAACCAAGACCATTTTGTCAAATCTGAATAATTTCAACGCGATCCAGAACTTCAAGTGGGTGAAAAAGCAAATTAAATAAATTGGCCGTTATAGGTTCGCGTTTCATCAGAGCAGGAACAGGTGTTGGCCATACGCCGTCAAGCCATTAATTAGGAACCATCCTCCACGCCAGCATTGGCTCAACACTGGGCGGCCTACAGTGCATAAGTCGGCATATATTGGCACAGTGCTGACACACGTTTTCTAGTCATGTGCACGTTGTGTCCCAAGGCACATTGGTGAATCTCATTTAGAGTCGCCCGATTCACCGGCACATGCATTTTCGTATAATTTATTGATTAGTTTGCTTGTTGAATCCCATTGTCTCAGACGAGGAACTAGGCAACTAGGGCGAGAGAGAAGTAACTATTCAGAAAAACTGGATGTTGAAAAAAACTCCGACATTTCTATCCATGTTGTTCAAAATATCTATCCATATTTTCAGATTAGGGGCGGACCAGATGATGCGTGTGGGGGGGGGGGGGGTTGCTATGAGTTTTTGTAAAGTTTGCTTATCAGATATCGACAATAACAAGTTTGCTTCCACACCCTAAAAAAAGTTACAAGTTGATAGAAAAAAGTTTCTTCAGCGACTAATATGTCAATTTTGATTGTCGAAAAACGCAACGATTTTTAAATTTTCCCGGGGGCAGCCCCCGGACCCCTCTCAAATCCAATGTATTAACACAATATTATATTTTGAAATTATTTGGTGCTTTATTGAAAACTTTGTCGCTTTGTCAATCAAAAAACAAAGTTTGTTCTTTCGGCTGAAAAAAAGTTTTTATTTAGGAGCAAAAAAAGACCGCTGTGCTGTGAAAAATCATAGCCCACCCCATGTATCATCTGGTCCGCCCCTTGGTTCTCTACAAAATTTTGGTGTCAGCATGACGGCGCATCACACATGGTCAAGAATCATTCTCGATAAACTGAGAGACTCCGTTAGCGAGACGTAGCCTGCTCGACTGAAAAGTGACAAGGATCCATGCTTGTATGCTTGAATACTGTTTCTGGAAGCCGTGCAGAGTCATCTGTTTATCAACTCACTATGTTCAGGAAGTTGCCACAGTCCAGTTTTTACATTCATTTAACCCTTTAACCGTCGGTGCCGCATATATTCGGGTTTTCGATTTTCAAATATGAATAATTTTCACACACTTGAAGTTGTGGATCGCGTCAGCGAGACACAACTTCAGGTGGGTGAAAATTCAGATTGAATAATTTGGCGGTTAAAGGGTTAATCTTTGCAATTAAGTGCAAGATTGCAACATTGAAGTACACAAGACAGTTCAGAGAGAATGAATTTTATCGAATGCCTTTGAGGGAGAAACTGCCGTCTCTACATTTTCGGACATATTTAGCCGCTTTAAGAAGGGAAATAGTGATTCTCCTTTGCATATTATAATAATATCATGAGTAGATGTTAAGTTCCAGATTTACACCGATGTATGTACATAATAATTATTATATACAATGCTTTATAAAACCAAACACAGTTTTAAGATGTTTCATCACCTAAGTATTAAAGTCTAATACCTGCCACTGGACAAAGTGACATCAAGGAATAGGTGACCTCTTGGTGACATGTATGAAAAATAAGTGAAATAATACTAATTCTATGTCATTACAGAACCACTAAGATCATAACACGATTGTTATTATGAATACACGATTGTTTCAATGGAACCGCATTGGGTGTATGGCCGGTGTTTTGCTGGGGTGAGCGCTGGATCCTTGTTATGAAGTTTTTCATAACTATCACTATCACCATTCTATCACAAGAGAAAAGGGACCACCATAAACAGGGGGGGGGGGGGGGAGGGCAGGAGTTTTTCATAAATATTATTGTAGTTATTTTTTAATTAAGACCAGAACATAATTATGACATTATAATATTATGATGTGTTTTCCTATTGTACGAAACGTGGACACCGAGGGTGCTTTTGACAAAGCTCCGCACTCTGTTCCTTAAAAAAAAATCTTTACAGTGTAGAGTCATACGTCAATAAAATTGTGGATCCGTGAAAATTGCATGTTATAAAATAAGTATCGTGGTGATTTTAACGGTTAAATATTTAAAACGTCATTTTTTCTAAAAGTAATTAAAAGAAGTTGGCAGCAAGTGAAATAGCGTTCATTGGGATGCCATTGATGATATTATAGCAAAAAAACTAGAGTTGGCAAAATGGGCGCAGTAGAATGACAACTGCTGCCTGACTATTAATTAATAACACATATGTTCAATGTGAAGAAAAATTAATACTGAACAAAATGAAATAGGGTGTAATTTTTTTCTGAAGCTCTAAAGGTCATTTTCAGGGTCTTAAAGGTCATGACTCCGGTATCTTGAAGGTCATAACCCTAAACACACATATAGTCCATAGGCCAGAACTGGTCACCGTGCACCCCCCCCCCCCCCAATACTCACCCACACCAACTTTTTTCAAGCTTTGATATGTCTTAAACACGAAAAAAGATCTTAACAGTAAAAAAAGGGACGAAATATATATATTGACCGATTATGTGGGGGTACCCCAAATCCTAAAATTAGGGGTTAGGGTTACGCAAACGTCTGTCGTTGCAGTTCTAGCTTACCATTCTACACATGCAATAAATATACTATATAAAATATAACTTTATTTCCGTTCTACTGATGTATTGCATGATGCAGTGGATTAAACAGTTATCTCTACACATACGTTTAAACAAAATCGACAACAAAACAAACTAGTGAACATGGTCAATAAAAACGACTTATTAAAACATAATTATTGGCCATATATATATTTGACGTATGTTTTCTAAACCCAGATGTGTATATCCTTAAAACTGGGTGGTATTTAGTTTGTACATTGCACATTGCATATATATTTTTAAATTAAAGAATATTGCAGACTTTTTTGAAAATGTGTGTATTTATCCTGTGTTGAAATATGAAACATTGAATTTTGCTATGCCATTAAATCTATTTTTTTTCTCTCGCTTGTTTTTACATAATTTGTGTGTCTGAACTCGAATCTGTCGGATAAAATTCTATATTTGGTGTCCTTCACCTTTATGTGAGTGAAAATTATTCAGATTTTACAAAATGGAGATCATCTATTTTCAAATATTGCTGATTGATGTCACATTTTATCTTTAACATGTTTAAAAGGTGATACTTGGTGTGCTGATAAAAAATTAAAACCTGATTATATGCGACACCCGCGGTTAAAGGGTTAAAGAGGGGGTGGTTCTAGTAAAATATTTTGCCTGGGTCTCCCCATGTGTAATAACTATCATTAAATAGGTTGTTTTTAATGACCATGTTGACTAGCTTGTTTTGCTGTGCATTGTGCTTATTTTATAATAAAAAACATGTTTGAGCGTATGTGCAGAGACGACTATTTACTCTATTACGCAATGGGTAATGTATTATTAGAAAGGGAATTCAATTATCTGTTATATGGCATATCGCATGTGCAGATTGGTTAATCGAAACATCTACGACAGACGCTTGCGTAGCCCTATCCCCTAATTCCAGACAGGTTTGGGGGTACCCCCATAAAAGCGGTCAAAATATAAAGTTCGTCCCTTTTTTCATGAAACAAGAAAATTGGTGTGGGTGAGTAGTGGGGGGGGGGGCATGGTGACCGATTCTCGCCCATGGACTAATAGGTATATTTGAAAACTTTGCAATAGTTGACCTTAAAAAAACCTCTAGCGGGCAGAAAATGGTTTTCGAGGGGTTTCAAAATGTTGTCTGTGGGGAAAATATCACCCGCGTATCTGCCGTGCGAAGCCGAAAGGCAGTAACTTCGCACGGCAGATATGCATTATTCTTAATATCAAAGGCTTTATACAATCGTCAAATCTGTCCCACCCTCATCGGAGGGGATTTGCGAAAAATCGCAACTGATGTCTAATGCCATTGATCTTAACATCAAACCTGCGAACCCAGCGAACACGAGACGCTTACCCAATGTTGGTTTAATGTTGGGCCACCGTCGGAGACGGTGGACCAGCATTAAACCAACATTGGGCCAGTATCTCGTGTTTTCTGGGAAGGTAATCATCCAGTTAACGCGAAACGGTAAGCCAATGCTGCTTTAATTTCGGACCAGCTTCGCACACGCTGGAAAAAATATTGCAACAGTCAAGGGCAGTATCTGTTTGCTTGTAAAGAAAGTAGATACTGCCTTTTGGATTTACACGACATAATATATCGTGATTCGTGAGAGGGAACTGGGTGTGTGCGTCTGGGGAGGGGGGTGGGGTAGGGGGGGGGGGGTGGGGAGGTGGACAACGAGTGTACGTATATACAGGGTATAGGTATTGAACTGTCTTTGATCCTTTATTGGATGAAAATTGATAACAAATGTTTTGTATTGTATTTGCATTGTTATCTTGGCAATGCCTTTTAATTTTATTTTAAGTAGTAGCCATTTATATTACCGAAATAGCCGGTTTTCATTTTGGCAATGCCACTTAACATGATTTTAGTTGTTTGTCATACTAAGTATATTGTCATATGATTTCAACAAATTAACATTCTTGTATACATGTACATATATCTCTCTCATTACCATGATTACTATGACAAATAAGTCTGTAATGACTTTTATTTCTGTCAATATAATATCTGTCTGTCTGTCTGTATTGTATTTTTTTGCATTGTATACGTTACTAACCTTCTAAACACCAAGTTTTCATGCAATGTTCACTCACTTGAAGTGACAAATATCGTACACAAAATGGAGGTCAACGATTTTGCAATCTTGCTGATTGCCACGTTTTATCTTTACCATGTTTGAAAGCTGATATTTGAAGTGGTAATACAAAATTAAAAAAAAACACGAATATAGCTCGTGACCGGTGGCTGTGGGTTAATAAGCAACCGTTATAATTTCCATTCCCAGCAAACACGAGACATCCACCCAATGTTGGTCCAATGCCGGTTCACCGTTTTTAAGATTACCTCATACAACTTACGGACAGCCTAAGTGTAGTTTTGACTAAATTTCGTTGTCGTTATAATAAAATGCCAGTATAAATTTGTAATTTGTAATTTATGTGATACTGGAGATCTCGGATGAATTTCACTATTTGTTCATATGTGAACATCTTATTAGTCACAAAAAGAAATATATTGAACCATTTTACCTTAAACATATTTCTACAATAAAAATGCATGTGTTAATGAATGTAAACAACATTGGTGTACTAAGGGATCTGGCTATGTTTACGAAAATTGTTATAACAACATACTTTAAGTTACATACCTGTACATTTTCAGGCTGTTTTTGTCGCGCCCATAACTTTTTTTAAATATTTTAATTTTTTTGTCGCCCTGATTAATTTTTCTAGGGATTTTTCCAATGTTTTTTCATTTAGTCGCCCTTATAACCTTTATATTTGTTTTTTTCCACCCTCCCTCATTAGATTTTGATTATTTTCTGATCCTAAACAGAAAAAAAGCACAGCGGCCTCTCAGCAAACACAAAACATTTGTATAACATTTGTACAACGTCCAACCTTTTCGACGTTGGTCCAGCATTGTACAAATATTATACAAATTTATCATATATTATTATCAAGTTCCTTCATACTACACTGCAACGATATTATTATCCGGCTCAGTATCTTGTGGTTGCCTGACGAAATGAGCCGTGGTTGCTTGACGAAATGAGCCGCCCCGCAAACTCTTGCTCTGGAGATTGTACTTTAAAAAACAATAATACTAGTATTATTTTGATCAATCAATCGGGTAATCAACGAATCAAGTCATATAGCAGATCAAAAGTTTAAATTTCTTTGTTGATTATTTCTAGTTGCATGATTGCCAATTTGGTCAACTCTTGTGGAATATTTGCCTTAAAGCATTTGATTTTGAGATTTCTAACTACACTACTGATCATTATTTGTTTCTTATGATATTAATATGTATTCCTCACAAACAACAGAGAGAAAGCAAACACTGTTGTAATAGCTGCAAAAAATGTTCTGAAAAGTGTGGATTCTCTTCTAACCCCTGGGGTAATGGTTAGCACCGCTGCCTTTCATGCTAAAGTTTCACGGGGTTCGTTTCCCGGTCTCGGCGGTTTGAAAGAGACACAAAATTTTCTTCCCCGTTCACTCGTCAAACTCAGTATTGCGAGGAGCTTCCGAAACCGAAAGGTAGTGTGCTAGGTCTGGGACCTCCAGGGTTTAAATTTCGAATCCTGTGTCTGTAGGGCAGCGTCATCTCACTCATCTCACCATCCTCAGGAGGTTCTCCTGGCCCAATTTAGCCTGTATGTGCACAACAATGGCCTAAAGCCCGATTCATTTCATTTGTAAAACATGTACATTGACATCGCTGAAAAACACATCAGATGAACGTGTGGTGTTTGTTGGATAAATTATTTGTATTTGGTAAATGTAATGATTTTGTGTATGCAGCACGCGGAGTGTCGACTTGATTTAAAATGTGCAACCCGCATCCACAAGACGTTGGCCCAATGGCGTTTCAATGCTGGGCCACCGTCTAGGACGGTGGCCCAGCATTGAAACGACATTAGGCCAACGCCTGGTGTTTGCTGGGGATCGGGATCAGTCCTTTGTTCTCTTCGGAATGACTTCTGAGAAGTTTATCATCACGATGACGTCATCCGGTACTGAAGAGACCCCGTAACGGGTCACTTCCGGAAGGGGGGTGAAAACCCTAGTCAAGGGGGATCCACGGGGGTGCAGATGACAACCATATTGTTCTATCTGTCTTCGTTAGAAAGGGTGACTCGAATTTAAAGATTTTGATGAATATTAAAACAGTACGAATATGTATTACTAAAATCAGAAAATCAGGCCAACATCTAAGTTATATTAACAGATATGACACTAAAGCAAATTCATTTATATCTATTAAGTTTGCAATTTAGGATAACAACACTATATTATTAGATATTTTTTTTATTAGATACATAATCATGACCTCTATTTAATTGCACTGCATGGGCGTCATTGCGATTGTAGATAATTATGGAAATGTGAAAATGTAGAAATGTATAGCCAAACAATTAATTATGAAATATGTTGAAATCTTAATCTGAGCTTGTATAGGGCCTACGAGCGTTCAGCTTCGATGCGGTTTAGAAATGCGTGTATTGTTTTATAATAGTTGTTTTTTTGTATGTGGATGTGTTTGTTTTTATATTATAATTCATACAGGAAATACACGCACATAATTATTAATATATATATCTTTAAAAGTAAGGGAGTACTATTATGTTTGTGCTTAACGTACCCCATCAACATGATACATAGCCCGATGATGTATCAATGGTGGGCCAGCGTCATGGACGATGGTCCAACATCGGTACGTCATCGGATCAATGTCTCCTGATTGCTAGAGATCGGTTCCTTTACTCTACTAATTTAATGCATTGGGCACCGGGCATAACATAATAGAAATACAGGACTGTATACTTGTACAAGCAATATGTCGTCCCCTTGGATATGGAAGGGTGTATCTAGCACTTCACAAAGTGGCAGATACACAGCTAACACGAGGACTTGACCCAATGTTGTTTTAATGTTGGTCCAGCGCCAACGGCGCTGGGCCAATATTGAAACAACATTGGGTCAAATCCTCGTACACCCTTCCATGCACAAGAGGACGATAATATATGCTGCTCACTTGGAAAGTCCTATAAATATGTGGACGCAAAAAGACCATTAAACAGTGTCACCGTCACTAAACCCTATACAACGTTGAATTATTTTGTATAAACCATCGAGACCAAAGGTTTTTTCAATTTGAAATAATCATAATTGTCTTAGTTAGCTCTTTCTGATTCATTTAAATACCTATGTTACGGGTCTACGGCCATTAGACATATTTTTACTAAGTGCGCGGATCGTCCGTAGACGCCAGATTATGACGTCTAATGTCGATCCCCGCACTGCAAGGGTTAAGAAATGCTGGTTTCGTGTACTTTTGTTTTCGTGTACTTTTTCTGTGTACTTTTTTGTGTATTTTTTGTGCACTTTTTTGCTGTAAATTTGTGTCTCTTTATTTTACTCCTCAGCCATTAATGTTTATGTAGCATAAACCTTCAATTTCTTTTGTTTCTTCTCTTTGAAGATAAGATATTTGTTTCTTCTTTTTCTGTTTCTAATGCTTTGAATAATAAACAATTATTTATTTTAAAAACACCCATATTCATGGTTAGTCAGTGAATATTACTTGCGTCGCTTTCCGCACAATCAAGGCAATATCGCGACAAAAGGAAGCCCGAAGTTGGGACTATGCCCTATTCTTTTCGAATTACTTGCTATCAGTAATTCAAGCCGAATTGAGAAATAGAAAGTTATTAGCACGTTAAACTTTCAGCCTGATTAGTATACTCGTATTGTTTAAGGTGGCAAATTGTTAAATGTAGGCCCTAATAGGAAAACGACGGTACGTAAGAAGAGTTTGAGAAAAGTATTGCAGGGTGTCTACCCTGCAAACACGATCCATCAATCCAATGTTAGATCCATGCTGGGCCAGCGTCGCAGACGATGGCATAACGCTGGCTGAACATATCAACCGTGTCTGTTGGTGTGAGGTTGAGGACTGGCCACAAGACCCTATTCCAATGCTGGTTTATTGTTGGACCAGCGTCGAAGACGCTGACCCAACAAAAAACCAGCATTGAGTTTGCTGTGGGGCCGGGTTGTGGATGGATTTAGAGGGTGGTGAGGGGAGGGGGGTTAGGGTGGTGGTTGGTTCCGTTAGATGTGGGGTGGCGGAGAGGTTGGATCTAGTTAGCCAGAGCAGTAAACTCCTTGTGAAGGCTTTGTCACGCTTTGCACCCCAGGAGACCAGATATAGGCACGCAATATTATTAAAATCACATCCCAGTGTGACTTTTTTTAAACTTTTTAAATTTCTAACCCAACTAGGAATTTATGTTTTTCAGAGGGGTTATTTTCTTATTTCTTTAAACATAGTTTGACTCAAGGAAAATAGAATCTGATTCTATTTTCCTTGATTGACTCAACAAATTCATTTGTGTGGCATGTTCAGAGGAAGATACAAGACCCGGGGACAGGACCGATATGCAATGTTTTCTTTAAAGTAAAAAGCACTTCTTTTTTTTCTGAGAATTTGCGAGCTGACTGCAAAATACTCGGCATACTATACAGAAAACCACGATTAAAATATAACGGTTACATCGTCGCATGCCTCTGTAGTCGAAATATTGACTGGCATTGATTATAGAGGTTTCTCAAAACATATGCGTACTTTGTTTGGTTTTGAATCTAAATGTACAAAAGTTTTGTAACGTTTCAATAGCTAGTGAGAGTAACTGTTATCCTTGCAAAGAAATGACACAAATTTATATTTTGTACCATTCTGTATTATATTTTGTCTGCCAAATAAACTGTCTGTCTGGGCAGAAGGGGTTAAATACGGACACCTGTATGCCCAGCTAACGCGGGAATTGGCCCGTCCTTGGTAAATGTTTGGGCCAGTCTCGCAGACAAAAAGCCAGCAATAATCCAGCATTGGGCTATTATATATCGTGCTTGTTTGGAACCACAACTTCAAAAACGGAATCGGTCTACAGAAGAGAGTTTCAGCGATGGGCCGCAGCTGTTTACACTGGCCCATCGCTGAGCCAGCATTTCTCCGACTGGGAACGAGCACGATACATTTACCCAGTGCCGGGCTAATGTTGGGCCAGCGTCGCAGACGCTGGCTCAACATTAATACGGCACTGGCTCAGCGTCTGGCTGCATGCCGGCACACTGTTTACACGCGGTAAGTGCGAGGTGCAGTGGGTTGATGTAATTAAGCTTTGATACTTCAGTAATTGGCCGGCTCGTCAACCGCTGATGACTATAGCGTTGGACCCTCTGGCCGCTAGAACACCGCTTTGCTCCCAGATGCGCCCGGCGTCTCACAGGTGCTTTCCTGCACCCAGATACCACGTAAGTTAGGATGCTGATTTTGACGGACTTCTCAGATTTAATGGTCACTATAATTTAAAACTGCCACAAACTTTCAATGTGTTGACAACTTTTTTTAACAACACGTACGTACAGCCACGTTTCTGTTGTAATTTTACCAAAAAAAAATGTGTAATTTTTACCGTGATCAGAGACATAAAAAACCTTGATGAAAAACGTGTGATCAATTTATTCATCGCTTAATAAGAAAAATGAATTTGCTTTTCGAATGTTGTTTTATATATATTTGATAAAATAAAACAATATTATGTGGTAACAATCAGCACTGAACAAAACAATCCGTCTTAAGTTTTTATGTATTGTTTTTGGATTAAAACTTCTAGTGGCCCTCTGGCCACTAGAAGTTTTAATCCAAAAACCCTTCCTTTGCCAGTGGACGCTTAAATGCATCGCGAGACAAAAAAAGTAATAAAAGACGATGAAACCAATCGAAAAAAGGATGTTTTGAACTTTTAATCTTTTCTTCTGATGTAATAAGAATAATATGAGGAATATAGAACAGGGTAATTTTTATTCAGGGTGAGATGAGAATTGCTGTAGCAATTCTCATCTCAAGAGAATTGCTGAATAAAAATAGGGCCTATGTTAGAATTCTCGTGTGGGCAGAGGGTTGACGGGCGTACCGGGACCTTCGTGTCCCCTTACAGCAGGTACCCCTCCAATCCCCCCCCCCCCCCCGCGCACCGTGGTCACCACCCCACGGAGGCGGCCAGAGATGTGAGGGCTCGGTTACCCCACCCCCCCACCCCCCTCCCAGTCCGGAGCGATGTGTAACTACCTGTTGCTGAGACAGGTTCACCATCACTTGCCAATTCGCGTCAGCGACGACAACTTCACACCACATCGCGCCTTTCACAGAGTCCGGATCACCACCTGAGGGTCTCGCTACAAGCTCTCTCTCATTTTACCGATCACACCAAGGACTTTATATAATTTAAAGTTCTCACCCACCTGTTCCACAGTCAACGGATCTCAGTCTCCACCATGGATTACACTCGCATAGAGCAGGAGGCATTGATGAAAGGTGAGCGAAGTGAGTCATGAGAAGTTTCTCTAAAATTATCTGCGAACTTTCTTATTTTTTGGGGAAAAGTGCGCGATACAGTCCCTGACACTTTCAGATTGCTTTAGCCAGGCAACGGCTCTGCTAGCAATAGTAGCTGCTGATTACAAAAATGAAAAAAAAAAAAAAAAAAAAAGCAACTGTTTTAACCCTGTCAGTGTGGGAACCTCCTTTATACGTCAGAATCTGAGGTCTGTAGACATCAGATCCTGACGCATAAAGACGATACACCCGCTGAAATAATTAACCCTTTAACCGCCAAAATATTCAATCTGAATTTTCACCCACTGAGCGAAAATTATTAAGATTTGACAAAATAGAGATCAACTTTTTTCAAATATTGCTGATTGATGTCACATTATGGCTTTACCATGCTTAAAATACGGTACTGAATGTGGTAAAAATTAGGTGAAAAAAAAAATATATGCGGCACCGGCGGTTAAAGGGTTAAGGGTTATCACCCTTTTAAATCCAACGTGGAGATATATGCTCATAAAAGTGAATACAGTAAAAGTATGTGAAACATGTAGAAACAGTTTTAAAAATCAAGATTTCAGGTGAAAATCTAAAATAAAGGTACGGTTCTGACCATTTCACATATGGGTCTATTTTTCTGAAGTTCAATAATGTCAGGATTGCCGGGTAGTTTGGATCACTAAAATTGGTTTCCCGGCATAGGTAGATAATCTATTCAAATTTAATGCAGGATTCCTAATTAAGTCGACGACCGAGTTTCTCGTGTGCGTGTATATAATTTCTGAAAATGTACAGTCAATCGTAATGGCGAAACTAAACGAAGTGTAAATCGTTACTACACTGGTGTATAGGTTGAAAATGCGGTCGAAATAATTGTAACATATTTTCAAATAAAAATGGTATATTTTTTGTACCTGTTTTTGTATAATATTTCTAATTTCAATGTCAATTTCAAAGCTTATAATCAGGCTTGCATTCCGTGGCATAAAATGTGACAAAAGTGTTTTCAGGTTATACATGTATAAATGACAAATATAAACGAAAAACTAATCCACTGGCACTAATTAGTATTACATATCTGGCTACGACGGAGCCAGAGATGAGCTAAGCAGATGTTAAAATAACCTACACACGAACGCATAAAGACGTATATAGTTTAACCCTCAAAGCGTAGATTATTTTTTTTATAAACCATGGAGTCCAAAAAAATTATATCAATATGAAATCATCATAAATGTCTTGGTTAGCCCTTTCTGATTCATTTGAATACCTATGTTATGTGTCTACGACCATTAGCAATATTTTTACTCTTACAGTGCAGGGATCACTTTAGACGTCAGAATCTGACGTCCACAGACGTCAGATTCTGACGATTAAAGTCGATCCCGGCGCTGTAAAGGGTAAATACTCCAAGGACTGTTGGGTGTTAGTAAAACAAGATTTGGGCCTACTCACGCTCGCTTTCAAAAATGCCCCATTATTGTCACTAGAATCAAGGTGAATTACAATACAAATAAAAACACGAATCGTTTAACAGATCACATACACTTATATCACACCTCCAAGCGCTGTTGTGCTTAAAGGGTTAACAGCTGTAATAAGGCCACTTAACCCCTTAATCTCCGATAACATTCCCAGCGTGCTGATTGTATCAAACGCTTTATCTGGATCACACGTGCTTTATTTATTTATTTATTTATTTGACTTCCAGTTAAGAACATGCAAAAATGGTACATTATAATTATTATTATCATTTTTTGAACATGGTAATAACTTTGGTTGACGGGAACAGGTCGAGACGACCTCTACAATGCCTGTCAACCATATAAGTGAATTAAAATTATAGAATAAAATAATATCCATTGTTTAAAATAGCAAAAACAATTTAAAAATGTACATAGTATAGAGTATAAAGTTTACTATTTGTACACATAAAATAAAATAAGCGACAATTGTCTGTCATCTGTTTCCCGCACCAAAACCAGAGATAAAATAGCTACACTGTGCTCTACACCGTGTAGCAAAAAAGGACACTCTGGAAAGCGTAGAAACCTAATTAAAACCTCTTAACCTCTTAATTTTAACATAGGCCTACATACATCCCTAAATAAAAGTAATACTATAAACCTAGAATACATCTACTGACGTCAGCTCATATAGCCGTCGCGCAGCCGAAATATGCTGAGTAGTACCACATATGCAATTTTAGACTGGAGGAAAAAAAATCCCAAACTCAAGAAGTAAATCAGTTGATTAGAGATCTTTGAAATTCAGCATAAGGACCCACTTGGTCTGGAAACAAAGGCTACTGAAAAATCACTAAACCTAAAAATAAAACAGAAAAAAGACAAATAATAATTTTGAGGGGAACAGCCATCCATGCCATGTGGTAATACTCTAAGTCAGATCATGACAAGCGTGATCATGTAGAGTGATGTCGGTCTGCTCCGAACAGTATCAGAGACTGTCTCCGGCCTGAATTCGAGCCAGGCAGACAACACAAAGCAACATTCGCAGATTATCGTTCATAGGTCGATCACTTAAGGTACCATTTGTGCTGAATATATAGATATATATTCAATACACGAGTATAAGTAAGGCAGGGCGGTTTGTCATCTGCCAACACATGCGTATCGACAACGGAGCCCTCCGTCCTTAGTCATGAGTGGCTGGTGCTATCGTGGTGTACATGCTGTGCGGGCTGCACATACCTCGCGTGCCTGCAATTAGAGTACGGGATCACAGGCCGGATTAACCCTTTGCGGCGCTGAAATATTTTTGTTTAAAGCATGGAGACTAAAGGGTTTTTTTCAATTTAAAATCTTAATAAATGTCTCGCTCAGTTCTTTTTGGTTCATTGGAATACCTGTCAGTCTGTGTTATGGGTCTACAGTCATTACAAATATTGTAATTCTTTTAGCGCGGGGATCGTCTTTATACGTCAGAATCTGACGTCTGTAGACGTCAGATTCAGACGGATAAAGATAGTTCCCGCGCTGAAAAGGTTAACACTTCACGCCCAATCAAAACTAGACTTGTGCGAAAAAAGTCCTACTATATTATTACTTGTACTAGCACTTTTTGGTACTAGCACTTTTTTGGTGAAATGTGTCTCCGATTATGAGGACTTAAAAATACTCGGCCTCTAATCTAAGAGAGCAAAATAAATTTCACTCGCTTAAAGTTGTGGGTCGCATCAGCGAGACACAGATTCATATGGGTGAAAAAATTATTTAGCTAACTTGACTGTTAACGCTTTGCAGTCCAGTTGCCTATTTATTTCACTAAACACCTGATATAATTTTCAGTCTTCCATGTTATTGTAAAATAGAACAATACAATATAATATACAATACATTTATTATCAATTTTCATCAAATAAAAGGATCAAATACAGTTCAAACAAATAAGAAGTATATATTTGAAATATTAGATAGTTATTTACAATAAAAACGAATAAAAGTTCATGATATGCGTAATAGTCGAAGGCAAAATGCATTATGTACAAAGGCTGTGACCGGCATCGCCACGTCGCCACGTGGTTGGTTCATAATTGTCAGTCTGTATTGGTTGTTTAAAGCATTATTGTAAGGCAATTTAATGAAAAATGTACTTCGTTTTCTATATCTAGTATTAGAAATACATGATACAGTATTTTATGTATTTCTGCTAGTTGGTAAAAGTGACATATCCTGTCTTCGATCGATGTTTTAGCAACTTCTATCTGCAGCTTGTGGTCACTCAATCGCAGCTTACTCATCACTTTTCGGTGGTTAATGTTGTATTGGTCGCGGTCTTAATATAGTTTTCTATTTTAATTCGGACGTATACTTGCCGTATGTTCGTAATGTGTTAGCCGTGCCTGATTTGATATTGTCGTTGATGATTTTGCTGTGGGCTCTCTCGCGATACTGATCAAGGAGACATTTGTGTATATTTTCTAAATTTATCTCGTGATTTTCGTACCAAACGTTACCATATCCATTGCTTTTGAGGGTCGCTTTGATCCATGATGACCAGAGACGTTTGTTCGGACAAATCGTCGTTAAATTCAAATTTTCTAGGTAGCTTTGTTTCGGGATATGGGTATTTGGGAATTTTGTATTGTGCTTTAAATATTTATTAAGTGTCATTTTTATATCGATCTCCATAGGGTATCGTCCAAGCTCTATAAAGCTATGTTACTTGTGTGGTTGTATACACCCAGGATATATTTACAGAAGCTGGAATGAATTTTTTCAGTGGAATCCAGATCAACTAAATTCCTTGTGTGTGGATCGCTACAGTTCTTACATATTTTCCACTCCTGCCGGTGCCCATAGAGCGGAATTACAAAATGTATACCTTGATATGAAATGTCAAAAATATATATATTTATTCTTAAAGCACATATAATATTATGGTGGTTTTTTTTACTGATGCGTGCGTGTACATCTCACATAAATGACTTTTTTCACGACTTGAAGCCGTTTTGTTTTGTGTCTAATATTTTCATACATAAACATAATTATGTTCTTCATATATGACTGAACAGGACTGGAAGTTCCAGCTCGAAGTGATTGTTAAATTGTATTTAAACAATTCAGCGCGGGGAGCGACTTTAGACGTCAGAATCTGACGTCTGTAGACGTCAGATTCTGACGTCTATAGTCGATCCCCGCTCTGAAAGAGTAAAGCACTTATAAGGGTTGACACATAGACTATATTCAGTTTTTTATCACCCGATAATTTAAAGTGTGTGAAATTTTAAACAATTGTACTGCTGAATTGTCTGCTGCTATTTTTCATTCATTTTAATTGAAATGGCTAACGCAATTTCCAAATTGGGTCATTACATTAACCCTTACAGCGCGGGAATCGACTTGAGTCTGAGCATCTACCACAAAAAAATATCAGTTTCGGTGGCGTCTTTTTGTATGGAGTTTGCGTGAAACGGGATGGCGTCAGGGGATGGCGTAGACCCACAAGGGTTGATCAAACTGAACAACTTGGTAGCTAAAGGGTTCCCATTGCAGCAAAGCCACAATTGAACAAGCCATTAAATTTACACTTTGCAAGAGCCTCGGAACCACAACACATGTACGTACCCAGCGAACACGACACGTTAAATTAATTTTGTTTTAATTTTGCGTCTGCGACGTTGGGCCAATATTAAAACATCATTGTTTCGAAGTGTCGTGTTTGCTGAGACGCACTTGACAGACGGTGCATTACATTACTTTGTTGTTTCAACTGGGCGGGGGCCCTAGGGTAGTGGTTAGCACCGCTGCCTTTCACGCCAGAGTTCGGGGTTCGGTTCCCGGTCTCGGCGGTTTGAAAGAAACATAAATGTTTCTTCCCCATCCACGTGTGAAAGTTAGTATTGTGGGGAGCCTCCGTGACCGAGAGGTAGCGTGCTCGGCCTCAGACCGCCAGGGTTCGAATTTCGAATCCTGTGTCTGGAGGACAGTGTCATCTCAATCATCTCACCATCCTCAGGAGGTTCTCCTGGCCCAGTTTAGCCTATATGTGCACAAAGGTGGCCTAAAGCCCGATTCATTTCATTTGTTGTTTCAACTGGCCAGCTATAGCTATTATAGCAGCCACATGGGTATATCTGCACGCTTTAAAATTACAGATATGTTTTTGTACGAAATTTCACAGATATATTTATTTGTTTTAAAATTAGAATGACAATCGCATTAAAAAAATATATTTGAACTACAATGTCTGACTGTATTTTTATATTTTGAACTTAGATATATTATTTCATATAAGTTATAACATATAACATATAACATTTTGTCTGTATATTTTATGAAATATACTATTTCCTGTTATTTATTTAAAACATCAGGGTAAATATCAATTTTGCAAGTAGTAGATGACTAGACCTGAAGATCATAAACTAAAGGTAATAAATTATTTTAAATTATTCTCTATTTCTTGCCCAGAAATACTCCATCTCAAATGTAACCAATTTAAAACTTTTTCAACCATTTTGGTGAAAATTTCATTGAAAAAAAGTTCGGTAAAACAT
The DNA here is from genome assembly GCA_964017125.1 of Flabesymbios commensalis. Classification (NCBI taxonomy): domain Eukaryota; kingdom Metazoa; phylum Annelida; class Polychaeta; order Terebellida; family Flabelligeridae; genus Flabesymbios; species Flabesymbios commensalis. The sequence goes on from OZ024917.1 coordinate 48,356,661, forward strand.
GTTAGCCCCTAGGTCACTAAGCTATTCAATTTAAATTTTAATGTGATTTGTGAAATTTAGGTCCTAACATATATCAATGTTTCAAGATTGAAGGCATATTTTACTTAAAAAAAACTGGATATACAGGTACTTATAAAAAGACAAAATGTCTACTGTAGTTGACATCAGTGCTCTAAGGGTGGACAAAATGTATACTGTAGTCTATATCAGTGCTCTAAGGGTTAACCCTTGTAGCACTGATGTCGACTACAGTAGACAAACCCTTAGAGCACTGGTGTTGACAGTAGACATAAAGTCTTTTTTAACGTATTTTATCCCTATAGATTCCTTGACATTACCTTCCATGTATTTCTCTTCTCAGGGCAGGGTCGCGTCAATCAGCTGGGCGGGGTTTTCATCAACGGCCGACCTCTGCCGAATCACATCAGGCTGAAGATAATAGAGCTGGCGGCCCAGGGAGTGCGCCCCTGCGTCATCAGCAGATCCCTGAGAGTGTCCCACGGATGCGTCAGCAAGATCCTGCAGCGCTACCAGGAGACGGGCAGCATCCGGCCGGGAGCGATCGGCGGCAGCAAGCCGCGCGTGGCCACGCCCGAAGTGGAGAACAGGATCGAGGAGATGAAGCGTGACCATCCCGGGTTGTTCAGCTGGGAGATTCGGGAGCGCCTGGTGAAGGAGGGCCTCTCCGGCGCTCAGTGCGTCCCCTCTGTAAGCTCCATCAGCCGGGTGCTGAGACAGAGGCTGGGTCCTAAAGCAGTGCTGGGCGAAGACGTGGAAGATGAGGATGAGTGCGAGGAGGAGGAGGCTGCGGCAGCCAAACTGGGCGGCTTCGACACAGAGACAGACAGATCGGGAATGTCTCAGCCCGACAGAAACAAATCACCAGGTAAAATTGCTACTCTAATACTCCTTTTTCAATAACAACACGCCACACGGTGAGCAACACTGAACTGTTTTAATCAGACAACTGTTACACACTTTTCAATGACAACACGCCACACAGTGATCAACTCTGAACTCTTTTAATCAGACAATTGTTTACTGCGCAAACTCGTGCAAGCAGTCTATTCAGGCTCCAACAAAAGAAGGCGATCAAAGGCTCGTCGTTTTGTGCATCTACCCAGAAAGCACAAAATATTTGTATAACATTTATACAACGTCGGCCCAACGTCTTCGACGTTGGGCCGACGTTGTATAAATGTTAACAAATGTTTTGTATTTGGGTAGTTGAGATTCATGATGCACAGCTACGCTGCTCTGCAAAAGCAAAAGGCAGTATCTGCTTACTTGTAAAGTAAGCAGATACTGCCTTTGCACGGCGGTATGATAAACATATAATTGTGAGCAATATACAGGGTGTCGCGATTGAAAAAAATGACAAGATAACTAATTTATATTTCTTGACACCTTGATTTTTTATTTTTTATCAATTACAATTTAGATTCATATCTTCGATCTAAGGGTTGTTTTGTCGGTATGAATCAAATCGATTCCAAAAAAAATCTTTCAGACACATAACAGCATGCGTCATAGGTCAGTGTACAATTACAGCCATGTATTGTCGTGACAATAAATAAACCAAAGCCAACACCACGCTCACTCTAAAACCGATACCAGTTTGTACCCCTCATCCTTCCCTGTAATCTCGCAATAGGCCTACGGTACATTTTCCTTCCTCAACAATTCCAAACAGAAAGTTTTCAAAAGTATTCTTCTGTAGTTAAATTGACAGTTGTAGTCGTAATGATCGCATTTTAATATTTCATCCAATTTTCATCAATAGTGTTAGTAATAGTGTGAATGATTATTAATACTCTCTGGCTGTAGACATTGCGGAAAAATGCTTATGTATGTTTAGAGGAATATTCACCCTGAGATAAAATGTAAGAGAATGTTCATGTATAACATTTATACAATGTTGGACCAACGTCGACATGCTCACTCTAAAACCTACACCAGTTTGTACCCCTCCTCTTTTCCTGTAATCTCGCAATAGGCCTACGATACATTTTCCTTGCTCAACAATTCCAACCAAAAGTTTTCAAAGGTATCCTTCTGTAGTTTAATTGACAGTTGTAGTCGTAATGATCGCATTTCAATATTTCATGCAATTCTCACCAATAGTGTTAATAATAGTGCGAATGATTATTGTTACTCTCTGGCTGCAAACACTGCGGCAAAATGCTTATGTATGTTTTGAGGAATATTCACCTTGAGATAAATTGTAAGAGACTGTCCATGTATAGCATTTATACAATGTTGGACCAACGTCGAAGACGTTGGGCCGACGTTGTATAAATGTTATACAAATGTGTTGTGTTTTCTGGACTGCATCTACTTGGCACGGAAAAAATACATTCACGCCATCAGTGGCTGTACGTATTAGCAAGGATGGTATTAGTATCTAAATACTAAAGCATAAACCACCAATACGATATAATAGAGTTTCGGACCCAAGTGAGTTTTGAGTGAGTCTCACTTGTGTTGTCTTTGGCAGCATTGTGTTTTTATTAGGGGCCTACATTGTCTCCTTGGAGTTAGAAGGTGCTAAACTTTGTAAACTGGCAGTTTAGCACCTTCTGATACGACGATATTCAACCGTTATGCCTACATCACAATGTACAACTACATACAATGGTTAGCTGTAAATGAGAAACAAACGGTACCACCCAAGACCTCCATGTTACTGTTAGCCCTAATACCTGCAAATTAAATGACAATGACGTCATCTCCGGTCAGAAGTTGACCTTGGTGTTATTGTAGGTCACGCACAGAGCGCCCCCTAGCAGTGAGGTTTCGCCTCGCGCCCCCTGGTTGTAATCAGATACACTACATTGTCTGAGGTCTCGCCGTGCGAGTTCCACCCGAACAGCGAGTGTATAATCCGGCGATTTATTCACTTTGGACCCATTTATCGCTCATCCAACACACCAGATCAGAGCAGAAATCGGGGTCGGATAACCGGCTAATTATCATGATAATTGAATTTGAATCGGGTGGCCGGGCGGTCTAAATTCAGCAGCACGTACAAACAGTATAAAATTACCTCGGCATTTGCATCTCTGTGTAACCCGAGGGTTGGTACCGGCGACAAGTGCTCGATGTGAGCGCAGGGACTGTGAGCCAAGTTGATTTCGCCCAGCAAACACGAGACGTTGACCGAATGCTGTTTCAATGTTGGGCCGACGTCGTAGACGGCGGTCCAACATTGAAGCAGCATTGGGCCAACGTCTTGTGTTTGCTGGGAATTCAGCGTTGGAGGTTGGGACAACACTGATGCTAGTTTTTGTTGCCTTCCATTCGTACAATGTCATACACTATATCAACTCTGGCTGAATGTTGGACTAACAACATTCAGCGTGTAAATATCCCATGCTAGACGTCCACAGGATTGATGACGCTTTGTGTGTGTGTGGGGAGGGGGGGGGGGGGGTAAATCTAAAGGTGCGAATTATTTTTCCTGTATTTTTCACAGTAGTATACAGAGTACATTTAGTAAATACAATTTATTTAATATATTTAAAAGTGAGTAGGCCTAATTATCAGATTAACTCGAATTAGTGAAATACCAGTTTTCCACTCGAGGAATTACCATTTCCTCCTTAAACAGAATAATTTAACGAGATTTAATATCTAAGACACATATTTATAACGCGATCTCTGTAACCTAAATCAAAACACTTACGAGCAGTTTAAATTGAATGCATGATAAGCATTTGTTTATTTGTTTTGACTTTAGACGTCAGGTTATGACGTCTAACGTCGATCACCGCAGTGTGAGAGTAAAAACATTTATAATAACCGTAGACCCACAACATAGGTATTCAAACAAATCTGTAAAAGCTAACTAAGACATTTGTGATAATTTCGTTTAGAAAATTTTTTTTAGTCCCCATGGTTCATAGAGACGTTAAAGAGTTAAGTATCAGGTACAGCGTAATAAGTGATTCAAGATAAATTGAATGGCAGACTAATGGCCACATTTCATTGTGGCATGCGCTGCCCTTAACTAATTCAAATGTCACCCGACACCTCTTGTTCTCTGTCATTAACCAGAACGGTGTGACAATGGATTCCAAGCTCATCTACTAATACCAGGCATAAAATCACCCCTAACCCCAACCGGGGTTAGGGGGGTATACATCTCTACTCGGTGTACTTACATATGTGTAAACACACTAGTAAGTATACTAAGAAACTAAGCATTTCTCATAACATTGTTTGTGAAACTATGGAAAATTCCAAGTGAAAAAGTATAATAATGTTATGGGTCTACAGCCATTAGAAATGTTAAGTTCTTTTAGTGCGGGGACCGTCATTAGACGAGAGAATCTGACGTCAATAGCTGTTAGATTCTGACGTCTAAAGACGGTTCCCGCACTGAAAGAATTAATTTATATTAATAATGCTAAAATTTGTATGCGCAGATGGTCTGTTGTCCCCTGTCGCTTAACCCTTTAACCGCCGGTGCCGCATATATTCGGGTTTTCATTTTTTATTAGCACACTTAGTACCACCTTTTAAATAAGATAAAATGTGACATCAATAAGCAGGATTTGAAAAGAGTTGACATTCATTTTCTCAAATCTGAATAATTTTCACTCACTTGAAGTTGTGGATCGCGTCAGCGAGACACAACTTCAAGTGGGTGAAAATTGAAATTGAATAATTTGGCGGTTAAAGGGTTAAATCCTTAATCAGCTTGTACATCCGTCACCATCACCATGTACTGTATTTGTGTCATGTTTTCATGGAAATAAAAAAATAATAATAAAAAAATAATGTTGTGTGACAGATGATTCGGACGTGGAATCGGAACCTGGATTGACACTGAGCAGAAAACAGCGCCGCTGCCGCACGACGTTCAGCTCTGAGCAGCTTGAGCAATTGGATAAAGCCTTCGAGAGGACGCACTACCCCGACATATACACTAGAGAGGAGCTGGCCCAGAGGACGGGCCTCACAGAGGCCAGGGTGCAGGTAAGAGCCAGATGCATTTTTATCCGTTTTAATGTCGTTAAAACAGGTCGACGATAATAAAACAGATGTAAATATTAGTAGATTATCATACGGGCCGCTGCATATAAAGGTATCAGCCGACTTCTGCATAATTACCAACACCGCCTGTTCCCTGTACCTTTTATTCGTGCGCTATTTTATAACTTCGAGCAGAATACTATTATATATCTCACAGCCATTTCGCCTCACCGATGGCATTGCCATTTACCGTGTCTACGTACCACTACGTCCTACTGGGCAGGAGAGGCAGGGACACAAAGTGAATATGTGGATTGGACCAGCAAGGTGTGTGTATCATGTAAATCTGATAAGTCTAGATATTCCCGCATTCAAAAGACTTATCAGATCATGTGATAAAAAATGACGTCTGACATGTCATTTAGCTTGAAGGCTGATCTCGTGTACACTTGATGTAGATCTGTCTGGAAAGACAGATCTACATGCAGTGCACACGTGATCAGCTCACACTGACATTGGTTACTCGTGCCGACAAGTTGAAGGTGATCTTTCACCCCTTATATGGTATGAATAATTATGTCCTTATATGGGGCGATTGGCTATCATGTGACTCTCTCAGAGGGTCACATGATAGCCAATCACCATATAAAATATATCTTCAACATATTTTTAGAGGTGGTACTTAAGCATTTAGAGGTTTTAATTAGGTTTCTACGCTTTCCAGAGTGTCCTTTTTTGCTACACGGTGTAGAGCACAGTGTAGCTATTTTATCTCTGGTTTTGGTGCGGGAAACAGATGACAGACTATTGTCGGTTATTTTATTTTATGTGTACAAATAGTAAACTTTATAATCTATACTAAGTACATTTTTAAATTGCTATTTTAAACAATGGATAATATTTTATTCTATAATTTTAATTCACTTATATGGTTGACAGGCATTGTAGAGGTCGTCTCGACCTGTTCCCGTCAACCAAAGTTAATACCATGTTCAAAAAATGATAATAATAATTATAATGTACCATTTTTGCATGTTTTTAACTGGAAGTCAAATAAACATAAACATATATATGGAGTGATTGGCTATGATAGCCAAGCACCCCATATAAGGAAACACTTGTGCCCCATCTTGTGGCAACTTCGATTTATTTGTCACAAAATTATTTATACTATATAAGGGGTGATAGATCACCTTTAACACGGTTTAACTTGGCACGGTTTAAATAAATGGGTTTTACGACATTGAGATAGTTATATACCTGCGAGTAGGAATGAAAAATAAACACCAATGAAAAACTTCCATATATTTCTAATTATGGACATAGCAATATTGAATTAAAAATGAAATTAATATTTTTTTAATTGATTTTAATATTAAAGCCTCCTATAAGAAAATGAGAAAATGCGGACTTGGATCACTTTACCTCTAAGCCATTTTTTACGGGCTCGTATGAGGGCACATCACAGGGCATCATTTGATGATGTCATCGTGAATTTAGAATTATAAAATTTAGCGATATAACCAACGATCCGCCTTCTCTGTGCCCATGTTTCTCCTCATTTACACATGAGTGAAGTAAAGCAATTGACAATGAGGTGACTTGCCTATTATACAATATCGAAACACAACTTCACAAGCATTGCAAACCCAGCGACATACTATTTTGCAACTATGTCATAGCGTTGAAAGGGAAACACAATATGTCTGTGAACAGGTGAAGCGCCCATCTCACCCACTGGAATTTGTGGATCGAGGTGGCGAAAATCAACAAACGCTTTAAAAGATAACCCGCGCTGAAATATTTTTTTTAAATTCGGCATCAGTATTTTATGTATTTCAAATTTCCATGAAACAACTAAAATGACTAGTCTAAATATTCCCATATATATGTACATTGTTAGCAGAAAAGTACAATTAATTGTTCCCAAATTACATGCTCAGATTTATTTCTACTTCAACCGTTATCTTCGGAGATCCTCTCTATTAGCAAGACTTTGAAATCCAAATAAATATGGTATTTCCAACCGTTATCTCGCCGAGTGAATTTATTCAAATTTCCAACCACTTGAGGTTGTGACCCGCTACAGCGATCCACAAGTGGTTGAATATTACTCATATTTGTTTAATTTTGGACCAAGCATTTACAAATGTTGATATTCAAACACCAATTCCATTCCCAATATCAGTGATTTGATCAACAAATAAAACAGACTAAAAACAACAATAGTCGTGATCAGTAGGAGAAAGGTTAACCCTTTCAATCCTGAATTTATCATTGGTATTTTCATCCACTACAAGCCGCGAATTGCTGTCGCAATTCTCGCCTTGTAGTGGATGAAGATGATTTAATGTGGTTTAAAAATTGCCATAAATTGGTAAACCAGTTACATGGAAATTTTCGTTCTAAACAATTAGTTGTTGGAAAATTAGTCTGTTTTCAGGAATGTAAAATGATGCTTTAATGCATCGTGAGGGTTCAAAGGGTTAATAGAGAGATACAATTCATTATTCTAAAACTACATGATTAGATTCAATTCTACTTAAATGTTTTTGTCAGGTGTGGTTCAGTAATCGTCGCGCACGGTGGAGGAAACAGGTGGGAAGTGGACAGATTCCAGGACTGACCTCCTGCGGCTCAACAATAGCCCCCTACTCTCCTGGATTACATGCTGTTCAAACCTCAGCACCAACTTACCAGCTGAACCAACCAACACAAGGTGAGTAAACTAACACGTGAACCTCACAATTTTCTATAGGCAACACACTCCAATACCCAGCACTGTTCCTTCCAACCCCTATATACATGTACCACTGATGTCACACCGATAGGGCCGATGTGGTGGGACTTAAATCTCACTAATCACATACATTTTCTATCATAGTCTGGTGCGGTATGTCAGAAATATGCCTAAAATTAAAAGTTCTTGCCAAAATTGAATTTATTGTTTTTTGACTTTATTAGGGGTCAAATAAGCCAGAAATATTGGTCCCCAGAATGCAACAGGGGCCCCTGGACATTCCACAATTACATATCACCCCACATCCACAGTTATCAGCCAAGATAAAGATACTATATGCGTTTCATACCCATCGCCTCATTAAGATCAAGTTCCCAAGTCATTTAAACTCTATATACTTGAGCGACTTCTATGAGGAAATGATTCACAATTTCTCTCATGTGGGCTCTGTGTTGTGACACAAAAGGCTGTGTTACCATGGGTATCTGGAAACAGTTGACCTCCAGCATATTGACAGTAAGAGCTTATCCAACCAATACAGCACACTCACCAAGTGTTGGTTTAATGTCGGCCAACGTCGCAGACGTTAGTCTAACATTAAAACAGCATTATGCCAATTTCTCGTTGGAGTAGTATCTTGTAATCAGTTCAGTCGCTGATATTAATGCCATCAAATTGTACTCTATAGGCTAATGTAGGCTTACACTTGACCGTCCCATACATGCGCATTTTAAAGCTGTATGAATCATTAAGAAGCCAAAATAAAAGCACCGATGTTTTGGTGATTTTAGCCTGGGCCAGTCCCTTCAACGCTCCAGTGACATTGATGTCCTAAGTAACACTGATGGCAGAGGTCCGAGGCTTATATATTATAATGTTATGATATTGCTCATGTGTTCTATATACAGTGATATAGATTTCTAAAAATAACAAAAGTTTGAATCAAAAGACTCGTCTGTCAAATTATGGTTGCTACTTTTGTTTTGCCCCAGTCTCCCTTGTCGTTGCTATGCTTGACGACATATCGTCACCCGCCCCTACCATTCTGTACCCATATATTTGTGTACTTTCTGTACACACCTCTTCTGTTATTTAAATGAAGACATTTTAATCTCTAAAATTGTATCTTAATATAAGATGACTTATCTGCTATAATCATGTATATTAGCAGTTAGATATTGTCATAACTGTCAAACCCAGAAAAACATTATTTTTTTATTTGGAGGCTAAAAAGGTAAAATTATCACTTCTTTTATAAGATGATGCATTTATAAAAGCGTAGTTCCAGCTCCCATTGAAAGGTGACACCACTGCATGATGTATTACACTCATTTGTATGGTGAAATTCGTAAGGCGACCATCTTATTGTAGATGGTCTTTGGTACCAACTAACCACATTCACTAGGTGGGCACAGCTGTATGAAATATCACGTTATGCTAAAAAAACATTGCAAATACAACCATCTGGAAAAAGTATATTATTTCAAAAGCATATAAAGACTGGAATATTAAATACGTGAGAATAGTATAGGTGTATATTTTACATTAAATTAACAATGCTGCATAATAAAAATTGATGTCACACATATGAAAAAAATATAAAATTCAGGGGTCACACATCTGATATTATGTCTTTATTTAGACCTAAAAAAGTTATTACCAACATCCCAGACGTGATTTAGCGCTACGTATGTTTAATAATATTATAAGCACACCGTAAAACAGCTGTCATTCCATGCCTATATGTATTATCTGTTTCATTTTACCATGTTTAAAGCTATTTTAAATGTATTTTTAAATGTCATTTGGTGATTATTTAGCTAACAAGATTCCTTTCCTTTCAGCCTCATTTCCGGCCCTGTGCACGCGTGCGCAGCCTGCGCCATCGCCTGCCCGTCCCGACGCTTTATATCCTGCAGGTTTGGACCAGTACAGACAACCCGTAAGTAATTCACAAACCATCATTTTCTTTGATTCATCTTTCTGACATCTTTCACCACATCTATTGGAAACAGGTGTAATCAATTGCTGCTTAACCTAAGCTCTAGTCTAGGCTTAGTCACTTGTGTCAAATGATAGTTTGTATTTTCTGGAGTTTTAAATATGTATATATGTATTCATTTTCTTTTATTACTAGAATATTCATCATTAATTGATTAGGCCGGTTTGGTAGAATCTGTTATCGGGGAGGCTGCCACAGTAACCCAGGTTCAGTTTTTTACCCCTCGGCCCGTTTGGCCCGAAGGGGTATTGTCGTCCCCTTCGTGCGCCGCCGTCTCCGCCGCCGCCGCACACACTCTTTTGGCTACCACACCAACATGGTGCAATAGATTGAATTTATATTTCATACAAACATCAACCCCTCCCGGCACTTTTTTTACCCAAGGTCAAGGTCATAGGACAAAGGTCAAGGACAATTTTTTTTTTAAATTCTTGTTAACGCGATAACTTGAAAAATCATTATTGGATCTCTCCAATTTTTTACGTAAAGCTACCCATGAGTATGGAGATCACCTGATTAGATTTTCAGCTTTCCACCGATAATCAAAATGGCCGCCACCTGGCGACTAGAATTTTTTCCTGGTGTATATAGGTTTTCGGGGTCTGCGAGTCTATTGGCATTGTCCGTTTTCGTTTGCGACTGAAAACGAGGCTATGGCGGCCATCTTGATTTTTTATTTAATAATTTCTTGTTAACGCGATAACTTAAAAAATAATTATTGGATCTCTCCAATTTTTTATGACAAGAGTATGGAGATGACCTGATTAGAATTTCAGCTTTCCACCGATAATCAAAATGGCCGCCACCTGGCGACTAATTTTTTTTCATTTTTTTTCAGAATTCCCTCGAAACCTGGTATATATATATGTTTTCGGGGTCTGCGACTCTATTAGTATTGTCCGTTTTTATGTAAGACTGAAAACGAGGCTGCGGCGGCTATTTTAGTTTTATTAATTTTATTAAATCGTTTTTATTTTCACTCAATTGCCTTGAAACCTGGTATCAGCCGAGGGGTATTTGAGTGCTTGCACGGTATTTTTGCTATAACTGGTCCCGTCATTAGTGATCATTGCACATTGAATCTAGCATACGTGTTCTTGGTGTTTCAAGCTGACGACAGTCGATGCATTTTTTACATGTTTTTTAAAACATGTTAAATATAACTAATATTATTATTTTCTTCTTTATACATGCTCTGACTCATTATGTAATTTCTACGCTTTCCAGAGGGTTTTTTGCTATATGCAGTAGCTATTTTATCTCTGGTTTTAGTGCGGGAAACTTGAAAATATCACTACAATGCTGTTTAACTGTAGGTTATTTAAAATAGTTGTGATGCATATTTTATTTAACCTGTGCTTGCTTTAGTATATATTGTCGTTTGATTTTAAGTTAACTTAGCATGCTTATGTTATATGCATATGTTAATTTTCATGTGTTTTTATCGAATATATATCGTCGCATCGGTGCTAAATGATCCTATCTGCCACTCTGACGAGTGTCAGATAGGATCATTTAGCTCCGAGGCGACGATATATGTTCAAACATATGTTCATTTTATTCGTCAATAAATATCTATATATCTATCTATCTATCATAAAAAATTGCCCTGCAAAGGCCAGTATACTGCCTTTTGGCTTGTCGATTATGTCGATTATGAACGACAGCACATAATGAGATGTTATTTCAAAATACAAAATAAATTTGATCATTGGCTCCCGTCAATGTGATTTGTTATTTATCAGATGTTTCATCCAAAAAAATCAACACGTTATACCACTTTTTTCAACTTGATTAAATTTGGTGACAGTCCACGCAAACCTATATAGAATAAACAGTTTCTGATAAGAGCCTTCACAGTAGGCCGATATACTACTAGTCAGGGCCCTTTTGGGAACGCTGATTCCAAATCTGCCCCATGCCAAGCTCTATTTTGTCTTTTTTCTATCCAAAATTTGAAAACAAAATGGCCGCCAAAATTAGTGAAAATGGCTTACAATGAACATAAAAACATCATTTCGGTGAATAAATGCTGAGCTACATGCTAAGACGTTAAATGCTATTACGGCAATCAAACTGACAATGTGGTAATCGTAGGAACTGATGTAAACTTGCTCATTCTGCTTCGAAACTATTTCATCATAACAATGCCTAGCTCTGTAAACCTGGAGCTAGTAATATTTATCGTAAAATACACCTTGGCGATCAGCCTCAACGATCGCGTAACGCACGAAAAAATCAGCCGAGCGCTGGCGAACGCTGACCATAGCTGGACCATCGATTTACTATCGCCGTGTGCGTTTATCGATCGTTGTCTATCGCAGATGAACGCTGAGAGTTTTGAACAGGTTCAAAACTTTCGACGCACACCAGCGTGTAAGAGGAGACGCTAGGGGAGCGTTACTCGATCGTTGTATGCACTAGGGGAACGTTACTCAGTCGCTGAACACGCTAGGAGGACGTTACTCGATCGTTGTACACGCTAGGAGAGCGTTACTCAATCGCTGTACTATATTGCCTATAAACATGATAAATCATAATAGACATATATATACATGTAGATGTATTATATTTCCTGGAGAATCACTTAAAACCATAAAAATAAAGTTATAAATTATTGGTAATGATTAACAGCATATCTACAAATGTATAAATTTTCATAAAATTTCAACGCATTTACAAGCATTTACAAGCTGATCAATAATAATACATGTAGAAGATGTTTAACATCTACTTCTATGCAAAATTGGCCTTTAATACGAGAAAAAGTACAATTCAAAATAACTTATACCGAACCCTTCTAAAATCTCAGCCAAACCTTAGTTTGAAAATCCAATATATTTTCAATAAAATACTGCAGTACAAACTAGAGGTTTTCAAGTGATCGTAATTGTGCGTTGTGGAACGTCGAGCACACGTTGGCAGTCGCTCCCCAGTCGTCGAATGCGTTATACATGCGTTACTCATGCGCTACTCCCACGCTGGCAGTCGCTGGTGATCGCTGGCGATAGAATCACGGATTCTTCAGTCGTCAATCACGTTACTCTAACGCTACTCTCGCGCTTACGAACGCTAGACAATCCTTCTGGATCATGGGAGTCCATCAATCGACAGCGTTTTCAATAATTTTTAATATTTTCCCGTGCGTTACGCGATCGTTGACGGTGATCGCCAAGGTGTGACAGGCCCTACAGACGTCAGATTCTAACGACTAAAGTCGATCCCTGCGATGTAAGAAATAAACCATTTCAGCGCTGGGACCGTCTTATACGTCAAGATCTCACGTATGTAGACTGTGTGGGGTTTCAGAGAAATATCCTTGCTTCTCCCTTCTCAATGTGACTAGGCGATCACGTTAAGGCCTCGTCGAGTAAAGGTTGATACCAGTGTATCGCTCCTTCATAAATGATTAAGATATTTCTAATGGCCGTAGACCCATAACATATGTATTCAAATTAATCAGAAAAAGATAACTGAGGCATTTATCATGATTTCAAATCGAAAAAAACTGTTGGTCACCATGGTTTTTACAAAAATATTTTAGCCTTGTAAGGATTTAAGGTTAAAATGGGTGCATTGTCTATACTGCAAACAGCTTAGAGGTAGAATTCTATACGTGTGTGATATTATTATGCGCATTAGGATTGTTGTTTTGATTTTTCAGCAGATGGCACCACTGTCGTTTATGACCCCGCCTGCCGCCCCCTGCAGTAGCTGGACGGCTCCTTCACCCCCGGCTCCCTCGTTCCCTATGTCGTCATACCCTATTACGTCACTGTCGATGTCCTCACTACGTCAGCATTCATCGTTCGGCTACTCCCAACCCTCAGGTGTTAATAGTGGGCATTACACGGGATCCTACATGTCCGGTGAGTGGATAACTACTTTTTTTTATATATAACAAAATTCGAAACAATAGTTATTACAAGGCTTTTAATACAAGCAAAGTACGTGTACATATAATGACATTGATGAAATGAAAATAAGCATAATTTTATTATCTTCATTAAAAAAAAACTAAATGAATACCACGCTAACCCGAGGCGTTGAACCAATGTCGCTTTGATGTTGGGCCGACGTCGAAGACGGTGGGCCAACAATAAAACAACATTTGATCAACGCTTCGGGTTTGCTGGGTAGTGCCTTTTTATTTTATTTGACCTTTTTGTTTTGTCTGTCCGACTGTGCATTTGTTTGTTCGTTTGTTTGTTGTTGTTATTTTGGTTGTTTGTTTCTTTTTCGTGATATTCATACGAAAAAAAAAACGAAGTCGCGAAAGTGTAGATCTTACATCGTCTAAATTAAGAAAAAGGCTGAAATATTTTTGCATTAACCTCTCTACGCTCTCTATGTTATGGATCTACGGCCATCGTCAATAGTTTTAGACTACGCTTACAGTGCGGGGATCGACTTTTGGACGTCAGAATCTAACGTCTACAGACGTCAGATTCTGACATCTAAAGTCAATCCCATCGCTGTAAATTGTATGGAATGATATTGTTTAAAATATTTATTATATTTTTCTCAGTAATAATAATAGTAAACACGATACATCTATCCGATGCTGGTTTATTGCTGATCCACCGTCTTCGACGTTGGCCCAGCATTAAACCGGCATCGGGTAGATGTATCGTGTTTGCTGGGAATAGTAAAAACACAATTATTTTTTGTATTCTTTCAGGTCAGACGGCAGACCCATTCTCGTCGTTCAACTTCAACAGTCTGAAACAGGAAGTGAGCAATCCATTTGGCTTCAATGCGCATGCCCCTCAACATAACATGACTGCTGCATTTTAAGTTAACGACATTCTAAGTGAATCAGTCAATAACTGGAATTTGTTTGGGTCGACTAATATGACTGAGATAAAGGACATTAATGAATACTCCAAGAATGGATGCTTCACCGGATATTTCAACACGATGCCACACTTCTGTGATATTGAAGAATACACCTTTTCGTGTTGATGTAGTGCTGTGGATTCACTTACTTTTTCTTTCTCTCTTGAAAAGCAAAACTCGCATTTGTTTAATGAACATTTCAATCAATAGAAGTGACTATTTCAGCCGATTGTCTTATATCGAACAATGCTGGTAGCAAACAAATCATTTTTTGATACAGTATCACTGTAGTTTATTGACTACCCAGCAAACATAGAAAACTTGTATAACATTTGTACAACGTCGGCCAAACGTCTTCGACGCTGGTTCAACATTGTATAAATGTTATCGAAAATGTTTTGTGTTTGCTGGGTAAGTCGTAGTTGCATAAGAGCACCACAGTGCCCACATTAAAGGTGATCTATCTCCCCTTATATAGAATAAATAAATCTATGACAAATAAATCAAAGTTGCCACAAGATGGGGCACAAGTGTTTCCTTATATGGGGTGATCGGTTATCATGTGACCCTCTGAGAGGGTCACATGATAGCCAATCACCCCATGTATGGACATAATTATTCATACCATATAAGGGGTGATAGATCACCTTTAAATAACTTCAGTTGTCGTTCATTTTACAATGTACAGTCGCTTTGTATATATTACCATTCATCATACATCGTTAAATATTTGGATGGTTATAATCTGTGCCTTCATGACACAAATAAAATACTGTCACAAACTATATATCGTTGGTGTTTCTCTTTTTACAAGTACATATGCCTACACATTATAATTATCAGGCCCATCAAAAGGGGGCTCGATCGAATCACCGACCCCCCCCCCCGATAACGGGCCTGGGTAGAACCTATGCGGTCTATTGATCAATAATCTATTTAGACCACAGGGAATAATCTATTTAACGAAGTACCACTAAATTTTAGCTATGGATGTCAAAAGTTCAAATTTGTTAGGTTCATCGACAGTTTAGTGACGTTAAAGTGTTATTGCTAACCTTTTCAGTATATAATGGATTTAGAAGCATTCGACTACAAAAATATCCAGCAAAACATATTTTGTGAATGTGCAGATTCTTAATACAGCACCTTTGTAAATAACTACAATTTGTAGACGTATTTATATAAATTTGATACAGGCCATTGCGTCAACACGACAGTTTTAACCCTTTAACCGCCAAATTATTCAATTGGAATTTTCACCCACTTGAAGTTGTGTCTCGCTGACGCGATCCACAACTTCAAGTGGGTGAAAATTATTCAGTTTCGACATAATGGAGGTTAACTCTTTTCAAATCGTGCTGATTGATGTCACATTATGGCTTTACCATGTTCAAAAGGCGGTACTGAATGTTGTAATAATTAAGTGAAGAAACGAATATATGCGGCACCGGCGGTTAAAGGGTAAAAAAAGGCACACACAGTAATGCAACATTTAACCCTTCCACTGCTAGAACAACTAGTCAGCTACTATTACATATATTTATGTAGAGAGCAATAACAGTCGACTTTTTTATATTGAAAACATATATTTGAAATTAGCTGTATTTTGTTATATTAAGTAACATACATATTTTATCAATTCCACATACATATTATGTACATACTGAAATTCTGAAAAGGATATAGTTAGCAAGCAATTATGTGGATATATCGATTTTTTTCATTTTGCCCGGCTCGGGTCACGTGATAGACATGTATGACAGTGTGACCTTTATGGTGGATGGGGATGTATTTGACCTTTAAATATCCCATGGGGAGTTCAAGGTAATATGACTATTCAATTTATGCATAAGCTATGGGCGGAGTCAGAATCTGAATAAAGGACTGCACCAGGGATTATGGAGCCTGTCTTAATATTTTAGGGCATATTCTGGTCAGATTAGTGGACATTTAAATTAATTTTGCAAAAATAGGGACCCTTGCGTCCCCATGAATTATCCGCGAGTTTATTCGCCCAACATATATTGAAGGTCTTTTTTTCTGTCAAAACGGCATAATATTTTAGGGTGTATTTTCGGTCGAATTTTTATATTCAAAGGCAAAGATTTGAGCATCCATAACCTTTTAAATTCTGATGTAGTCTTAGCCAAGTGCTGTATATTTCGGGAGTATTCTTTGTACAAAAGTGCATATTCAAAGATGTCTTTTCGGTGTATATTTCTTTGCCGTCGGCGCCATATTTCGGGAGTATTCTTTGTACAAAAGTGCATATTCAAAGATAAGTCTTCGGTGTATATTTCGTCGCCGTCGGCGCCAATTGTTGCTTTGTGACCCCTGAAAACGGAAGTAATTGCATTTAATTTTAAAGAAACTTTTTTTAGTGTAAAATAGTAAGGCAATTCATTACGATAGAAACTGACCAGGCACATACAAAATGACTGAAAGGGCAAGTTAATTTTCGAAGTCATTGAAACATCAAACATGAAACAGCAAAACGTATGTAATTGTATTATATTTATTTTAAAGATATATTTCTAATGTAAGAAAAAAAATTATGTGAAATGCAGTGACGTCACCGGAAACCATTTTGAATGGGAGCTCGATGAAAACAAAGTTACATAACACCCCCTCCTCCATACTTCATTGTATTAGCTAGCTCGGTGACAACAATAGAGGTCAAAGCAGAATAAAATGAGACCTTTTTTACACAAATGCTTTTCATTTAATATGACTATTCAATTTATGCATAAGCTATGGGCGGAGTCAGAATCTGAATAAAGGACTGCACCAGGGATTATGGAGCCTGTCTTAATATTTTAGGGCATATTCTGGTTTAGGGCATATTCTGGTCAGATTAGTGGACATTTAAATTAATTTTGCAAAAATAGGGACCCTTGCGTCCCCATGAATTATCCGCGAGTTTATTCGCCCAACATATATTGAAGGTCTTTTTTTCTGTCAAAACGGCATAATATTTTAGGGTGTATTTTCGGTCGAATTTTTATATTCAAAGGCAAAGATTTGAGCATCCATAACCTTTTAAATTCTGATGTAGTCTTAGCCAAGTGCTGTATATTTCGGGAGTATTCTTTGTACAAAAGTGCATATTCAAAGATGTCTTTTCGGTGTATATTTCTTTGCCGTCGGCGCCATATTTCGGGAGTTTTTTTTTTTTACAAAAGTGCATATTCAAAGATGAGTCTTCGGTGTATATTTCGTCGCCGTCGGCGCCAATTGTTGCTTTGTGACCCCTGAAAACGGAAGTAATTGCATTTAATTTTAAAGAAACTTTTTTTAGTGTAAAATAGTAAGGCAATTCATTACGATAGAAACTGACCAGGCACATACAAAATGACTGAAAGGGCAAGTTAATTTTCGAAGTCATTGAAACATCAAACATGAAACAGCAAAACGTATGTAATTGTATTATATTTATTTTAAAGATATATTTCTAATGTAAGAAAAAAAATTCTGTGAAATGCAGTGACGTCACCGGAAACCATTTTGAATGGGAGCTCGATGAAAACAAAGTTACATAAGACCCCCTCCTCCATACTTCATTGTATTAGCTAGCTCGGTGACAACAATAGAGGTCAAAGCAGAATAAAATGAGACATTTTTTACACAAATGCTTTTCATTTAATCCGTATATTTTTTTTCGTGACGCATATATTGTATCATGGGCTAATTATGTTTGGTTATTTTAATGGAATTTTATAATATAACGTAATTTCTTTACTAGACAACTACATGTACGGGTAATAGGGGGACTTCATACTAATTCTTTATCACACGTAGATTCCAATGACGATAGCGAAATAAATATTTTACAACACTCTTCATTCATAGACGGTAAGGAGCTGCCAAATGTCATATTAGATAAGTCCGACCATTTTAATATTCTTCGATACACGCAAATTTTGATCAGTTGCCGTTTCCGCTACGAAATATACATGAACAATCTCTCAAGGAAAACAGATATCTTCTCACTCGGCATATATCTACATAAACAATTCACTTATAATTAGTTACCCATAGAAGACGCTTCTAAAGGCAGTAAAAAGCTTAACGCCAGAAGAAACTTTGAATCCATGATGCATACAAGTTTTTTCGACGCGCTGGAAGAAGAAGATTTGTTACTTATCAGTGCTTATTGCTGCTGTATTACACCGAAAGACAAAACGCCCACAAACCAGAACAAAATGGGTGCACTAAAGAGAGAGACATAGATAATATCACCGGCTAGTCCAGGAGCTGAGACTGGATGGAAGCCAGTTCCAAAATTATTTTCGTAGGTCACCCACCGAATTTGATTTCTTGGCCAACGTCTTGTGTTTGCTGGGCTACCACATATATATATACAACTCAGATATTTGAAGAATAAATCGCTAAATCAACGTTCTAAATCAACGTTCTAATGAAGATAAAGTAATTAACAAATACGGTCAACTTTTACTAAAGTTTTGTATAAACACAGGTTTCAAAATAGCCAATGGGCGGATGTATAATGATAATGGTATAGGCCGCTTTACATACTTCTCTCCCAATGGTTCAAGCACAATAGACTATCTGATTTTAAATGAAGATAACATAATCAGCAAATTTGAAGTTTTACCGAAATTGGTGGAATCAGATCATTGTTCCATACAGTTCAATATTTCAAATACTAAACTCGATGATCATTATGATTACAACCCATTAAAAATAGATACCTGTGTAAATGACAAAGCTTCTTGCTCTAATGTTTTCATATGGCAAGACGAGAAAAAGCAAGAATATCAACTAGCTTTACGAAATGAGCAAACGTGTCATGCATTTGAGGCTGTGTGCCGTCATCGATGGGTGTATTACTGACACTCTATGTGACATGTTCAATGGTATGATAGAAAATGTAATTTCGCCATTATTCCCAGCAAGGAAACATATTTCGAAGCAAAGAAAGAACACTCAAGTTTTTTTTCCCTCTAACCCCTGGTATGATAAAGAATGTAAATCCTTGAAGTATGTTGTTAATAGTATTGCTAAACAGAGAGGCTTTAACGCACGGCATGGCGAATATAATATTACGACAATATAAGCAATTAATCCAAAGAAAGAAAAGACAATACCAGCATGCCAAACTTATTGAGCTGGAAAATATGAGAACGGAAGATCCTAATTCCTATTGGAAATTCTGGAAATCTTTAAATCCTAGAAATGTTACTACAGGGCCTACTTTGGCAGACTTTGTGAAATACTTTGAACAACAAGTCTACCCACCACATGTTGATTATGAACACATGAATAATATTATAAAGCAAGTTACTTCATTTCAACATAATGTAGAGCACGATAAATCTAATATGACGCAGTTCCTAAACAGTCCCATAACTGCAGAAGAAATTAAAAAGGCAATTCAAAAGTTGAAATGCAAGAAAGCAGCGGGTGTAGATGGTATTTCTGCCGAATTTTACAAATATGGATGTAATGAACTATTGCCAGCATTAGAATTGTTGTTCAATACCATTCTTACCAATGGGGAATATCCATCTGAATGGGCTACCGGTATAATCCACCCTGTCTACAAAAAGGGGGACCATGGTGTTCCAGATAATTACAGGAAAATCACAGTCATGCCGTGTATTGGGAAACTATTTGAATCTATACTTAATAACAGACTCTCATTTAAAAACGAAGTGTGTAATGATAATGATCCTTATCAAGCTGGTTTTAAAAGCAATTCGCGAACTACGGACAATATATTCATACTTTGTGCCATCATAGATAAACAGAGGTGTCTTTCTAAACCCCTGTATACATGCTTTGTCAATTTCACAAAAGCATTTGACTATGTTGATAGAACAGCATTATACTACTATTATTGAACAGGGGAATAGACGGCAATTTGCTAAGCGTAATAAGAAGCATGTTTTTTATAGCAAAGTGTCGTGTAAAATGGGACTCGCGTATCAGTGACATATTAAAAAGCGAATATGGGGTTCTACAAGGCGGTATGCTCAGTCCCAAACTATTCACGGAATTTTTACAAGACATATCCGCAACATTTGACCAAGATCAAGGTATCCCTGTGGACACCTTACTAATGGTATATCTGTTATTTGCAAATTATGACATCTAGAGACATAACAGTGGAGAAGTCACTAGCGCAATTTATCTATGGTTGTTTTAAACAAATTAATTGTTAAAAACACCGAGCATAATAAATCAAAGTCACCTATCGCTATATTATCCATATTATCATGCCTTCATGATCTGACTTGGGTATTACCACATATCAGGACGGCTGTTGCTCTCGGATTTATTATTTGGCTTTTTAGGGCCGGTTAGGGACGTTTCCGTCGCCTTTGTTATCAGACGAGGTGGGGCCTTATGGAGGATTTCAGAGTTGCTAAGTCAACTGATTTTATCTATGAGGTCGGGAATGTTTTTCTTCGATTGTAACTCCGAGTATGTGGTACTAACTAGGCCGTGAGTGAAATGGTATGAAATAAACAATATAGTGAATTAAAATAAGCTGTAATGTTTTTTTTTGTGCGAGGGCCATATAGGTAATAAATCACTAGTTAATTAAATAAACTTTAATGTTATTGTGCGAGTGCCATGTCCTGCGTGAATGGCACACATAATTATTATCCGTAATTGTCATTGTTATTACATCACTAAGGCTGCAACACTCGATAATATGGATGGTTCTGATGCTATACTTTGTTGGCAGTCGACGAACCACAATGTCCGACTTTTATTAGTATGTATATATTGTGTTACGGTAGTAGTACTGTTATTACGTTGTTAAGTTTACACCACTAGTCAATATCAGGGAATCACCGAGTTCATATCGACTGTGCTTGCATGGTCACATGGCTCGGAGCTACCTGTTTCGCGGATTGCCACATTAATTGTACTGCTTTATATTATATATATATATATATATATTTTTTAAATACCATATAATTTTTACCATTGTCTTATTTCATACTACAGTTACTGTAGCATAATTATGCACTTGTATATATTTTTGGTTTCTACGCTTTTCAGAGTGTCTTTTTTGCTACTATATATAATTAGTATATTATACATTTTAGCTATTTTATCTCTGTTTTTGGTGCGGGAAACAAAATGATAGACTCCCATGTTATCTTGGCTATGCCTTTTAATTTTATTTTAAGAAGTAGTCATTTATATTACCGAAATACCCAGTTTTTAGTATGGCAATGCCACCTGATTTTAGTTGTTTATCATACCATGTATATTGTCTTATATGATTTGAACAAACTAACATTCTTGTATATACATGTACATATATCTCTCTTATTACTATGACAAATAAGTCTGTAATGACTTTTAATTATGTCTATAAAATATCTGTCTGTCTGTCTGTCTGCTACATATAAATTACTATTATATGTTTTTCTTATCAGTTTTTTTTAATTCTCTGTCTATAGACCACCAAGCATTCTTCTTCATGTCGTCATCCTTGTAGTTGGATGACGATTTGTCCCAAAATTCACGTAGGTTTTGTTCGGACATGATGAGTAAGGTAACCCTCTCCATTTTCTTTAAACTGTCCTGCAGCTTATATCAAATAATCGGGACTGGTATCCTGGCTTATAATTATGTATATACATGTAAATCTATAAGCATGGCCTCCTTTTAACCTATTAAGCCGGATTTTCCTCCACAAATGTATCAAGTGTACACAGTGGATAGAGTAGCATCTCAGGGTAGTAGAACTACTGAAAGTTGGTTGGAAAACATCCCAGTCATCTCCGTGTAAATTAGACCTGTAAATCTAGAAAGGTGGCTTATTGGTCATATAATCATCGCTACCAGGAAAACATACATGTGCGCAGCAAAGTAAACAACACTATTTACCATGCTTTGCCACGTTACGAGAACCAGTGCGTGATTGGCTGGCAAAAAAATGTCGTAAGCCCCCCTCGCGCGTCCGCGACAAAACATTTTTCAACTTTCTGTGGGTGCGCCGCGAGGGGACGCTTCCTGGTGTGAACACCTCATCATAATATAGAAGGCTCATCTTCTGCGGACGCGTAGTAAGCAAAAAATCGTACCGCTAGGGGAAAATCGTAACAGGTGTGAATGCCTCTTTATATCAGAGAGAGAATTTATTAAGATAGGTGGAAAACATTTAGACAAAAATATAATTATTGGCAATATTTACCGACCACCGGTAAATCTCGTCGACAATTACAGACGATTTACGGAGCAATTTACACCCATATTTGACTATCTACTAAAGATTAATTGCGAAGCTAAAAAGCCGGTGATATGAACATAGACCTCCTCGAAGTACACGAGAGAGATATTTACTGCGAGTATTTTGATAACGTTTTAAACCACGGATTTTATCTTCGTATAACTCTACCAACCAGAAGTACACGAGAGAGATATTTACTGCGAGTATTTTTTATAAAGTTTTAAACCACGGATTTTATCTTCGTATAACTCTACCAACCAGAAGTTCTAAAAAAGCGCTACCCTTATAGATAATGTTCATGTAAATTTACTAGCAGATTTTATGACCACAGTTCTGGCATTCTTTCGAGTGATATCTCTGACCATTTACAAATATACAAATCAAAAGAAAAACACTTAGCAAGTAAACTATAACAGACATAAACATAAAAAATTAAGTTGGATAAGTACAGGCATTATAAAATCTATCAAATTTCGAGACAAACCATACAATAATTAAAAACATTACCTATCAACACACGGGCCCATTCGATGACAAAAGTGAATTTGAATACACGCGATAAAATCTTGAAAACTAGCTTTTATATTGCAAAAAAACTATTACCAAATATGTTTCGACAGAAAAAGATTAAGTATGAAAGAAACGTGGGATACAAAAAAAGAAGCATTAAACACAGCGAAAAATACATAAAACTTTCCTTCAAAATCGAAAGACGAGAGATAAATAATAAACTAGCAATTGCTAATAAATTCAATCGTTTTTTTTACTAATATAAGACCCACATTTGCTTCAGAGATTAGAAGCGATTTAGATTGCAGTAACATATCATTTGAAAAAAGGGAGATATTTTATTTCTCAAAGGTATATAAACTGACAGTTTTAAAGATTATCAATGATTTTCCAGCTAAGAGCGGCCGAGGTTTTGATGTGGAATATCCATGAAACTACTAAAATATACATCATTAGAAGTATGACAGCGAAACACGCAACAAAACGAATGTAACTGTTCATTTAATTTAAAAAATAAGTAGAAAATATATAGAACTTTTAATTATAAAGAAATGGGTATAGATTGCATGACAAAATACATACGGCTGAAGGGGCATATGAATTTAACATTGTAAGTAACAGAGCTTTTTTATACTAAAAACAGAATAATCAAAAAAATAATATATAATTGCAACGACCCCCTATTTTCAGGTAAAGTAATTAACTTACAGTGGAATTTAAATATGTATAGATTGCATGATAATTTACTGCTGAAGAGGCGAGGAAATTAAAAATCGTCAATAACAAATTTTTTCATGTTAAAAACAGCAAAAAGAGAATTAATTACATACAATTTATTTTACGTGAAACAATATATGAATAAAGAATGAAAGGAAATAATTACAGAGGAGCTTATAATTAAAAAACGGTTAGAGGGGCACGTCAATTATTAGACGTCATTAGAAGATCGTTATTAAACAAAACACGCAGCAAAACGTATGTAATATATCAATTTAGATCTATGTAAAAACAAGGTTACATAGACTGTTCAATTCTTAAAAAATAAAAAAAAGATTGCATTGCAAAATACGGCTGAACGGGAAAATTAATTAAACGTCATTAGAAGATCGTTATTAAACAAAACACGCAGCAAAACGTATGTAATATATCAATTTAGATCTATGGTAAAATAAGGTTACAGGTTTTATTGACCGTTTGTTACATAGACTGTTCAATTCTTAAAAAATAAAAAAAGATTGCATTGCAAGATACGGCTGAACGGGAAAAATAATTTAAAATCGTCAGTAAGTAACTGCAATGGCTTTAAATAGTCGATAACAGCTATTTTCATGCTAGTAGAAAAAAGCTAAATTATTGAGCTATAATTGCAAAGGCTCCTCGTGTGCAATGGAAAAAAATAAAAATTAGTAGAATTTCTGATGAAATCAGAAATAAACGTTAGGTATTAGGTTTCATTATAATACATTTTAATAAAAGAAACTGGCAGTAACTTATGATATTGCTCCATTAAATTTTAACCTTATGTAGAAGAAATATCACTGCATATAGTTTTAAATTCTTATGAGCTACTTATTAATTACATGCCAAAATAGGGCTCAAGGGGCTAGGGAATTTAGCATTTTCAATAACAGCTAATATAATAAAACGGAGGTAATTTAATATAATTGCAAATTACCCTATTTAAAAAAAATATGTTAAATATGAAATACAAGTTATTTAAACATTATAGAGGCACCGCAATTGACATTTATTGAGTCAGAAAATACGGCTGAAGGGGCAAGGAAATATAAAATCCATGATACAAGCGCTATGCATAATAAAAACAGCAAAGAAATAGTTAAAAGCCCACTAATTATACATTGTATATAATTGGAAAGGTCATTAGTTCATGTGAATTGCGGAAAATAGAAAATACAAAATTTAATAATTACATAGAAACTGAAATGGGCAAAGATACGGCTGGAAGGAGAAAGGGAATTTAAATCATCAATAAAAGCTATTTTCAGACTAAAAACAACAAAACAGACGTAATTAGATATAATTACGAAGTTCAAGTAACATTATGTAAGACATTAAATAAAAAAAATACCAGAGGAGCTGAACGAATGAGAAACAAACGGCTGGAGGGTAAGATATCATGTGCCAATAAAATATAGTTTTACTTAAGAAAACATGACAACCTGTGTGATGATTACATTTCATTTTAAGAGATATATCTCATGTAAAAATAAAATAAAATACAGATATTCAATTATTATGAAGTGGGAATATTGTATGATAAAATACGCCTGAGGGGGCAAAGTAATTCAAAAGTTTCAATAGCAGCTGTATAAAGCTACAAAATAATCAGATATAATTGCAAATGTCATTATTTTATATGATTTGTTTTTAATACGAATTACAGAGGCACTAAAACGGGTATAAATTTCACTAGAAAATAAGACTGGAGGGGCAAGGAAAATAAAAACGTCAACAGGAGGGATTTGCAAGCTGAAAACAGAAAAAGCGCAGGTAGTCAATTATAATTTCATATATGTCGAATAGGAAGATTTAGGATAAAGATGCACTGAAATTGTTGTAAATTGCATAAGAAAGTACGACTGAAGAAGCAATGCAATTTGAATCCTCAATAAAAGCTATTTTCGGATTTTAAAAACAGACAGAACATAAATGATTAGGTATAAATATAATTGCAAAGACATTAGCTCATGTAAAATTAAGTCAAATGGGAAATAGTATCTATAAAGTACAGAAACACTGCAATGAGTGTAGGCCTACATAAAAAACCGTCTAAATGGGCAAGGCAATCTTAAATCTTAAATAAAAGCGATTTGCATGCTCAAAACAGCTAAAAAATACTTATTATAATTTGAAAGACCCCCAGTACACTGAAATTAGCTAAAATAAGAAAATGAAATATGTCAGAGGAATTTGAAATAGAAAATGGTGTCATAAGAATAGATAGATAATTGCAAATTCCCTTATTTTATATAAATTATGTAAAATAGGAAATACAGCTAAAATACGGCTGAAGTGGCAAGAAAATTTATAATTCACAACAAAAGCGATTTGCATGATGAAATAGCAGGACATGAGTAATTAGATATAATTGCAAACGCCCTTAGCGTCATCAAAACACATCGAAACGTATGTGATTATTATATTTACTTTGAATAGATATGTCAAACATGTGTAATGATAAAACGAGCATACTTTGCATTAGAAAATGCGGCTGGAGGGGCGAGAAAATAAAAGCGGCGTGTATGCTAAAAATACATACAAATACATATAGAAAATTATTTGTTTGGGGATAAATTAAATATAATTGCAAAAGTCGTTAGTTATGTCAGCTCATGTAAAATTATGTCAAAAAAATTAACAAGAAGCCTGCGGTTCTGAACATTATTGAGAGTTTTATTATGTAGCCATAGTCAGTGATTAAGTGATCATCTACCTACCTTCATCAATTTCAGCAAGAACCCACTCGGAATATTTCTGGAGCGGCGGCCTGAACCAGATCTCGTCTACTTACATATATACTAGTATATATATTTCGTGCAGGGCCGGATCAAGCATGTGGGAGGCCCGGGGCCCACTTGAGAGAGAGGCCCCCTTTTACAATTATCCCTATTGCTTAAAATACAGCACACTAGTAGCCTAGGCTAAACCATAATACCGAAAATAAATAGGAAACACTGAACATATAATTAATAATAATATTATGCATACATACAAAAAGAAAATAAAAGAAGCACAATTGAGCTGTAAATCTTACACATGTATATTGGCCTACAAAGAGAAAATTGGTTAAACTTTTTTTCATGAAAAAAACAGAGGTGGGCAATTACAATATAGACACTTTCTCGATTTTTGTATAGCAAAGTCACTGATAATGCCACTGAATTCCAATTCACGCAGTATATCTGATTCAATAACATTGAGTTTCCCAGGCGAACACAATGCATTGACTCAGTGCTGTTCTAATGTTGGGCCAGCGTCGTAGATGACGGGGTAACATCGGTTCATTGGCCTATATAAAAACAGCGTGTCAGTTTCTAACAGAGAGTAAGAGTGATGCAGTGACATATGAGGAGCGCGCAGCGCGGGGCCCTGCGCGAAATTAACGTCGATACACTGGTCTCAACCTTAACTCGACGATGCCGCCATTAACGTGATCGCCTAGTCACATTGAAAAGGGAGAAACAATGTTGTTTCTCTGAAAATCCCACACGGGAACACGGGGTTCGAAACCGGGACGCATGCATGACTGGTGAGTCAGTCAAGCGCTCCAGCCATTGCGTGTGTGGAACCCCCCCCCCCCCTTGGATCCGGCCCTGATTTCGTGATGCAATGTGTACCCAACTCAGAATTATTTGATATCTCATATTTTAGTGATTTTTACATGATACATGTTTAATATTATATCTTTAAATTAAAAAGTAATAGTTACATGCGTTTTACTGTTATCTCCCAAGGAATTAAAACGTATTAATTATCTTGCCTATTCAACCGTTTTTTTCTTAATGGACCAGCTCCTCTTGCATTTTGTTTAATATAACAATAATTGGATATTGGATATTTTATTTATTTTTTACATGAGAATGTAGAATTTATCTATTTAAATGAAATGCAATAATCACATGCGTTTTGCTGGTGTTCTTTTTAAAGTAAAACTAACGTCCAATGAGCATAATAATTAGCTTACATTTATAGGCATTTTTTATCATTCGATCAGTTTCACTAGTATTTTTCTTTTAATTTACATAATTTTACATAAAAAAATAAGTTTTATTAGCAATAATAAATTCCCCTACTCATTCTGTCGTATTTTCGCAAGAAATTTTTACCCATATAAAATAATTTAAATTCTGTTTTTTTACTGATTTTTACATGAGATATATCTCTATAAATTGAATAGATGTACAATAATAACATAGGTTTTGATGCACTATTTTTAAGTACAATTATCTTTTAATGGCGCCTAATAATTAACTTGCCCTCTTCAGCCATTTTGTTTCAATCGCCCTGTTCCACAGGTATTTTTTGTACTTTTCTCCTGAATAATTTCGCATGTAATATATTTAATTACTTCTGTTTATTCCTCTTCTTATCATATAATAACTTTTTTTTAACAATTGTTACATTTTTGTCCCCCCTCAGCCGTATATTTCGTGGCGCAACGTATACCCATTTAATAATAATTGGATATTGTATTTTTTATTGATTTTTTTACATGAGAAATTTTTAATCTGTCTCTGTGAATCAAATAGAATGATTACTTGCGTGTTGTGGTGATTTTTTAGGTAAAAAAAATGCTAGCTGATTACGTCGGCTTTTGTTTGTTTTGTTTTTGATACAAAAATAACCTTTTTGTTGCTTTTTCGATCCCCATGCCATTACAGCCGTATTTTCTCATATAGTGGGGCAGATAGGTGAAGCAATATCTTAAATGATGATGCAAGCAATAAAATTGACAAACTCTATCTCCATGGGCCACTCTTTCGAGTGTTAGCCAACCTAAAATTCAAGATGGCCGTCATTTTGGTCCAGAAAAAAACTTTTGATCATAACACTTGACTCACCGGACCGATTTTAATGATGTTGGGTCAATATATATGTTTTCAACTATGCTGTAGCAAAATTCAATATATTATTACCTCACAGAAACTTCCTTCAACCTACAAATGGTATTTATGGTATGAATAGGGTATCATATATACATATATGCATATATACATATTATTTATAAATACACAAATGGCGGTCAAAAAAACAGTTTTATTATTAATATGCAAATGATAAAAAAATAATGTTGACTACATTGGCCTTGTTTTCAAAGAGTCCCCAGGAAAATGAGTGACTTCTGTAACTTCACTCTACACTATGTCGATTGACTACACTAATTCGAAAAACAGCTCACCACAACTTGTAAATCAAAGTCATGAAACAGACTAGCAAACATGTCATCAGTTCATAAATGGCTATTGACTAGGAAATGTTTTGTTCACTTAGTAAACTAGATGTTGCGTCAGGTCTTCCCTTCGCAACTACAGCTGCAGAGTGTTGTGCAAGTGAGACCAAAACCATAATATTAGCACCAGTAGTTATAGAGATGCATTTGAATGTCGCAGGAGGAAAATGAAGTAGACAGGAGGAGACAGGAGGTAGGCAGGAGGAGAACAGGAGGAAGGCAGGAGGATAACAGGAGGTAGGCAGGAGGAGAACAGGAGGTAGGCAGGAGGAGAACAGGAGGTAGGCAGGAGGAGAACAGGAGGTAGGCAGGAGGAGAACAGGAGGTAGGCAGGAGGATAACAGGAGGTAGGCAGGAGGAGAACAGGAGGTAGGCAGGAGGATAACAGGAGGTAGGCAGGAGGAGAACAGGAGGTAGGCAGGAGGAGAACAGGAGGTAGGCAGGAGGAGAACAGGAGGTAGGCAGGAGGAGAACAGGAGGTAGGCAGGAGGAGAACAGGAGGTAGGCAGGAGGAGAACAGGAGGTAGGCAGGAGGATAACAGGAGGTAGGCAGGGGAAGAACAGGAGGTAGGCAGGGAGAGAACAGGAGGTAGGCAGGGGGAGAACAGGAGGTAGGCAGGGGGAGAACAGGAGGTAGGCAGGGGGAGAACAGGAGGTAGGCAGGGGGAGAACAGGAGGTAGGCAGGGGGAGAACAGGAGGTAGGCATTGGGAGAACAGGAGGTAGGCAGGGGGAGAACAGGAGGTAGGCAGGGGGAGAACAGGAGGAAGGCAGGGGGAGAACAGGAGGTAGGCAGGAGGAGAACAGGAGGTAGGCAGGAGGAGAACAGGAGGTAGGCAGGAGGATAACAGGAGGTAGGCAGGAGGAGAACAGGAGGTAGGCAGGAGGAGAACAGGAGATAGGCAGGAGGATAACAGGGGGTAGGCAGGAGGAGAACAGGAGGTAGGCAGGGGGAGAACAGGAGGAAGGCAGGAGGATAACAGGAGGTAGGCAGGAGGAGAACAGGAGGTAGGCAGGAGGAGAACAGGAGGTAGGCAGGAGGAGAACAGGAGGTAGGCAGGAGGAGAACAGGAGGTAGGCAGGAGGAGAACAGGAGGTAGGCAAGAGGAGAACAGGAGGTAGGCAGGAGGAGAACAGGAGGTAGGCAGGGGGAGAACAGGAGGTAGGCAGGAGGAGAACAGGAGGAAGGCAGGAGGAGAACAGGAGGTAGGCAGGAGGAGAACAGGAGGTAGGCAGGAGAAGAACAGGAGGTAGGCAGGAGGAGAACAGGAGGTAGGCAGGGGGAGAACAGGAGGTAGGCAGGGGGAGAACAGTAGGAAGGCAGGGGGAGAACAGGAGGAAGGCAGGGGGAGAACATGAGGAAGGCAGGAGGAGAACAGGAGGTAGGCAGGAGGAGAACAGGAGGTAGGCAGGAGGAGAACAGGAGGTAGGCAAGGGGAGAACAGGAGGTAGGCAGGGGGAGAACAGTAGGAAGGCAGGGGGAGAACAGGAGGAAGGCAGGGGGAGAACAGGAGGAAGGCAGGAGGAGAACAGGAGGTAGGCAGGAGGAGAACAGGAGGTAGGCAGGAGGAGAACAGGAGGTAGGCAGGGGGAGAACAGGAGGTAGGCAGGGGGAGAACAGGAGGAAGGCAGGGGGAGAACAGGAGGTAGGCAGGGGGAGAACATGAGGAAGACAGGAGGAGAACAGGAGGTAGGCAGGAGGAGAACAGGAGGTAGGCAGGAGGAGAACAGGAGGTAGGCAGGAGGAGAACAGGAGGTAGGCAAGAGGAGAACAGGAGGTAGGCAGGAGGAGAACAGGAGGTAGGCAAGAGGAGAACAGGAGGTAGGCAGGAGGAGAACAGGAGGTAGGCAGGAGGAGAACAGGAGGTAGGCAAGAGGAGAACAGGAGGTAGGCAGGAGGAGAACAGGAGGTAGGCAGGAGGATAACAGGACGTAGGCAAGAGGAGAACAGGAGGTAGGCAAGAGGAGAACAGGAGGTAAGCAGGATGAGAACAGGAGGTAGGCAGGAGGATAACAGGAGGTAGGCAGGAGGAGAACAGGAGGTAGGCAGGAGGAGAACAGGAGGTAGGCAGGAGGATAACAGGAGGTAGGCAGGAGGAGAACAGGAGGTAGGCAGGAGGAGAACAGGAGGTAGGCAGGAGGAGAACAGGAGGTAGGCAAGAGGAGGACAGGAGGTAGGCAGGAGGAGAACAGGAGGTAGGCAAGAGGAGAACAGGAGGTAGGCAAGAGGAGAACAGGAGGTAGGCAGGAGGAGAACAGGAGGTAGGCAGGAGGATTGGGACGTCCTCCTTCCACTCTCATCATTATGAGTTACAAGAAAAATTCAGAAGCTGGCCCCTCAATTATGCTTGTTCATAGAGAGCTTCTGTCACTAATAATTCTACCCCTTAAACCTCAGAGAAGAGAAATAAAATCCGATAATATAAGTTTTCTAACATAGCAGGTGGGAGTCGTAGAAGAGGCAGGTTAATGTAATGCATAAGATATTTAAAAATTGTTTTTCCAACTTCTGTCAATAATAATTTTATCTATTTAACCCACAGAAACTAGAAATAAAATCCGATAATATAAGTTTAATAATATGAGCGGTGGGAATCGACAGAGATCAGAGAGTTAGCTACATGCGTGAGATATTTTAAATTATACCATCTCTAAAAAACATTGAAATATAAACCTTTAACATCCACCTTTTAAACATAACAGATTAAAACAAAATGAAATGCTACTCTATCTAATAGGCTTATAAATTCTCATTTAGTTTAAACATTAACAAATTTCATTATTGATCGATATGCTTGTCGTTATTCAAATCACTATATATAAAAGCCAACGGCGAACCGGTATATAATAATTACGGCTATGAACATCCACACTCTACACCCTCAAAGAAAGTACTATGATTTATTTGAAGCTCCTTACATTATTAACGTCTCAATACCAGCCTACCCCACTGAGACTTGCCGTGTTACCATTTAAGCGTTGCGCAATGACCAGCGTGAACTCGCATAGTATAGCAACACATACAACGTATACAACATTTGAAACCCAAACAGACTGAAAATATGACATATAAATTCACTAATATATAAAATACACTAGTTTATTCTCAACTGTTTATTTAAAATAAAACTCGATGATATTTCATCAATATTCATATTCAATAATAACATTTCACTAATCAACATAATACATATAAAGTCAAATCGGATCAAATAGGCTTACTTTTATCCCACACACGCATATAATTCTATCATCCAGATAATATTTAACGATACCAATTATACAGAGCGCTCGACCATTTTAACGTCTCAATACCAGCCTACCACGCACCTGAGCAATGTCGTGTCGTGACGTAATACGCAGCGTGAACACGGCGCTTACGTAGACCAACACATCTCCCTAGCGACACTTTAACCCTCAGAGAGATTGAACTTACACCCGAATCACGATGACTATTCTCATATATTTTAAACAGTAAGAAATTTCACCATTGATTGATATGCTGGTTGTTATTCAAATCACCATATATAATAGCCAACAGCGAATCGCTATAGAATAATTACGGCTTTGCACATCCAACCTCTAAACTCTCAAAGAAAATACTATGATTTATTTGAAGGCCGAATAGTACAATAGTATAATTCCCACAATGTATATTTAGCGAATCACGACGAATAAATCAAGCATATTTAATCTACGTTAAAATTTAAATTGTGAATGAACATCAAATATGTGAATAATGATCCTGCGTATTATATATACAAATACAGTCTTTACTCAGCGAATCATAACACTACACAAATTACTAACCTAGACCAAAACTCGAACACTCACGCATAGAACCAACTTAGAATAGATATAAAACCCCTTATTAGATATACGAGAGGTCTACAACTTTTGTTTAGAAGTACACTGAAAACAATCATGAACATATCTCTACACGAACATAATTATGACAATCCCAGCAAACATGAGACGTTGGCCCAACGTTGGTTTACTGTTGGGCCAACGTCGTAGACGGTGGGCCAACAGTGAACCAACGTTGAGCCAACGTCTCATGTTTGCTGGGAATGCTAATAAACACTTTTCTAGAACGGTTTCTATTTTCTATAAACTTAAAATTATCGGATTTATTTCTAGTCTCTGAAGTTTAAGGGGTAGAATTATTAGTGCGTACCTCCTGTTATCCTCATGTCTACCTCCTTTTCCTCCTGCGACATTTAAATGCCTCTCTATAACTACTAGCACCTTCTACGTCCTTGTTGCCTCCATACTAGGCCAGCTGTCGGGTGGGTAGGTTTGAAATCCAGAAAATCTGCCACGCATCACCTCGCTGTGTCCATACCCAGTCAGCAGGACTTTGTGTTCCTGGCTAACACACCGTGGCTCATAGGCAGCACGCTTGGCATGCTCAAGAAGAGAGCTGCCCAAGTCGGTGGAAGGCTTCATAAGCTCTATGCTTTCGAGCATTTCAAACATTTTGAGCCGTGCGTCGTCAACACCTGTTGCATTACTCAACTAATCATACATCGTAACCAGAACCTTATAAATTATTTGAAGCGGATTCTACCCCTCTAACACTGGAGGTCATCGATTTCTGCTCACGGTGCTTAGTGTTTTGTGTTGCATCTTTCGCCTGAGACACAGAATCATTCTGGTTAAATTGACGTCAGGTGCATAAAGCTCAAGTTGCTCAAGACGCTGCTTGAACAGGTTGACTACAGGTAACTCTCTAATGAGAAATCGGCTGGGCTGTCTGTTCTCCTGGTCTCCGCTGTGGATGACCTCTGAAACAAAAGTATTACCTCTACTACTACACCCCAT
Source organism: Flabesymbios commensalis (assembly GCA_964017125.1). NCBI lineage: Eukaryota > Metazoa > Annelida > Polychaeta > Terebellida > Flabelligeridae > Flabesymbios > Flabesymbios commensalis. The sequence goes on from OZ024917.1 coordinate 48,390,738, forward strand.
GCTAACCCGCTATAGCCATGCATGTTACCCCGTATGTTAGCTGTTTTGTTTGGCATATTATTTTCGTTAAACATGCCACAACGCCCACAAATAATCTTTTATAAGGCTTCAAAGTAGTACATTCGGCTTCTCAGTGGTTGAAACCATATACATGTATTTGGAACCAAAAATCAACCAAATCGGTCAAATGAGTCAAATTTTATGGTAGAATATCCGCTTCAAATAATTTATCCATGGTCTAGAAAGTGAGGAGAACATGGCATTCTACGAGCCAATCAAGATGAACAAAATTCACTTCTTTTGACACGTACCAGCCCCTGTAGATAAGAAGCAGAAGGTTTTTAACCCTTTCAATCCTGACTTTACATTGTCATCTTCATCCACTACAAGCCGCGAATTGCTGTCGCAATTCTCGACTTGTAGTGGATGAAAATGATTTGATGTGGTTTAAAAATTGAAGAAAATTACCATGTAATGGTAAACCAGTTTCATGGAAATTTTCGTTCTAAAAACCTTTATTGTAGGAAAATTAAGTCTGTTTTCAGGGATGTAAAATGATGCTTTAATGCATCGTGAGGACTTAAATGGGTTAAGAAAGTCGGTCTCCTGTTCTTGAAGCTTTTCATATCATGCCAGAGCGGATAATGCCAACAGGAGTGAGAAGCTTCACATTTGACCGAATTCCCAGCTTATTGCCATCCTCGAAGGTTGTCTTACACTACCAGAGTCGAAACCAGTGACTGATGCCATCATCATTGATGGCTCAGCTTAATTTGGTAGACAGTCTGAGCCCATGAACATAAAATACATTTGAATACTAAGCTGCATTGGATGTCGTTCCTTCAATACAAGGGTACTCGACCGAGTGCCAGAGGACAAACATTGTGTTTGATGTATCACTCATCAAGTCTGAAAGCTGTAACAAGATCAAAGTGAGGAAGGGGATCCAGATGTATGGTGAACAGCAATGGGAAAATTCAAACTGGCTACATATCTTTAGAGCAAATGATAACAAGACAGAGCTCTTTATTTTCCTGGGAAACAAAATGTTTTTTGTGGACCGCTAATGGCAGCCATCTTGAAAAATTGCGGCCATCTTGAATGTTTAGGTGACTAACGGGGAGTGTTCATGCCAATTTTATTGCTTGGAAAGAATGCTGTTGTATATGCACCTATCTGCCCCATTAATTCAGTCATACCGATAATTCAATTTACTAACTATTTTATTTATTTTTTACTCATTAAATTAACTACAGTAATTACATAAGTTTTGATGCATGTTTTTACCCGGGTTTTTTTAAGGTAAAATTATATATTATTGACTTTTATTGACCTTTTTTCAATTACTTTCCGTTAGAGCTAAATTTCGCATGCAATCTTAACTTTCTGCAAAGACGATGGCAGTATTTATTCACTTGTAGGTGATGTGTTGATGTACGTTTTAAGTTGTCTAAGTTGGGGAAGACAAGATTTTTGTTTGCTGTTTGGCATAGCCAGTCTTAAAAGCAGGCTGCTCGGGCCTTTCGATAATTGTTTTTTTATTGTTTGTGACTAAATATAATTAGTCAGTGAGACCATGCTGATTTCGAAAGAGAAAACAAATACTTCGCTGAAACCGGTTTGGGTGAAAATAAAGTGCATGGTGTACCACCTAGTGAGTAACGACGGACGGTCCAATACGGCGGAAGGTCCGCGACATACGTGACATCAAAATATATATGCCTAATAACGGGTTATTGAGGAGCCATTTTAGGTCATCTAGGCCTAATGTCATTTTTAAAAATGATACATTACATATGAGGTAAGGATGTTTTTATGTATGTCACATGACCACTCAAAATTTTAATGTGAGGCACGAAATGCTACTATGTGACATAAAAAAACTAATAATATTATGATCAAACGTTATTAAGGGGTCAGTTGGGGTCATACAAAATTAAATTAATTGAATGTATATGAATTATGTCACTTTTGAGTCATAGCTCCCGTTCTAAGTCAATATTTATCATCCATACAATAAAATCAATTTGATGTCATACACATAAGTATCTATTTGACAAACATGTAAAGCCACTGATACAAATGAAATGTTTTATGCCATCCTATAGATTTGAAAGATCAACGATACATACATAGACCGTCAACTGAGTTTGAAAAGTAAACAAAACAATGTATTAAAGCAGTTTGGATGAAGCACTGCATTAAATTTCGGAGCCTATTATTTCTGACGTTGAGATTTTACTGCTCAAGATACTCTGGCTTGATATCCTGTCCAGTGCCATAGCGTATTATAACGTGGCGTTTTTGCAGCTGTCAAAACGCCAGGGTCATTTCCCTGCCGGGCGTCCATAGCGTACCCAGATGGATGGAAAATCGTCGCCTCTGAGCTAAAGGATCCTATCTGACACTCGTCAGAGTGGCAGATAGGATCCTTTAGCTCCGAGGCGACGAAATGTAGTCCCTAAAACGCCAGTATCGTTTTGCCGTAGAAGCGTCAGTAATTTTTATTGAGATGCCATATTTCGAGTAAATTTTTGTTATCTTCCAACATAATTAAAGCTAAAAAAAATGGACAATGAATACATGTACCTGTGTTGATACATCAACCAAGGTATGGGGCTTTGTTAACAATTCAGGTTGTCGGTAAATGAAAACAAACATGACATAATCGTTAATTTGTCTATTATGGTAATTTTGTGCTCCTTTTCAAGTATCTATTTGAAAGACAAAGAATTGCGACGATAACAAAAAAATATGAAAAAACTGTTTTGTGGAATATGTCTAACATTATGCTGCTAAAAATAAATGACTAATTTGAATTAATTATCATGTTAATTACCTAAACGTAACTAACGGTTCAGTACGTTATGGCAGTGGTAACATGTGTACTGAGCAGAATGTGACCGAAAGCCCCAGAACGTACTCATGTGTTAAACAAAGTCCATCCCAGTTGGTGATAGATAACGTCTTGTACCGTTGTGGCGTTCCCACTCCGGAACTACCATATATTCTTAGACCAGTTATAGAATTCCAACGCGTTACGATGTTTGTTGCATAAAACAATTTATGCGTCACAGTGTTGCATGGTATACTTCCCATCTTGGTAATACCTACAGAGCTATGAATTTGTTTTAAAAGACATTATACCCGAATTTTAGTGGCATATAGATAATATAGCCGTATAATGCCACTATATAATAGTTATTTATTTTTTGGCAATAAGTATAGAAATCTTTCAAATATATTAGAAGTAGGCCCCCTAACGTAAGTTTAAAATAACAATTATTTGCTGTACAAAACCATATTTTCAATTTTGGAATCCAAAACCGCCAGTTGTATCCAGTCGGCCAATTCAGGATACAATAGTTATTATTTCCTGAACAGGACAATACAATAACTGAGTAGAATCTAAAATATCGCTACTGATCTAGATTTAATAACAGCTGCTACTTAATCTAGATCAGTAGCGATATTTTAAGGGCAATTTAATGAATGATTAGTTGAGTTGATAAGCACTCTACCCCCGCCTGATCAATATCGCAATATGCCTTGAAAACACCATATAAGAGGGAAAATTGATTGTAACCCGTTTTCGCATGACGGTCATTTTTAATTTCGCCTATTATTTAAAATGATCAACAGTTACAATGTGGAACTCAACGGATTTGGAATCAGCATGGTCGAATTGTATAAAAACAACATCAAAACGGTGTATATGTTCCAAAAAATGTTCAATGAAAAATCATATTATAAATGTTGCCAAGTCAAGACTATAAACCCATATACATGTAACACAATTCATATCTGCCCTCGATGTCAACAATCACTATAGAATAAAGTTGTGACAGCCACCCCAGCCAACACGATACTGCTGGGTTATTGTTGGTCCAGCGTCGCATACGGTGAGCCAGCATTGTCTTAAAGGGACTGGCCCAGGCTAAAATCATAAAAAAATCGGTGATTTTATTTCGGGTTCTTAATATGACCATATGATGTAAACATGTACATTGACTAGAACTGCAAATTTTTATAATTTTTGTGCTGCGCATTCACCAGTTAGGCTAGATATAGAGACGAAATTCCTGATTTCTAATTATTGACAACCATGTCAAAAATAGGAAATGCGGAAATTTCGTCTCTATATCTAGCCTAACTGGAGAATGCGCAGCACAAAAATTATAAAAATTTGCAGTTCTAGTCTATGTACATGCTTACATCATATGGTCATATTAAGAACCCGAAATAAAATCACCGATTTTCTGATGATTTTAGCCTGGGCCAGTCCCTTTAATGTATCGTGTAGGCTGGGCACAACGTACCTCACCGCTATATCATGATACTTATTCCTGACACCGTAATTGCTTCAGTATGTGAAGGACAAGCCACAGAGTATTGAACCGTAAACGAGTTATTGCTGTCACTGCCATAGCGTAATATACCGTGAGTGACACACATGAAATAGAGAGAAATGTGGGTGGCATTACGCAGTATTACGCTTTGGCATTTAGACCCCTGATTTTTTGCCACGTCCCAATACGTTGCGGCAGTTGATAGTGTTTTGATAGTGGTGTTTTGAGATACGAAATTTTGGGTCGTCTGATTACGCTGTGGATGAGATAAGCTGTATCTATGCGGCGCTGGAAAGGTTATAGGTTTATCGCAGCCATCTTGGATTAAAATTTAAATATAACTACTACAAGTGAATGATACTGATTTATGACATACACTCTAACACTATTATTTCCGCAAAATTCACGATGATTATTGGTGGAAATTGCCTAATTTTTCTTGGTTTTGTCCTGTATGTAACCTTGAAATGCAAAAAAAAAGAATTATTCAAATAAATCAGCGTATTCCAACTAGTTCAAATCTAGGTAGCATAAGTTTGTATAAAAAAAACCTATTGCATTAAATATTATTTTGGAACTTGAAAAAAACGATCTGGTCACTAGAGAAAATATATCATTTGCATGACGGTTATTGACAGCCATCTTGTCCATTCACCTCTAGATGACATAGAAACGTAAAAAACCTATTCCAATGGAATCAGTTTATTAAAATTAGTCACATATTTGGTATTGCATTATAATCTAGGTGTATTATGTTAAAAATTCAAGATGGCCGAAATGGCAGCCATAATGAATTTATGAGAATAATTTTATTTAAAATTGATTTTGCACATATTAAAACAATTTCCATACACATTTTTGTCAAATGAGCTCAATAAAATATTTTTTAAATGCTTTGTGGCAGCCATTTTGACAAATGGGCATTGTGCAGAAAGCACACACAGGAAAATTTGAATTTATGCAAATATATTTTGTTTAAAATTGACTTTGCACATATTAAAACAACTTTTATACATAGTTCGGTCAAATGAGCTCAAAATATATTTCTTTTACATGCTTTGTGGCAGCCGATTTTGAAAGAGTCGGCTTTAACCTTAAAAATTTCGGGATTGTACCCTAATGCTACTTATTCAGAGACTGATGTTATATATAAACATATTTTATTTCAGGTGGTTAGGCCAAATGGTGCATTAAGCACTAGACGAGGGGTTCTCGTTAGCTGACTTTTGCATCATGAACATACTCTTGTGGGAAGCGTTTGTCATCTTGCCCTGTCAGTTACGTACAACTTACGATATATCGTAGGCTTCTGATTGGTCAGAAGCATACGTTATAATTATCGTAACTTGTACGAGAATGCGGGACCAGACACATGCAGACCGCGGGTCTGCCTGTGGCAAACATAAATTTCGCTGTGAAAAATGTAAATAATTGGGCTAGCAAAGTCAAGGAAATGTCAAATAACTTAATTATGCTGGGATAAATCAGAATGTTGATAACACTCACATTTTCTTAAAATCATGCAACCAACAAAAATTGTATCAATATAGAATACTTTCTACATCTAGTAGTCCAGATGGGAAATCCTATAGGTAAATTAACATATTATTTGTTCTAAATTTATAAATTATATTACAGTAGCAAAACACAAATGTGCTTATATTTTTTTAACAAACAAAAACGGCAAAATCCCGATTTGAGCGCGTGTGTACAACTTGTAATGCGCTTCGGGACTAGTATGCACAATAGGCGATGGGCTACATATGGCTACCATGCACCCCCCCCCCCCCTCCCCCCCCCACATCTCAACGAAACTAAGTTTTGTGGGAGACCTGGGATATACTGAACACGAAATCGAATGTTAAAATAAAAAATATAGGGATGCAAACCCTATTTTGACGACTTATATAGAGGTACCCTAAATATGTTATTAACAACGTCGCGCAGTTTTAAATAAGGGGGTAGGGTTACCTGGATGTACGTTATTTATGTAAATAGATCAGTTTTGTGGTGGCTGAGACAACTTTGAAAGTGGCTGTGATCACTTTTTCAGTAGATAATATCAGTTTGTTTGTCGCCTAGATCACCTTTATGGTGGCTTAAAGTGGTGATTTCTTGAGGGGTCAAGTCGAGATCATTTTTTAGGGGTCGATAAAGGATTGTTAGTGGCGAAAATCACTTTTGTAGCGGCTGAGATAACTTTTAAAGTGGTTTTAATCACTTCTTCAGTGGCCAAGATAACTTTTGTAGTTGCTGAGATAACTTTGAAAGTGGCTGTGATCATGTCTGCAGTGGACAAGATCACTTTTGTAGTGGCTATGATAACCTTTACAGTTGCTATGATCACTTCTTCAGTGGCCAAGATCACTTTTGTAGTGGCTGAGATACCTTTTAAAGTTGCTGTGATGACTTCTTCAGTGGCCAAGATCACTTTTGTACCAGCTGAGATAACTTTGAAAGTGGCTGTGATCACTTCGCCAGTGGACAAGATCACTTTTGTAGTGGCTAAGATAACTTTCACAGTTGCTGTGGTCACTTCTTCAGTGGCCAAGATCACTTTTGTAGTGGCTAAGATACCTTTTAAAGTGGTTGTAATCTCTTCTACAGTGGCTAAAATCAGTTTTGTAGTGGCTGAAACAACTTTTAAAGTGGCTCTGATCACTTCTTCAGTGTCCAAGATCGCTTTTGTAATGGCTGAGATGATTTTAAAGTGGATGTGATCACTTTTTCGGTGGTCACTTTTGAAAAATGGCTCGAGAGAATGTAAAAGTAATAACAAACATTTATACCATATAAAGTTATCATGAGCGAGAAGTCCTGCATGTATTCATTAAAAAAACGTTAGAAATTGTTCAAACGGAGAGATAAAATACAAACTTAGTGCTTTGTTGTAGGCCTATATTTCGTATTTAGCAGAAATAAAATAATATGAATCTACGTTAAAGCCCTTGATAGTGACTTCCAAAGATGTTGCTATATTTTTTTAATATGGGTTTACCGTTTTTATGTCTTTTTCAAACGGACGGCGGCCATTTTGTATTTTTGTCATTTTCCATATAATATACGACTTTTATTAAAAATAGCTCTAATTTTGCTTCATGTCCATTATTTCGATGCAGAGTCAAGTGAAAAAAAATCAATTGTTACACGGAAAATGCTCAAAATTACTTTTTTAAAGAAAACAGATGGCGGCCATATTGTTTTTTGTCATTTTCATATAATATGAGTTTTAATCTAGCTCTAATTTTGATTGATGTCCATTATTTCGATGCAGAGTCAAGTGAAAAAAATCAATTGTTACAAGCAGAATGCACGAAAATTAGATATTGCTTAAAAACAGATGGCGGCCATTTTGTATTTGTCTTTCACCAAAATGGTGTAAAATTTAAAAGCACACATAACATCTAGGCTTATTTATAAGCATATCTGGATTGAAAAACTGTGTAATATTTGCTATACTGCAATGATTTATATACCATAAAAAGCGGAATTCATATACCGTTAATATGATAGCAGTTGCAGATTGGTTTACTAGAACAGAAATAACATACATCCAAGTAACCCTACCCCCTTATTTAAAACTGCGCGACGTACATTGTTAATAACATATTTAGGGTACCTCTATATTAAAAGTCGTCAAAATAGTATTTGCATCCCTATATTTTCAATGTCAACATTCGATTTCGTGTTCAGTATATCCCAGGGCTCCAAAAAAACTGAGTTTTGTTGAGATGTGGTGGGGGGGGGGGGGTGCATGGTGGCCATATGTAGCTCATCGCTTACAAAGATATCAGCATGCACGCGTGTGCATGTGCGTGCGTGCGCGCATGTGTGTGTGTGTGCGTGCGTGAGTGTGTACGTATGTTATTGTCTTATCACGTGACTATGGGGTTTACATTGTTCCATGGCCAGTCCCTGTGGACATTTCGTCGCCTCAGAGCTAAAGGATCCTATCTGCCACTCTAACGAGTGTCAGATAGGATCCTTTAGCTCCGAGGCGACGATTTATTTTAAAAATATTCAGCTGCTTTTTACAACAAAATGTTAAAGGTATTTTTTTTTTGTTAAAGCATTTAATTCGTGGATAATAGTACTGTAACATCAACTTGATGTTATACTAAGTACCTCTTCATAACTGCCAGTCATGCTTTCTTATCGTAAATGTATGAAAATGTAAAAAATATATTTTTATTTCAATCTTTAGAGAAAAATATCCCCTTTGAAGTGATTTAATTCGTTAATTCAGTCAATAAACTAGGCGTACAGCTCAAATACAGAATCATTTCGCGCATGGTATTATACAACATGTTGTATGAACTTGTTGGTGCGGTGTTGTTTCGGTGTTGCATAAAAAACAGGTGTACGTGCTACATGCCTTATTTTTTGCTGTCTATATCTCTTGCTATGTATGGCATTAAATTAAAGATTTCTGTGAAGTCCTTAGAAAGAACAAAATAATACTATCATGCTTATCGTAATCCTTAGCCTAATATCTATGCTAAACATATTTCGACAACCGTAGGGATAGCATATATTTGACAATTAGTTAATAATGATGGTTCTCTTGTGTAAAATATGTTCATGTTTCAAATAATGAAAAGTAGTCTTAACATTTCAAACAGCTACTTGACCTAAATATTACATTCGTGTATCAATTCGTCGGGAGCTGCAATTATATTAAAGTGAATCATAGAGACATCAGTTACAAATAAAATATTAGCGTCAATAAATTAATAAAGTGGATCGTCTGCTTCCCCTAAGTGAATTTAGCAGTGTACGTAGTTACATGCGATAATTACGTCTATCCACAGATATGTCAAACATAAGAGAAATTGAAATCAAATCGATCTGAATTCAAATACAAATCATCAGTTTGTGACATATTGTAGATTGGTAATATTCGCGAGGTTTTTTTATTTTTGCGAGGAGGACAAATACGCAATTTCAAGAATTTCGAGAGAATTATTTTTATAATAGAGCTACTAAAGAAAAAGAAAAATTGACGAATTCTAAAGTTCGTGAAAAGTCCCAAAATCGAAATTTCGCAAGAATTTTACCATGCGTAAATTACCAGATCTACAGTATTATGATTTTTAACATTTTATCCCCCAGTTTAATAAAGGCTTTGAATTGCTCCCGCAATCTAAACTTTGTTGTGACGAGAATTTACATTGATAGTGAAAAATATGGTCGTGACGTTCTGCGTCTAACGCCTCGAGACCGGTAAATCATGTTGCCAAGTATTACGAAAATGCATTTAAGCGGAACACCGGTGTGGTTATCATTTGTGCGTACAACCAATGAGGTTCATTGAACTTCCTTGGTATAATTTATTCATTTCTGGCTACGGCACTGCGCATGAGCATGCCTTGACGCTGTTCTCTAAAGTGTGACAGGGCCACCATTTGAATATACTTTCTTACAAGTGTTGTTACTTGGTTGTGCGAAGGCTATACCGAAGTGGCAGACCATCACGCAAACCGAACCAGTAAGCCTACTACCTACATGACAGGACTGCTATACGTGGACTAGCCTGACCATATCACAACAAGTGGTAACTGTTACAGTATAACTGACAAAATCATATGTAAGTAAACTAATTGTCAGTATTTAACCCTTTAACCGCCGGTGCCGCATATATTCAGGTTTTCAGTTTTTATTAGCACATTAAGTACCACATTTTAAATATGTTGAAGATGAAATGTGACATCAACCAGCAATATTTGAAAAGAGTCAACCCCCGTTTTGTCAAATCGGAATAATTTTCACTCACTTGAAGTTGTGGATCGCGTCAACGAGACACAACTTCAAGTGAGTGAAAATCCAGATTGAATAATTTGGAGGTTAAAGGGTTAAATGGGAGTAATCAGTACTACTAGTTTCACCAAGTCCCAGAAAATCAGCGGTCTTAACCCTTGTGCTGCTAGGATCGTTTATATATACGGTTTAAAGCATGTCTTAAATTGTCACTAAATTTGATAAAATAGTTTTTAGTACATTCTCAGTTAATCCAATAAATGAATATCGGAGATGCCTATATTTCATAAATATACAAATTGTTCGTAATTTAAAGCTTAAAATTGCGTTAGCAATTCCAGCATTGAATGAAATAAAAATAGAAGCAAGCAACTCCGCAGAACCAGGGTTAAGCCTGGGTCATTTTTTCTCTTATAATGTTGGTGAAAGTGATCATTGTGAATAAAACAGAACTATATAAACTTATAAAGGACACATATGCACCAAGACATAATTTGAACCAACCCAGTTTATGGTCTTCTCTAAATTCAAAAAAGCTAATGCATGACATTCATTTTATGTATTCGTGGAAAATACTCACATCTTCAGATACCTTTGGTTTCGAGCCTCGCTGCCTCAAATAAGCTGTGGTCCAGTTGTGCATAAATTTGAATGACCATTTAGATTTATGCACTACTGGACCAACCCACATATTGTGCAAATTTAACAAATAAAAATAGGGCCTATATATAGAATATTTACAATAATAAAAACAATGGCAGATAATCTACATCTTCTATAGATATATTCTGAAGTTTCTATGAAAAAAATACGTGTAACTCTATATCATTTTAGTGAAATCACGGGGACTGCGAGGATGCTGGGAAAAACGAAGGTGTTGGTTGGTGCAGTTGTGCATAAATCCATTTTAGGATTTTGATTTATGCACAAGTGGACAAAGCCACATTTATTGATAATTTAACATACGACAAATTTTTGATATTGTAAACATTCAGTACGAATTTGGTAATGTTGTCATTTAATAAGTAGCATGTGTAGCCTGTGTGTTAATAAACAAAAAGATCACTAATGAGTCGCTAAATGTAAAAAGTTTTGCTGGTTATTGAGGTGAGATGAATGAGATGACACTTTCCTCCAGACACATGATTCGAAATTCGAGCCCTGGTGGTCTGAAGCCGAGCACGCTACTTCTCGGTCACGGAGGCTCCCCACAATACTGAGTTTTACACGTGAATGGGGAAGAAACGTTTTTGTTTCTTTCAAGCCTCCGAGACGGGGAACCGAACACCGAACTCTGGCGTGAAAGGCAACGGTGCTAACCACTACCCTAGGGCCTCCGCCCTATTGAGGCAATTAAGAACATGTAACTGGTAACGGCTGATAAATCATATCAAGAGCCATACATATGTATGCGTAAATATATAGTGTGTGCAGTCAGACATGCAGGCCCTATTCTCTGAGGTCAGATTGGATTTCACTTAATATCAAAAGGTTGTAGTTGTATGTCGATCAGTAAATGAAGCTGTCTGCTTTTACGGATATTGAAATAGACAATAGACAGTATACAATAGTTTATTAAACTCTGGCCATACATGGTTTGGAGTATGCAATAGTAGGCCTACATAGTCATAGTCGATAAGAAAGTAATAATACATAGTAATAAAATCAAGTTTTTAAATACATAGAAAAATAAAAAGCAGAAAATAACGTGAGGTAGTGAGGTACAAGATTATATATTACAATACTTAAATGCAGCTTTCAGATATTTAGCTAATTCATTAAAAATGTTACAGGATGTGTCTGACATGATATTTTTAAATTGTATATGGTTCGGATGATTTTGACAGTAGGGCGGTAAAAAAAATTGTCGTATATCAATAAAGGTATTACATTCGAATACAAAGTGGAATTTATCACAAATTTTATCAGAATTACATAATTCACATGTTCTCTTTTGACGCCATGGTACATGTATCTTCCCCTTTAAATTGGTATTCTGTGGTATGATCTTCTAAATCGACAAATATTTTTTCGGTTAAAAGGTGACAAAGAAAATATTATTAACATTATAAATTTGCAGTAAATTGTATAGAGTTGTTCAGAATCTGTTCACATCACTCGTTATTAGCTTGCACCAAAAATATATTTTCCTGTTTAATAGCTATGGATAATGGGAAACGACCTGTTTCACCGAGCACCATGCAGGTTGGTGTCGATTGTTTTACACACAATATATATTTTAGAAAATTAAGGTGTAATAAAAATCAGATAATCAAACAAATCAAGTTAGATATCAACAGGAAGTTAAGTTCTTCAAGATTTTTTTAAAAGTGCAAAAAGAGCCATTTGGGCTTGACCAAATATAAAGAATATTGGAGACCATCAGCATTATCGGGAAGAAGGACCGAATTATCAGCGTAAAGAAAAATCTGTATCTTTAAGAATGGATTAAAAATATTATCATTAAGCTTGAGAATATTTACATAGTTGTATTTTTAAAATGATTCAAGGTCATTTAAGTATAGATCAAAAAGAAGCGGGGAGAGATTTTCCCCTTGTCTTACGCCAGTATAGCAACTAAAATAATCAGATTTTTGCCCATTTACTTGTAGATCTACACATGGTTTGAGGCACTGGGTACCGTCTCGCGGCCGATGTGAATCGGCAGCACTCGGAGTGTGTGTGTATATAAAGACATGGGTATCAACTCCACAGCCATGCGCGTCCAAAATATCGTCAGTCCCTTCACAATACATCGCCTAGCTGAGTAATATTAAATCCTAGCAAACCAAATCGAGTGTAAAGTCATCGAATAATAATTATTCTTTGCATATGTTACAAAATAACACCTCCGGGAAGGCGAAAAATGCCACAATTCTCCATAAATACGGGCACATTTTGTTTGCCGTCATTTCTCGACACGAACCCATCACACTTTCGGTACCGCCCACTTTTCAAGGCAATCTGAGAAAACAACGTATTTTACAACAAAGCTCACGAATTATAACCTGCCGTGTGGCATATTACAATCTCTTTTTGTCCTGAAGACATCACAAATTAAAGAAAACGGAAAAAAATCATTCGTTGTTTCACTTTATCGACAAATGGTCAGTTAATTTACTCACTGGCAGACTTAATTATGCAACAGGTGTCCACTCGCTACCAGCATACACGATGCGTTAAATCAATGTTTGCGCGATGCTATACCATCACTTGCAGCGTTAGCCCGATACGAAAACAGCATCGGGTGAACGCTGTGTAGGTACCAGCAGATATTGTTCATGAACAATCTCTGGTACCTGCATCATGACAACAGTCTCTCTATCATGCAAATTCGTTGATAGAAAACGTGATTGTGCAGTATTAACGTCACGTCAAAGATGATTGTTTAATGGTAAGATAAAATGAATCGTATCTTTATTTTCGATGACAAATATATAAGATACATGAAAATAAAAACAATATACCTAATTACATGGTCCATTGGGTACCAACGTTTAATTACACAGTACCAGAAATAAACAGCAAATGGAGAAGGGTCTAGATTTATGGTGGTGCATGGAAAATACCACCCATACTATAGGCTATTGAACTATTTTCATCTCAAATCAAAATTGCACGATGAACAATTAGACAGAGAAGGTAGTATTATCAGCTATGTCAGTTTGGTAAAGACAATAGAGACAGGCATAGTGTTACTACTTAGAATGGCCTTACATAGTTTTTTTTTCTCGAGTCCACGCCTTCACAGCATATGCTTCACAAAGCGTTGTAATGTCTTTGTTTGTAAACCTGTGGCACTTTATCACAACAAATTGTTCTGTCGTATACTGTCATGTTTAGGAATTGAATGAGATATAATTTTATTTGGTGTTTAATCACATATTTTATCGCAAAACAAAACTGAATATTTTATTTTGTCCAAAGTACCAGAAGTATCTACATTTACTAATATTAATAGCCTGGTGGCAGAAACTTTAATGTGCTCTAGAAATAGGTTTAGTGGTAAAACTTTGTTACCATGTGGAAATCATTTTTATGTCTCATTTTATGCCTGCGGCCGAAGGCATTATGTTGTCGGGTTGTCCGTCCGTCCGTATATTAACAAATATTTATTTTAAGTTTTTTTTCTGCATTTAACGCAGTAGCCTCTCTGGATAACATTTCTTTACGGGCGGGGAGAATCAGGCCGGTGGTGGAGGGGTCAATGCCAACTTGATTATTTTTGCCAGGGGACAGGCGGCGGGGTCAAAACAATTTTGAACAAACAAGTAGGGGGGTCAAGGAATTTTGTTTTTCTTTTGAATGCGAGGGTGAGTCAGGAAAAGCAATGATCAATGCCAATTTAAAAATATTCCGACAGGGTGGGCACATGGAGTGGAGAGGTTAACAAATATTTTTTGTGTTTTTTTCATTTAACACAACAAATTTGAACAAATAAACCAGGGTAAAGGCAATTTTTTTCAGTAGTCTCTTCAGAATATTATTTTTTCGAGTGGGGGGGGGGGGGCAGGTGGGTCAAACTAATATATTATTTTACTTTTATTATTTTAATTGTTTTGCAAAAAGCATCTTCTGATTAAATTTATTTTGGTGGGGTGGGGGGGGGGGGGGAGGTGGGTAAAAAGGATATTTTATTTCTTTTGACTGTCTTTTAAAAAATATATAGGGTATATTTGGGTATTATTTTGAGTGGGGGGAGGTACGATGTAGATCAAAGGAATATTAATTTTGACTGTCCTTAAACAATAGGGGGGTGTTTACTGTTTACAACGGAGGCATCATCGACGCCTGCGTCGATTCAACTTTCTAGTTTTATTATGTTTATTGTCTATTAGGGTGCTAGGCTTAAGAAAACGTGGTTTCTGTTGCCGCATCATGCGTTTTTCATATATAAATATGCTTATATGGGGTTACCTCCAAACCTGTCTATATTTTAAGGGGTAGGGTTACATAAGCGTCTGTCATTGCTGTTATGATTTACCTATCAACACATCACATGTACTACGTCTGATAACAGTAACTTAAATTTATGTTCTAATGATGTGCTGCACGTTGTCGTAGAGTGGAGAGCCATATATCTTTACAGACGTTGAAACATAATTGAAAAAAAAAATTATAATCAACAACAAAACACACTATTTAAACTGTAGCAGGCCATTCCAGTGGTGCAAGTGAATGCAACATTTTTTGTAACTCGATCAGCCTACGTGCAATATTTATCAACAAAAAAATTTCCCTGTGCCGACCTGTCCACATATGACTAGATTGTGGCCCTGACACGCAAATTTGAACGCCCTATCCTGACTGTTTGTTAATAACTTATTTGCTTTTTTAAAGCATTTATTTGATAAAGATCAATGAATGTGCTGTGCTGACATCGTAATGGCAATAATAGAAGTCGAATTTGTATGATCGTGGCCCCATTGCTTCATGCTGGTAGCTTCACAGCAGATACGGGACGTTGACCCGATGCTGTTTTCGTGCTGGGCTGACATTGCATGCGATGGAATGACATCGCGCCAACATTGATTCAGCGTATCGTGTATGCTGGTGGCTAGTGGACACCTGTTTCATAACTTATTCTGGCTAGTGAGTAAAATAACTGACGATTTGATGATAAAGTAAGACAAATAATGTTTTTTTTCGTTTTCTTTAATTTATGAAGTCTTCTGAACAAAGAGAGATGGTGATATGCCACACGGCAAGTTATAATTCGTGAGATTTGTTGTTTAATACGTTGTTTTATCAGATTGCCTTGAAAAGTGGGCGGTATCGAACGTGTGATGGGTTCGTGTCGAGAAATGACGGCAAACAAAATGTGCCCGTATTTATGAGAATTGTGGCGTTTTTTGCCTTCCCAGAGGTATTATTTTGTAACATATGCAAATAATCATTATCATTCGATGACTTTACACTTGATTTGGTTTGTTAAGATTTAATATTTCTCAGCTAGGCGGTGTATTGTGAAGGGACTGTCGGTATTTTGGACGAGAATGACTGTCGAGCTGCTACCCATGTCTTTATATACACACATACTCCGAGTGCTGCCGATTCACTTCGGCCGCGAGACGGTACCCAGTGGTTTGAGGTTGTTATAGATGTTTCTGATGACATTGAAATGTTTGCCTGTAATCCCAAAAGAAATTAATTTTATCCATAACCCAGATAGCCACACAGTATCAAACGCTTTTTGAAAGTCAACAAGAGCATAGAAAAGTTTTTTTTATGTAAGAATATATCAATTAGTTATTTAAGTGTAAAAACTTCTCCTGAATCCGGTCTGATTTTCTAGCAGAATTTTTTTTGTTTAAAACGTTAGTCAAGCGGGTGTTAATTAAACTGGTGAAAAAAATTCCAAAGCACTCAGTAAACTTATTCCTTTGTAATTTTCGGGTGATGAGCTATCTCCTTTAGGCCTATTTAATTTGATAGACAGGGTTTATGCTACCTATAACCCAATCTTCTGGTATATTTCCCGACATTAAGATATAATTAAATAGACTTTAAAAATAGGGAGCAAAATGTTAATAGTACTATATATATATGTATAAAGAATGCCGTCATTCCCATTTTCCATTTTTAAGTGTTTGTTATAGCTTGAAGGATTTCTGCATCAGAGAATTCTGTATCAAGATCTGGTTCACTACGGGTGTTTTCGTGAGGAGGTATTTCAGGGTTCTCACGAGACATCGAAGCAATGTTGTTTTAATGTTGGTTCACCGTCTACGACACTGGTTCAACATTAACCCTTTTAACGCTGAACTCCTGGGCACACTTGCATTCCCATCGCTGAATTCTCGGGGAGAGGAGTTAAACAAGCAAACTATTCTGTAATGTCAGATTTGTCTGAAGACACCAGCAGGATCTTACCTTATGAGCAAATAATAACATGAGAAAGAGTTGTGCTTCACTGGTGCATAACATATATAATATTAAAATGATATAGGGTGCAGGGTTGGGGTCGATTACAATTGATGATTACGATTACGGTTGTGATTACATGTCAGTTTAATTTATCGATTACAATTATGATTACGATTATTCGTCATTAGAATTATCGATTACGATTATGATTATGATTACATGTCAGCAAAAATTATAGATTACGATTATGATTACACTCTTACTTTTTCGATTACGATTATGATTACGATTACATTATTCATATTTCATGATTACAGTCACGATTACAGGTGATTTAAATTATCTTAGAAATTCTTATTAATAATAATGACATACTATAACAAACTATAAATAACAACAACTGCAATTGAAATTTACTTAGTTTTATGTTAAATATATTGTGTTTAATAATGTCAGTTTAATCTGAGCAAAATTAGGTATGTATACATATATACATATATAGGCCCTACACATTGTACATTCACATTGTCTTAGGCATATATAAGCAGCTTAGACAAATAGCAGCTGCTGCAATTAGCAGTCGCGTCTGAATGCTGTGCAAACAGTTCATCATTGCGAGGAGTGTCCCTCCTATTATATAATATCTATAGGGCCTAACATCTTGAAAACACGAGTTGCTGATCCAATATTGTTGACCCAATATTGGCCCACTGTTGGGCCACCACTTGCGTCGCTAGCCCAACATTAGGCCAATATTGGATCAACAAGCTGTGTTGGCTGGGCACCCTTGTTTCAACACGGTATGTAGGCCTACTGTTTTGAAGGCGATTTAAACATGCCATTATTGCCCCCTCCCATGTTAGCATTTAGATATACATCTTCCAATATAAATTGTGATAATATATTGATATTTCACTGCTAAGCATCACGTGAAAGTTATCGCAAAATATACATATAGGCCTATTTGAAACCGAATTGTAGCTGTAGCCATAACTTTAATCTTTAAAAAAAAACAAAAATACCCAGAAATATATATTATTATTGCTCCGGACAGTTTAAGTAGCTGAGAACGACAAAACAATAAATTATTCACTTAAATTTAAAAACATTGTTGAAGTCTCTCGTAAAGGGGTGATCCAAGTGACCACATGATGATGTTAATTGCAATTAACCGTTTACACTCTGGAGATGTCTGCCTACAGCAATGTTACAATGTTACAATATTTTTAATTCACTAATATGATTGACAGGCCTCGCAGAGGTCGTCTCGCTCTGTTTCTGTCAACCAAAGGTAATAAACAGAGATAATAATTACATGTACCATTTTTTTACATTTTATCTGGATGCTGGGATGCAATATGTGGTAGGTTTATAACACGTCTATAGTCATACCTCGTTAGTCATCAATTGTCTACCGTCAACGCGAAGGCGGGGGAGGGAGGGTGCAGCATGCTTGGCTGCGAAAGCACAGATATGCCTATATATGTATGCGCAAAGCGAAATTTACCAAACTGTTCAAAATAGTTGAATTATTTTTTTTAATTATAAATTATAAAAAGTGATATATTATTTATGTGATATATAATCAAAAAAATCACGATTACGATTTAATATAATCATGATTACAGTGCTTTAAGAATATCGATTACGATTATGATTACGATTACAGGTCATATTTTTTTATCTATTACGATTATAATCATGATTACACGATTTCAAAAAATATGATTACGATTATGATTATGATTACAATTTAATCGATTAAAAATCGTAATCGACGATTATGATTATAATCGACCCCAACCCTGATAGGGTGTATATTTTTGTAAATAATATTAAAATGATACAATGTGTATATTTTTGTATCCACATGTATATGGCTAAATTGGACACCATAAAATGGGTATATTGGACCTACTGTCCGAATTACCCTCTTCAAAGTGGGGTATATTCGCCATATTATGTCCGATTTATCATATTTCGTGTGTCCAATTCACACAAACTGTAGACAGTTAGTATGACAGTTTTAACTGAGTTTGTTAGCACTCTAAAGATTTTACGATATAGATTTTGAAAACTCTTTATTAGATCAAATAACATAGAAACGCAAAATTGAGGATAGAATAAAAAAAATCGTTTTTACTCCACTTTTTTTACTGCAAAATTATTACATTCGGATCGGGGATTTATGCATAACAGTTATTAGTGGCTCTGTCATTTACATTAACGGGGAGAAGGGGAGGCCAATTTATCCGCCCTGTCCAATATACCCACCTTTCCCCTATTCACCAGTTAAACTCACATCAAATAGAGGTATTATACTTCTTCCTATGTGTGTTTGATGAAAAGAATGTGTTCTCAAATTTGACTTTTAAATTGACCTTGAAAATGACATTGAATCATCAAAATAATATCAGAAACAAAATCACATACAAATGACGTATTGCGTTGTTCCTACTTGTATTTGGTAAATATCATTTTTTTCGCCATTTTGACCCTCAAATTGGTATTTTGAATCATCAAAATTATATTAGAGTTGAACTATCCAGTCAAAATTACAGGTATTACACGAGGTATTAAAATTTGCTTTATTTGTTGAAAAATCATAGCTTTACTAATTCGACCTTCAACTTGACATTTGACCTTGAAAATGACAGTGAATCATCAAAAGAATACCAAAAATGTATTCTATAATCAAAATCACATAAAAATAACGTAGTACGCTTGTTCTTATTTTCATTTGCTAAATTAATTTTTTTTCGTAATTTTGACCTTTAAATTGACCTTGAAGATGACCTTGAATGATCAAAATATTATCAGAAATATCTTATCCAGTGAAAATCACTCAGAAACCAAGTATTACACTATGAACTAGCTTTATTTAATAGAAAGTCGTATTTTCACTAATTTGACCTTTGACCTTGATTAATGGCGGCCAATTGAAAAAAGCCAAGTGGTGGTAATGTTTACACACAGCGGATTCTTGAACGGGAAAGTATGGATTTTCAATTTATATAAAGCAATGCTTTATAACAAACAATGCAGGGTCTCCCACGTGTGTTACCGGACTTAATTATGTCAAAAGTTGAAAATTCAAGGAGGCCGATAATTTTTTATTTTACCTCGAGATGACCTTGAAACGTAAAAAGTAGTGATTAAATTGCATTCAACTTGAAGTATACCAAATGAAGTATATAATAATATTCTGGACCTATAACTTGAGCATAAAATACTTAAAAATAATCACTGGCCAAAAAATGCTGATTTTCATGTTAGTTATTGGCAGCCATCTTAGTTTTGACCTCTAGATGACCTTGAAACGTAAAAATAACATTTTCAACGTAATTAGTGTACCCAAATTAGTCGAAAATGAGGTATTACATTATTTCTAGGGCTACTATGTGGAAAGTTATAAATTCAAGTCGGCCAGCGGCGGCCTCTTTGAATTTTGGCCGCCATATTGAATTATGGAGTCGGAATCAAAAACATCCATGAAATTGATACCTATATACTTGTCAACATCTGTGCAAACTTTGTTGCTTTTAATACAAAATGCAAGACTGTTGTGATATTTCAAGCTATGCCGCCCCACTATATATATATATCTGTAATACTGTAATACTGTTATTAATTACCTTGTAATGTGTTATGATTTTCCTATACATAAGTCATATATCGGACCAAGTCTAGTATTCTACCCCAGAATAAGCGAATAGTAGGGGGTACAATATACCATACTTGGACCCAATTTTAAATATTATATCACCTCATTATCAAACCCTAAAAAGCTCTTTTGAAATATATATCGTGGAAAGTTTTTTTTTCAAAAATGCTTTAACACAATGCTTTGAAAGAATTGTGTGAATATGGATGAAATATATGGCTGCTATAGTTTAAATAACGCATTATGTCAGTGATTTTTTTGCTTATATATATAGTCAATATATGAAAACCAAATGAAAAATCGCGGGGCATATCGCTGTAGATCAGTGCAATCATATTAATTAGGAATTGGACAATACAGGAGCTTGATATTCCATCTAAACATTTGCACACTATAACTGTTTCAACCTTATTTTAACACACTAGAACTGTAATCAGCAGGCTAAAAGAAATGAAATCACTAATGTTAGCATACATATGCAAGGAATGATTAACTTGTTTGTATCTTTGTAGTTACCATGATGAATATGGGACGTCGCCCAAACGCTGCCAAAATGTTGTGCTATCTTTTCCACCACTAGGCCCCATATGATATTGGAAACAACATTCATCAGTGCTTATTTCAATTGTCTATGCAACGTCATTAGCAATTTAATAACATTCACTTTTGGTTTTAGTGTGCTGATAAATAAAAGGAGATAGCTGATAGGCTACAAGAACTGCATGGCGGTTGATGATGGAAGTTCAAGAAGTAGCTGGATTGTGGTCTATGATGGAAGATTAAAAAGTAGCTGAGTGATAGTCCATGTTGCATGGACGTTTCAGAAGTAACGTTAGCTGGATTAGGGTCCATGGTAGAAGTTCAAGAGGTAGCTGGATGGTGGTCTGTGATGGCAGCTTAAGAATTAGCTGAAGGTCGGTGAAAATAGATGGAGCATAGTGGAAGTTCGAGGAGGAACTGAATTGTGGTCGATGATGGCAGCTGAAGAAGTAGCTGAATGGTGATCAATGATAAGGTTTACAAAGTTTACAAAACAGTTGGTTTTCGATGAATAAATCTGAGTGGTAATTGATACAATTATTCTACCACAAATTATGTCGAAACTAATTATGTACATTGTATTACCTCTCGGGCTTATAATATCACTCCACGTTAGCTATTTTGTTGTGGATAAGAACACTAAAGACAATATCGTGGAGTTCATACCACCATATAAAAGAGCATTTAATGTGTCTACAAACATAAAATCATATCAGAGCACCTCTTCATTAAATATGTTGCATATATCTCAATTACATACAGATTTCTCTGAAACCAAAGAAGTGGATACCACGTACAATATAGACTCAGGAACACTGCGGATTCTCTTCTGGACCAGATGGCTACTTCATACGAATTGGTGGTCTCTTCCAGATACGTCTGTGGTGGATTGTGGGGATGTCAAATGTCAATACACACACAACAAAACTCTGACTAGTGTCAGCCAAGCTGTATTGTTCTTTCTTTCACCAACCACATACACAATATATAAACGATTTGGACTAACCAGACCAAAATACAGACAGCCTGGTCAATACTGGATCGGTCACTTCCATGGTCCCCCTTATTTTGGAGTATTCCAGGGTATGGAAGAACTGAATGGTGTCTTCAATTTATCATCATCATACCATCATAAATCCGATGTCCGCACACCTTATGGCTCTTGTTTGACATTAGAACATTCTGAGGTGCTTAAATCAAGCTATGTAGCTGGGAAGAAAGGTCTAGTGAGCTGGTTTGTCAGTCACTGCAAAACTGTTAACGGTCGAGAAGACTTTGTAAGCGAGCTGGAAAAATATATAACAGTAAGTGTGTATGGTGGGTGTAAAGACCTAGGCTCTATTGGCACACAATGCAAGAGCAACAGTGAAAACGATTTGAATTGTGATGATGCCCGAAAAACAATGAACTCGTATAAATTCTACTTAGCTTTTGAAAATTCTAACTGCGAAGATTATATCACTGAAAAGGTGTACAAGATTCTGTCACCAAATATGAGAACTGTGCCAATAATAATGAGTGGTATAAATAATTTAGATAAAATACTTCCACCTAAATCTTATATTGATGTCAATACGTTTTCGTCGGCTAAATCATTGGCAAACTATATGCTAAAACTGGACAACAATGATGATATGTACAATGAATATTTTGCGTGGAGGTCTACATATAGGTGTATTCTCAACTGGAGACCTTGTACGTTTTGTAGAGAATTTCACAAGGTACACGGGCGTCAAAATACATCTTTCACTGATGTTCTTTCTGTGTTTGGTAAGGATAATTGTGAAAAGCCTGTGCATGTACTTTATAGACAACAGATGTTTTCACATTAACACGTATCCAGACATTCATTCATAATACTGTCGTGTAACAGAGTGTTGTACAAAACGTGTGAAATGGTTATAGCATATCCGTTAATCAAAACGCTTACATGTAATGTAAGCAAAAGTTTAGTTTGTCTGAGTTTGTCTCCTATTTAGGGGAAAGAGGGGTGCTGTGTGCGGGACACGGTTCACATTTCTGTACACAAGTCCTTTTGAGCATATGTAATATAACGTTTCGGGTCCTTGGATTAAGTACTTTGGTCTTTAAAAAGTGTTCAACATATATAGATAGATAGATAGATAGATAGATAGATAGATAGATAGATATTTATTGACGACGGTAAGTCTATGCAGACTTATGCGTCATTAAAAAGAACATAATGTACAAGACTATATACAACAGGATTAGTTCGGTAAAATATGCATGCTAACTTAACTTAAACATGTTGAAATCAAACGACATAATATACTAAAACCAGCACAGGTTAAATAAAATATGCATCAGAACTATTTAAAATAACCTACAGTTAAACAGCATTGGCATGATATTTTTAAGTTTCCCGCACCAAAACCAGAGATAAAATAGCTACTGTATATAACAAAAAACCCTCTGGAAAGCGTAGAAACCGAGTAATTACATAATAAGTGAAAGTATGTATAAAGAAGAAAATAATAATAATATTATTATTTTCTTCTTTCTTCTAATCTTATTATTAGTATTAGTTACAAAAAAACAATCTAAAAAATGCATTGACTGACGTCAGCTCGAAAGACCAAGATGATTAGAGGAATCACCAGCCGCACCAGTCGCTTATACCACAGTGGTGTTTCCCCGACACCATGGATGATTTCATGAGTGGATGATTAGAGGAATCACCAGCCGCACCAGTCGCTGATACCACAGTGGTGATCCCCCGACAGCATGGATGATTTCATGAGTGGATGATTAGAGGAATCACCAGCCGCACCAGTCGCTGATACCACAGTGGTGATCCCCCGACAGCATGGATGATTACATGAGTGGATGATTAGAAGAATCACCAGCCGCCCCAATCGTTTTATAAAGCGGAGGTACGCGACACGCTTAAGGTTTGAAAACAGCTATAGGTGTATTTTGCTTAGCATATTACTAATGGTCGATGTGTAGATGACATAATATATATAAAATTGTTGTCGTTTGAGAGTGAGTCAAATTCACTGTTGAGTTTGCTTTCAGAAAATAAACTAGTTCGCTGCGTAGCGAAGTAAAAGCAAGTAATTAAAAAATGAATTTCGTCATCAACAGAGTTTGATGTACATCTTTGACATATGCGCTGTTCTAGTGGTAGTTTTTGCGGCTTGACATGCCTTCCTCGTTCAATTTTTATCATATTTGAGCTCATTCCTAATCTTGATAGTGCCTTGATCCACCTTGTGTCGGGGATGTAAAACAGATATGCTTTTAGCGAGTGTTCGAATTTGAACATTATGTACGTTCGTAATTTTATGGAGTTTCAGGCTTTGATAGACCAATCAACTTTATATGTATTAATCAAACATAATTTAACTTGTTTGATGAGACGATTGGCATTTTCTACCCTATGATTTTCCCAAACGTCGCGGTGGTTTGTTCGGAATAATAATGACCTGATGTGAGAGCACCAATTTGTTTCACCAATAAAGTCAAGAGACGCCAGTGAGTTGTACACGATTCTCAAATAACATCTTCTAAGCAAGGAGATCAAGCGAATACAGTATTTCGAAGCTAGAATTTGTCGTTTTAAAAAGAGAGGATACCTTCCTGTATCCCCATAAATAGTACACAGAGCACTGTGTATAGCCTGTTCCAACCAAACACAGACGGCACACGCATCTCTAAATGTCGACACAGGTGTATCACAGGTGTATGCCTCACCCACCCCTCCACCTCCATGAGATGTGTACACATCTGCGCTAGCCACTCACAGAACTTTTAGCAGGACAGCCGGCCAATCACAAGCTTACTACTATCAGTCGAAAGTAAGAGTGGAGTAAATATGACGTCAGTCGTTTGCAAATTTTAACATGCAGGGATGCAGTGTCTAGCGGGGGGCAGTTTACATAAATAGTAACTGATGTGGTTTGTTGTTTAATTCCAAGCATATTTTTCAAGAATGATAAATGGACTGTCTCAAAGTCCACGATTATATTTGTGATACGGAGCTTAAAAAGGTTGGAATAATGTTGGCCAAGCGTAACAGACGGTGGCCCAGCATTACATCAGCATTGGGCCGATGTATAGTGTTATCTGGTGATCAGGTAGAATAGCAACCCCTTTTTAGATGGCGATAGTAATAATACTAGCGCCCTTATTTAAAACATTGGCGATGTCGTCTAGCGATAGTATTATTGAGAGTGCCCCCCTTATATCTGTGGGTTGACAAAACAAGATATTTTTGCCAATTTTCACCAGCTTTTTCATTCTTTTTTGTTATTAGAGCTATAATCAGGTAATTTGGTGTTTAGTAAAGACGTTTAATGAACTATTATGATCATTTCACTTTATATTGCATACCTTCTAAAACGCCTAATAGCTTAAAGTCCCATATATTTGTAAAAATGTAATTTTACTCTACTAACTCCCCTCGTGCTCAATTCAGTTTGTGGAAAAGTGTACAGATTGCTGGTTCATACCGTCAACACCACGTGGGAGCATACATACAGCTGAACATTTTCCACTCGGCGATTTTAAATCCTATGGGGCGTTTTTATTATATCACGTTTTTATTTAGCCTAATCAAACACCAATTACATGTGCATAAAGCATGTGCATAAATCTAAAAATATAAATAGAGTGTAGACAATTATAATGACAAATATATGTATGTAATATAAAATTGTTTTTTTGTGATAGGTTACTCAGTGACATTAAGGGGTGTACTGTTGTGTTACAGTACGCATCAAAAGTACAGTGTGATGATGCTGGTGTAGGCAGGGATCCATATAATCACTGATAATTATTTTAGGCATCCTTTCAGAAGCTTAGTCCACCCTGTATAAAATGTTTCAACAAATAATAAATAAATAAATTTGTGTTTGCTTTGACGTCACCATACTTTTTATCATTAGGGCGCCCTCAATAATGCTATCCCTAGACGAAAAAAACGATGTTATATGTAAGGGTGCTAGTATTTCCACCATTGCCATCTAAAAAGGGTTGCTCCCCTACCTGGTGATTCTGGCACCGGGATGAAAGCGTCACCCGCATAATGCAGCCGTCAGAAAACACGGTACAATCACCCGATGCTGTTTCAATGACGGGCCAGCGTCTAAGACTGTGGGTCGACATTAAACAGCATTGGCTCTGGTGGGTAGGCCTACATCCTCTGTACAAGGTACACGTAGGCAAGTATTAAATGAATGTTGGCCAGCACCGGCGATGAAGGTGGAAGGAATACATGCCAAAGATATAGACGGCCGGCCAATACCTATTAAATCACTCTAAAAAAATGTTGATGGCGTTTTTTGTTACAAGCAGGTAACCGCCCTATAATGAATGTTTATATAATACTTTTTTACATGCGGGGGGTTACCATTGAAATTTGGATCTTTTTAAACCTTTTAAATTAAGGCATGTTTGTGACCCCCTTTTGGGGTAAATTTTGAAGATACTTCTTGTGTCGTTGCAGCGCATGTTTCGTACATGCACGCAGTTTTCCGCACTTTTCAGTGGTTGCTGAGATCAACAATAATGTTCCCGTTATCAAATGTAGCCATTCTAATTATTTTAGCGGAGGAATATTCACAAATATCATTAGAAAATAACAAAAACTCTCACATTATGTGTATTAGTTGTCCAATTAGGGCTCTAAATGGTCTTATATGTCGTTAAGACAAACATGAGCGATAATATGTGAAATAGGCCTATTCGCTGATTTCGTATTATGATCAGTTCTCCTGCTTCTTGTTTATCCTCAGTCAATGATCAATCGGCCGCTGCTTTATTATCAACCTTTACATTGTTAATCCACATATGTCAACTGTAGCCTTTGCCAATATTATGTATTTTCCCAGGTTTATGTGTCGAAATATTTAGTTTTATTGTAAAAGTCAGCCGTGGTAAAGGATCTTTAGCTAATTTCTCAGACAAATCTTAGCCATTTTTCATGAAATTTTCCTTGCAAGACCGCTTTAAGCATTACATCTAACCATTTGACATAATAAACGTCTCTTTGTATATGAAAAGGTGTAGGCCTTATATGCCACTTCACAAAGTAGCAAATACACTCTTTTATATCAAAGTAGACATTATGATTAGGCATGTAATTCGGAAACAGTTAATGGTTTTATAGAGGGTCGTCATTTAGGCATAGGGGAGATCAGGGTTAGCTCGAACAATTACATAAAATGCTGTTGATATACGTAATATCAAATTAGAAAAATAATACTATTGCTCAGAAATATCCTGCCATAGATGCTACTTTTAGCATACCCGGTACATAATTATTCTCAAATTGATAACAGAGTAGGCCTAGAGACAGAAAGAACATGTTATAGTCGTATTTTTTACAGTTCCAAAAAATGCCATACTTGGGGCTGTTTCGAACAAGGGATTGGGTATGTCTTAACAGTGTTGGAGAGACCAAAGAGTCAATTGGAGCACAATAGGAGCACAAGGGCATCCGCAGCTTTCCCATATAGAGGGTGAAGAGGTTAAATTTAATCCCTTGCCAGGAAAACTTAGGAGCAGATTTGGGGGGGGGGGGTGTAGAGAGGTTGTTACCAACAAAATCAGTAGTGCTGCTGGGGCCAGGGAGGCTGCTGACAACAGGACAAGCAGTGCTGGAGTGGCCAGGGAGGTTGTTAACTACAGAACCAACACTGCTAGAGGGGATGAAATGTTGTTAATACCAGGAGCAGCAATGCTGGAGGGGCAGAGAGGCTTTTAACAATAAGAACAGTGCTGGAGGGGACAGGGAGGGTGTTATCAACAGGAGCAGCGGTAATAGAGGGGACATAGAAGCTAATAACAACTGCAGCAGCATTGCTGAATGGGCCAGGGAGCAATGCTGGAGGGGACAAAAAGGTTGTTACCATCAAGAGCAGCCTTGATTGAGGGGACAGAGAAGCTTTTAACAACAAGAGTAGTGGTGATTGAGGATCCAGGTAGGCTGTTAATAACAAAAACAGCCTTGGTAGAGGGGACAGGGATACGATTCTGTTAACAGGGAGGGAAGTTTGTAGCAAAAGGAGAAACACTGCCAACTGGTCCAGTGCTGAATGGGTCAGGGTGGCCTTTAAGAACAGTTCTAAGCTGTAGTGTTGGAGGAGTCAGGGATGCTGTTAAGAGGGCCGAAGGAGTCATTACAACTGTAATAGGGAGCAACAGTAGGCCTACTCAGGGATCAATGCAGTTGTTAAATAAAAAGGAGCAGCGGTGACAAAAGGGGGATTGTTAACAACAGGAGCACACGCTCTGTAGTGGCTGTTTACAGTGCTGAAGGGGCCAATGCAGCTATAAACAACAGACAGGGGCATTTAACATGATTCGTAAATAGTACTAAAGTGGCCAATGCAGATGTAAACAACAGGAGCATTCAACATGATGCGTTAACCGCAATAAAAAAAGAAGAGCTAGAAGACCATATAGTAGTAATCAAATCTTGGATGATGTTGCTTATCTTTCATCCACTGAGAAAAAAAATAGATATAATTTTTTGTACCGTACGTGTACAAAGACTTCAAAGCCCCCAAATCCAACAGAATCTACTCTATGTAAAAAAAAATTTCTTTTGTCCTCTAGCTTCATCACCAAATGTATACTAATCACAGCGTGATCAGGTGTATGTATGTGTATTCAGGATTATTCTGGCCTATGAGAAAGACCAATACACTTGTGACTTGTGGCCGTCTGGACTTGCAGGATTATCTATAGGTACTCCCCACCGGAAGAAGATATATTTTAACTTGTCTCCTTGGTTCTTTCCATAAATATATCACAGATTTTATTAATGAACAATCTCTGATTATATCCTGAACATTTAGGATTATTCTGACCTATGAGGAAGACCAATACACTTGTGGCCGTCTGGGTTATCTATAGGGACTCCCCACCGACCGTTGTCATTTCATTTACGTGGGTTCCGATCCTACGCTCTGACAGAAAAGACTTTTGAACACGTTTTCGACACACACCAAGCACCGAAGTCGGATTGACGAGTGAAACATATATAAATAAACGCAGTTGAGGACTGACGTCTCAACTGCACAGAACAAAATATAGAATCTCTTAGCTAAATTAATAAAATACAATATGAAATGATGACTAGAATTAGTTTTAAAAGATTACATTCAAACATTATATACATTTGAAGCACGCTCTGTTAAACGTGAATAAATATTCATAGCTACACAATTAATTAATAAAAACTACATTACGATGCCAAATATAAATAATAACTATCCACTGACCTGAAACATCAGACGTCGGGTTGACGAGTGAAACATATTGAAATAAACCCAGTTGAGAAATGACGTCTCTACTGCACAGAACAAAATATAGAATGACGAGAAATGACGCGCCAAACTTATTTAAACGACGGCGGAAACAGACGGAAAACCACGATCGGACCCGAACGGACAATCCAAAATCAGTCAAGAAAATCACTCTCAACAAATCCCGAACGTACACAAACATACACAAACATAAGCACCACAGACAGACACGTGTTAATCAGCCTGAACCATACAATTATAAATCCGTCGCTACTCAACCTGTCACAGACTTCCCTCTTTTGAAGAACGCGTGTCCTCACCTTTACTTAACCGTTCCAGACAGCGAATTAATCAGAATTGAAACAGTCCGACGTATACAGGTATTGAAATGAAAAAAACAAAATATGTGTGAAACAAGACATAGTTAATTAATAAATTAAATAATGAGTATTCAAAATCAAATTTGACCCTCGGTAAGGAGAAATACCAATAACCCTTGGGCGAATGAAGCTATCTTGGCCAAGTTAGCTGTCTGCTGTGAAATATGATGGGTGTAACTGTTAAAAAAATCTGGTCGCCTACGCACCCTATCTGATCTCCTTAAAGGTGGACTAGTAGCAGTTGTACCCTCATCGTTCATTCTCTGCACTCCTGCCACATTTTGACCAGGATCTAGAACAGGAAAAAGCTGCTGACGCGGTACTACTTCAACGCCGCCTGGAACTACATCACGAACATCATCTGCTACAATCAAAACAGGGGGAGTAGGACTATTTACAATAATGAGTGAATTGTCAGTGTCATCTTGTTCATCAATCCCCTCATCCGGACTCAAATCCGCTCTGTCGTCTACCGGCTCGGGTGATGTGGGTGGTAGCGCTACAGCTGGTGGATCCCTTCTCAAAGAGATTCAAGGAGCAGGAATAGGACGAGTCGCTGGTACAGGACGAGACCTTAAAACTGGAAATGAGGGCATGTCGTCCTCAGACTCGGAGCTCGTGTCCTCCTCTACCACATCCTCTGCATGAGCCGGTTCATCGTCCTCCACTTTCTCGTTCACATCACCGGGTACCTTGGCTGGAAACGCAAAAGTGGAAGGTCTCTCCAGAAGATCTGTCGAATATTGTCTTCTTCGTCCATACCCAGTCTGCATAACACGCTATGTCTGGCTGGAATACTGTTGACTCTTTATGATGCCCGTCTAGTGACAGCTCCTTGCAAACATCTCCAGTCTTGCATCTCTTCTTTTCTTTGTCGCAGAAGGTAGACACAACACAAATTCCCGTGATTAGTGAAGGCTCTTCTGTGGCCCAATGGAGACGCACAGTTCATGGACAGAAATCCATCTCCAGTGCTGGCTTGGCTTGCAATTCACAGCTGGTGTAGACCAGTCTATCGGAAAGCTGACATCATACTGACTAACTGCTAAGCAAATAATGTCAGTGTCACTATCAGGATTGAGGTCAATTACAAACATCAATTTCAATTACAATTATAATTACGACTTCATAAATATAGTCAATTAAAATTATAATTATGACTTGCGAAAAAATCACTTACAATTATAATTACAATTATTTGTTCATAAAAAGGGCGATTACAATTACAATAATAATTATTTTCATCAATTACAATTATAATTACAATTATTTCAATATTTTAACCAATTATCTTGTAGTAATCAAATGTATATTAAATTACGATTTTAATTATATAATCCACTCTATAAATAATGTGACGTCATGTATAATACTAAAATAGCGAAGTATAATACTATGTATAGGCCTAATACTAAAATTTCTGATGACGTGATGAACGTCAACGTCACACTCTCAGGAAAGACAATTTGCTGATTGCGGGCCAACATTATTAGGGTCCGGCAGTCACTTGTCATTGTATCACTCAGCAAACTCTAGACACTGAACCAATGTTGTTTTAATGTTGGCCAGCATCGCAGACGGTGGTACAACAATAAAGCATCATTGTCTCAGTGTCTCTTATTTGTTGTGAGTTGCCCAGCAAACACCAATGTTGTCTCAATGTTGGGCCAGCGCCGAAGACGGAGGACCGCCATTGTCACAATATTGGGTGAATGTCTCGTGTTTGCTGGTCGGAATATGATTTTCTGAGGCCTACACGTCTAAAATTGCCAACAGGAAATGAAATCTAGCTGTTGTAGGCCTATATCGTCGATGCACTTCTATCATTCTGATGCATCCTAATAATTTAATATCATTTTTTGTGCCCAATAAAAACACCACACCTATGTGAAAGGCGAACTTGGATTAAATCATTATTAAAGATATGAGTTAGTTGCAGACTAATCGCGTCGTTCATCGACCCTTGGTTGTAAAAGGTGTCACCCCTGCCACGCCTTGCAATGTGGCGGAGACGCTTGCAGTCACAACAGACACCTTACACCCTGCCCTACACTAATATTTATCTTATTCTCGTCTTTAAAATATATCTTTCTAAGCAATGTAGCCTACTTGTAATTTGTGTTAATATTGGTCATACGCGCTTTTTATTAGCATACAAAATCAAGAGAATATCGTGTAAATGCTTCGAAGAATGAAGCAACAACGCTGAAATGTTCATTAGTTGCGAAACGGGATTAACCTAAATCTTATTCTCTAGGGCCCAAACTGTTACGCAATAGCCAGACGGTCAAGACAGGAAGATACGCGATGAACAAAGGCGCTAGAAATAGAGGGGACACATACATACTGTAGATCTGGTAATATTCGCGAGGTTTTAATTTTCGCGAATTTCGCGAGGGGAACAAATTCGCAAATTTATGAATCTCGCGAAAATTATTATTATAATCTCAAATAATTCTCAAATATTTTATAATTATGAATAATTGTACCATATCCAGTAAATTATTAAAACGTGCTTAAAGTTGATGAGGTATTAAACATGTAGTTGTTACGTAGTATATATACATCTGCCACCATTATTGTTAAAGAAATTGTTAAAAATATGTTCAATAATCAATTTAAGGATAACAATTTAAAGACACAAATAAATGTGTAATTGAGCTGTAATTGAAATATAATTGACCAATTACAGACATTTTTTTCAATTACAATTATAGTTACAATTATACATATTTATAAAAACCAATTATAATTATAATTACAATTAAAATTGACATATTTCCTTCATTTACAATTACTCCTTCAATTACACAAAAAATGGCTCAATTATAATTAATTACAATTACAATAATTATTATAATTGACCCCAACTCTGGTCACTATCTTTTCCCACCAGGATTCCATCAGGGCCTCTTCCTTTTGTCGCATAATTGGTATGTACGAAGATCATCATGTCTTCGTGAGTACAGAGGGCAAATTCATCTAGGTCGATCATGTGGTTGCTGGTGAAATCTTCTTTTTATATCAATCATCATATTCCCCACTGTTTCTGAAAAAAAATGAGCCAGTTAGATGGAATTTTGCACTTGTTTGACACCCTTCATCTCACTAACGTCCTCGCTTAACCCGTTTGTGACGAGCCCCGGAGATCTCCGTGATTTAGGGAGTCCGTTCAGATACGAGCCCCGGAGATCTCCGGGTCTGATTGCATGGGATAACTATGACGTCATAAAATAATCTCGTTTCAGAACCAAAGCAGTAGCATAATAATCTCGTGTTCAACGGGTTAAGACTTGGCTTCAATTTTCACACTATTTGACCCGTATATGTTGAACACAATGTCCGTCCTATTGTGCTTGGCAAGTGTGCCTGTATTGCGGAGAGAACATAAAATGTGGCATATTCTCCAAATGCCCTTGAGCTCCTTAGTGACTTGGTGCTCATGATAGCTGCATGACATGCTCAGTACCTGTTTTTGTTGTGCAAGCTGTCTTCTACTGCGTGATCAAGCATGTGACTTCAGGACCAGTGACCATCATCGTCTGAGTGGCGATAATTTCGGCTCGATTTAGGCACAATAACATTTCAGTTCAGAACGCCTGAGCCATCGAGGTTGTTTCTAATAAATCATTATTGTCTTTGTAGAGTACAGGAGTATATCGTGCATAAGGGTGACAGTCAACTCGTACCCATGTCAACTCGCCCCATGTCACCTCGTACCCATGTCAGCTCGTACCCATGTCAACTCGTACCACCAATAGATGTCAACTCGTACCACAAGTGATGTCAACTCGTACCCAACAAAGCAGGTATCAGATGATGGTACGAGTTGACATCTCTCATCACACAACAGATGTCAACTCGTACACATGTCAACTCGTTCCACTAATAGATGTCAACTCGTACCATCATTAGATGTCAACTCATACCAAAGTTAATTCCGGAGGATAATGAATGTAGGTTATACATAAGAGCCCGATTGAATTGTGTTATTTATGTATTACATGTGTTAGGGCATGTTCAGCTTGCAATTAAATTAAATCTAATGATATCCTCATACAAATGATAACATATACCTACAAGAAATTAATGTCATTTTATGAAGTGTAGTTGGACAAAAAATGAAATGAATGGGGTTTTAGGCCGTTTTATTATGGCAATGCCATTTAACATAATTTTAATTCTGTATGTGATACCAAGTAAATTGTCGTGTGATTTTAGAAAATTAACCGACTTGTATACATGTACATGTACATATACTCTATCATTTTTATGACAAAAAAAACCTTTTCTTTATGTCTATAAAATATGTGTCTGTATGTCTGCTAATTTTGTGCACAAATAGGCTAAACCATTGAATCATTACGAGTGAGCCGGGAAGAAACACTTTTGATTCTTTGAAACTTGAAGGTCAGAGAGGGGGTGTCATCCCTATTAGACGTTTCCCGATTAGACGTGGTCGTCCCCATCAAACGTGAACCCGATCAGACGTGCCCCATAGTAAGTGAGTGGGGAGATAGGTGGAGGAGCATAGCGGCAGCGCTGCGGTCAAGTCGCTTAAACAACGCTTAAAACCCTGATAATTTTATTTGTTTAATCGACCATTATATGTTTATTGAAACTATTTCAAATCATTCTGTAAGGTCTGAAAGCGACTTAAAAGCATGGAAATGCAATTCACCACCACTGGCCAATCAAACACATGAAGAATAG
Organism: Flabesymbios commensalis; assembly: GCA_964017125.1. NCBI lineage: Eukaryota > Metazoa > Annelida > Polychaeta > Terebellida > Flabelligeridae > Flabesymbios > Flabesymbios commensalis. Next base: position 48,425,284 of record OZ024917.1, read on the forward strand.
GATATTATCTAAAGGAGCTGTGGTGTGCTCTAAATAAAAAAAGGCAATGGCTACTGCCACAGTACTGTGGTACTAAAGGACCAATTGGCTATTTTCACCAAACCAATCAGAATTCAGGATTTCAGACTGTGGCAGCAACTTTGGAAATGCTATTACCACCAAACCAATCAGCATCAGTGTAACAACAATACTGACCAATCACAGCAAAAAACTTTATTACCACAATACTCTGTCAATAAGATTCATTTCTGCTGAAATATCTAAACAGATGAGGTCATGCTACCACGTTACTGTAACAATAAGGTATCTTACAGTCCGTGTACATGTGCAAGTAATTGCTGCCACAGGATTGTGTTAATAAGGTTTTGTCGTTCCTTGCTACTGAATTGATGTGTTTATAAGATTCTCGCTGTTGCTAATCATCATCACAGCAGTTCTGTGTAACTGTTAATAATGGTCGCCACAGTGCTGTGTCAATAAGGTTTCTTACTCTTTTTCTAAACATATAAGTTATTGCTACCACAGTGATGTAGCAATAACGTTTCCTACTGTCTCTATACACTTAAAATCCGTGCTGCCACAGTACTGTGTCGATAAGGTATCTTACTCTTTTTCTACACATATATTTCCTTGCTACCACAGTGCTGTGATAATAACGTTTTTTACATTATCGAAACACTTAAAATCTGTGGTGCCACAGGGCTGTGTCAATAAGTTATCTTACTCTTTCTCTACACATAGAAGATCTTGCTACCACCGTGATGTGGCAATAACGTTTCTTACTGTCTCTATAGACTTAAAATCTGTGCTGCCACAGCTCTGTGTCAATAGGGTATCTTACTTTTTTTCTACACATTTATGTCCTTGCTACCACAGTGCTGTGGCAATAACGTTTCTTACCGTCTCTATACACTTAAAATCTGTGCTGCCACAGTTGTGTGTCAATAAGGTATCCTACTTTTTTTCTACACATATATGTCCTTGCTACCACAATGCTGTGGCAATAACGTTTCTTACCGTCTCTATACACTTAAAATATGCGCTGCCACAGTTCTGTGTCAATAAGTTATCTTAATCTTTTTCAACACATATATGTTCTTGCTACCACAGTGCTGTGGCAATAACGTTTCTTACTGTATCTATGCACTTAAAATATTTGCTGCCACAGTGCTCTGTCAATAACATATCTTACTCTTTCTCTACATGTAAGTCATTGCTACCACAGTGATGTGACAATAACGTACCTTACTGTATCTATACACTTAAAATCTGTGCTGCCACAGTGCTGTGTCAATAAGGTATCTTACTCTTTCTCTACACATAGAAGACCTTGCTACCACAGTAATGTGGCAATAACGTTTCTTACGGTCTCTATACACTTAAAATCTGTGCAGCCACAGTGCTGTGTCAATAAGGTATCTAATTTTTTTTTCTACACATATAAGTCCTTGCTACCACAGTGCTGTGGCAATAACGTTTCTTACTGTCTCTATACACTTAAAATCTGTGCTGCCACAGTGCTTTGTCAGTAACGTATCTTACTCTTTCTCTACATGTAAAAGTCAGTGCTAACACAGTGATGTGACAATAACGTTTCTTACTGTATCTATACACTTAAAATCTGTGCTGCCACAGTACTGTGTCAATAAGGTATTTTACTCTTTTTCTGCACATATAAGTCCTAGCTACCACAGTTATGTGGCAATAACGTTTCTCACTGCATCTATACACTTAAAATCTGTGCTGCCACATTGCTGTGGCAATAACGTTTCTTAATGTCTCTATACACTTAAAAATCTTTGCTGCCACAGCTCTGTTTCAATAAAGTATCTTACTCTTTTTCCATACATATAAATTATTGCTACCACAGCGCTGTGGCAATAACGTTCCTTACCAATATACACATGATACAAGTCCTTGCTACCACAGTGTTGTGTCAAAAAGGTTCCTTAGCGCCCATCGCCACCTGAAAGTACTTTTTTACCACTCATTTTCTACACCTTAAAGTCTTTCATACCACAGTGATGCCGTCTACACAAAGTCTTTGCTAACACAGTGCTCTGTCAATGAATTTCTTACTGTCTCAATACATTTAAAAATCGTTGCTGCTAGATTGCTGTATGAATACGGTATCCTACTTTGTCCTAGCTACCACAGTGCCGTTGCAATAATGTTTTTATTGTCTCAATACACTCTCAAATATTTGCTGCCACAGTGTTGTTTTCTGACTGCTCATGTAGGCCTACATCTGCAAGTCAAGTGTACATCTACATTCATGTGTCAATGAGATTTGTTAGTGCACTTACACGTCACTGGTGCCACAGTACCGTGTCAATTTGTTTTGTTTCTGCTCATCTACACTAAGTCCTTGCTACCACAGTCATGTGTCGATAAGGTTTATTACTGTCTCTATGCACTTGCAAATCACTGTTGACACAGTTCTGTTTCAATAAAGCGTCTTACTGCTCATCTACACCTACAAGTCACAGCTACCATAAAATTGGCAAAGATTTGGCAAAACAATTGTCACCAACTGTTCGCAGATGGAATAAATTTGCATGGTGTGACAGTAGTTAATGACAAATAAGGGGGGACCTCACCGGGCTGGAGCCTACTTTGGGATATTGACAAATTTGCGAAACTCCTCAAATCTACACCAAACATTCACCAAATTTCCCCAAACGTTTACCTCTTTCGCCAAACCTTCTCTGTGTTCACCTAATTGCTATCACAATACGGTGGCAATGATGTTTCTTGTAGTTTCTTTACACTTACAAGTCCTTTCTACCACAATGCTGTTAACAGGCCTACGGCTTCTTACTATCTATACACTTACAAGTTCTTGTTACCACTGTGCGGTGTCAATAATGTTTTCTAATGCCCCTTTATACTCATAAGTAGTTGCTTAAACAGTACGATGTCAATACGGTTCCCTAATCTCTTTTTATCCTTCCAAATCCTTGCCACCACAATGCAGTGACAATGAAGTTTATGCATGTGACTCTACAATTACAAGTCCTTACTGCCACAGTTCTGTGTCAATAAGGTTCATTCATGTCTCTCTAAACCCACAAGCCCTCGTTGCCACAGTGATGTGTCAATAACGTTTTGTATGGTCTATTTACACTTACCGATCCTCTATGCCACTGTCATGTCAATAACTTTTCTTGCTACCCCTTTACACTCAGACGTTCTATGCTATGACAGTACAGTGTCAGTATATTTTTTTCACTACCCCTCTATAGCTCCATATTGTATGATGTCGATAATGTTTCTTACTACACTCGTACACAGAAATTCCGCAGTGTTGTCGTAATACGTAGGTGTATTTACAGTTCGAATTCCTTGTTATCACAGTGCTGTGCCCTACCATGTCCCAACTTCAAGTCGTAGCAGCAGTTAATAATATTATGCAAAAGAAAAAAAAACAGTTTTATTTAAAAATCAATTTATTCATTGGTTGTTAAGACACTATATATATGCCTACGCCGTTAAACTGAGCTGCCCCAACGATCCTAGTCTGAAGTGGCTGGTGATTATTTCAGCATTCTGAAAAGACATAAAAGCAAACTTGCAAATGTTTAAATGTTGGTGAAAAAAACTGAAAAACATTAGCAATTTGGGAAGTTATTGTGTCTACAAACAAGCAAAAATTTGCCATTTTGTGCGATAAATCAGCCATTTTTATTTTGCTCAACCATTTTTCAACAACTTGTCAGTGAGCTGCATGGTTATAAGGAACACATAGAACAAATTTGATCAGGATAGGCCTACATGAAAATCTTACTAAGGAAAATTTACCGCCGATGTCGACGCCGCTCCCGACAAAGACGCCGAACTTCAATGGCAAAAGTCCACTTTAAAAAAGGGCGGGCTAAAAAGATATTTATTTAAAATTCACCATAGTGCCTGGAAATTTTATGCTGCCACCTAAGCGTCAAACACGTTACACCTAAAAATTGTTTGGCCCAGTGATCTTAGCCTCAACTGGCTGGTGAGTATTTCAGCATTCGGAAAATATATTTATGAACAAAAATATCACATAAGTATATGTATATTAAATAGTAATTTTATTTTGAAAAGCCATGTATTTGTCATTCAACATTGTGTATTGAAAATCTATACAAAATATAATTTGATGGCATTGTTAAGACTGTACATTTAATTTTTAATACTATACCCTGGAAACATGTCTTGCCATCAAAACAAAAACAACACACCTTTAACTGTCGTCTTGATGACAGCTAGTAAGAGTTTTTGTGCTCCATTTATATGACTTGGTCTCTGTTCTTGCTTTTGAAGACTGCCTGAAACATAATCACATATTGTGTTTAAATTGTGACAATTCTACCATTGATTGATTTGTTCAACCAGACCTATTTGATTAGTAAAAAAACAATTTCGGCTATTGAAATCGCAATATACTTAGGAATGTAAATATACTTAGGAATGTTAAAGTAATGCTAGTAAATTTCACGATGACATTTAATTGTTTAGCTAAAATGAATACATAGTATAGGCTTACCACTGTATAACCTATATGCATTTGCATTCACAACCTCGCATTTATGCTACACACCTCCATCGTTTAAAGGTACATACTTCGAAGTAACCAGACTATAAAATTGGCTATAAGGCCTGGTTTTTCTATTATTGATATTTATTTTGATAAATATCGCCGCCAAAATGACTTTAAAATGCAGTATTGTCATTCAACAATTCTTCACTGTGACCCACACTTAGCACTGCTTAGCGTGGTATCATGGATCATGCATGTCATGTGCTGATCATGTGATGTAACGCTAGGCCTGGCTATTTCTGACAGTTCAGTAAACAAACAAGCAATGACAGAGCCATGATATAGGCCCCCGGTATAGGCCTAGCCTTTTGATTTTTCAAGTACGCTTAGCGTTTTTTAAAGTCGAGCAGTCTGGAGTACATTATTACTGTTAGATCTCATGATATGTCTTACTTTAACTGAGATAGGAACCTATATAGATCATGTGGCCCGATGATGTCTTCGACGAACTCGACGCCAATGATGTGTGGTCTACAGCTGCAGTTACAACTGTGTTGGCAGGTTAAGCCCGCGCTGCCACCAGACACCACGTGATATGATGTATGCACGCGGCATGATAATGTGTGGTGTGTGGCTAACCGCCCTGATCGAGCTGTCAAAACTATCAGAGATGAGTTGTTGTCTGGTGGCATTTTTAAGTGAGTGTTATAGTAGGCCTAGGCCTATATTATAAATTAGATAAAAAACGATTGATCAGATAAATCATTCACTATCGCTCCGCAGAGACAGCACTACATGCAGCATGCCTGTAGCATCTCGTCTGATAACTTTTTTTGTGAGGGGCTGTGACCTGCGACCTCGTCAGCTATCTCTGTCATCACCATATATGGTAGGCATAATCAGTTACTGTGCTTTTTGACTGTACAGTAGACTACTGGCCACTACTGTAGGCCTACACTGGTTGTAGGCCTATATCATTTATGTACAATTATCAGTTGAGACCCTACCTTAAAAAATACAATGTGTGCGTTGGAAATAAAGAAAACACCTTAGTGCAAAAATGCATAGTCTTTTGTAATGTATTGGTTCTCAGTGGTCGGCTTTGTCACGTGGGTTGATTTGTTGTGTCTGTGTCTCATGTTGTTCAATCAGGGAAAGGGATGTAGAGTTATATAAGGGATTGTGGGCGAATATAATTGATATTGTTCAATAGGCCTGGGGCTAGATGCCGATTGACGGATTTCAACACACCCCACATTTCATAATAGCAGAGATCTCTCTCTTGCTAAATGACATGTGGATGGTGTGTTTACAACTGAACCGTTGTGGCTGCTGGCTCCGCTTGCGTACGCCACGTTCACGTGACTAAAATTAGCATATGGCGTGTTTACACAAATTCAAATGGCGACAGTTCGAATATCATTCGGCGATACAATCATTAAAACATATTATATGAGAGTCCTGAATGATGCAGTATGGCCACATATATGCGGCAATTTGTATCATGATTAAACTGAAAGTCATGTTTTGGAAACTCTATACCAGAATATACTTCAATGTAGGAACCTTTAATAGCAATTTGTACTTCTTTTCCATATCCCCCTCTCATGAAAGCAATGACTCCTATCGTGCTATGTTTGGTATCAGCCATCAGTAGCACACACTGGCTACCCATTGGTACGTGCTTCACAGCATCTTTGTCGCTGATACCACATCACACTGGCATCAGGATGAAATCATACTGGGCAAACACAACCTGAAAAAAACCATAATAATTTAGGCTAACGTATCATAAAACACAAATGTATTTACATTTCTATGGCGCCACCCACTTAAGCAAGTGTATTTTTAGTATGTGGACAATATGAAGAGTGGGTGGGAATTGTTTTTGACACAGCAGTGTGACAGTAAGATTTGTACGTTTAGAGGGGTAATAATAATCTTTATTGACACAACACTGTGGCAGTAAGGACTTGTACATGTAGAGGGGTAGCAAGAATACTTATTGACACAGCACTGTGGCAGTAAGGACTTGTGCATGTAGAGGGGAAGTAGGAACCCTTATTGACACGGCACTGTGGCAGTAACAACTTGTACATGTAGTGGGGTAGCAGGAACCCTTATTGACACAGCACTGTGGCAGTAAGAACTTTACATGTAGAGGGGTAGTAAAAAACCTTATTGCCACAGCACTGTGGCAGTAAGGACTTGTACATGTGGAGGGGTGGTAAAATCATTATTGAACATCACTGTGGCAGCAAGAACTTGTACATGGGGTGGTAAAAACCCTGATTGACACAGTACTGTGACAATAAGGACTTGTGCATGTAGAGGGGTAGTAAAAAACCTTATTGGCACAGCACTGTGGCATCAAGGACTTGTACATGTAAAGGGGTAGTAGGAACCCTTATTGACACAGCATTGTGGCAGTAAGGACTTGTACATGTAGAGGGGTGGTAAAAAACCTTATTGACACAGCACTGTGGTAGTAAGGACTTGTACATGTAGAGGGGTGGTAAAAAACCTTATTGACACAGCACTGTGGTAGTAAGGACTTGTAAATGTAGAGGGTTAGTAGGAACCCTTATTGACACAGCAATGTGGCAGTAAGGACTTGTACATGTAGAGGGGTGGTAAAAAATCTTATTGACACAGCACTGTGGTAGTAAGGACTTGTACATGTATAGGGGTAGTAAAAAACCTTATTGAAACAGCACTGTGGCAGCAAGGACTTGTACATGTAAAGGGGAAGTAGGAACTTTTATTGACACAGCACTGTGGCGGTAAGGACTTGTACATGTAGAGGGGTAGTAAAAAACCTTATTGACACAGCACTGTGGCAGTAAGGAGTTGTACATGTAGAGGGGTGGTAGGAACCCGTATTGACACAGCACTGTGGCAGTAAGGACTTGTACATGTAGAGGGGTAGTAAAAAACCTTTTTGACACAGCACTGTGGCAGCAAGGACTTGTAGGCTACATGTAGAGGGGTAGTAAAAAACCTTATTTACACAGCACTGTGGCAGTAAGGACTTGTACATGTAGACGGGTAGTGAAAATCTTATTGACACAGCACTGTGGCCTTGGATAAACATTGTCCAGTTTAACGCGAATCGGGTTTTCAAGAGCAGTTCATAGTCACACATTATGGAAAAATCGTGTACACACAGGGCATAGGCCTACAATATAAGACAGGATTGGCGAAAAGTATCACATTACTTACTTGATGGTGTCATCGATTTACACAAATTCATGCTTCTTCCTATAATTCCTTATTGTCTCGCTCGAAAATGTCCAAGATGGAACATTTTCGGCAGCCGAAAATTCACTTGAGGCCGTTTTAAATGCTTCATAATTGACGGACGTCCTTCCGATCAACATGGCGACGATGTAATGGCGGCAATCCACTCAGCCCTCCCACTCCACATGCGAAAATGTACGATGGCCTCTGATTGGTTTGGTGAAAATAGCGATTCGCTCTGCTATTGCCACAGTACTGTGGCAATAGACACTTCCATAAAAAAAAGTCGTTTATCACCATTTCAACAATATTAAATAACATACAATTATAGATATATCATAGCATCAAATAGCACTATACGCGTATAACAATTTCAACATTTCATACTCCGGTCTTTACTAAAAAAAGTAACCTGTGATCGGCATAGAACAGCCACCAATTCAGCGGTTCTAGTGAACCTAATAGCTTGTTTATTTATAATTCGATTAATTAAACAGCTATTATTAATATCCATATATTATTGATCAATCTTTGAACATAAACACACTGCGTTATTTCAATGGGCATTTTACTATTGTTTTTGTACTATTTCTATTATAATTTATTATAATGACATTACTTTTTAAACCTATATGCGATCTTATTTTGGTTAGATTATATAAACACGCCTCAGGCTCGTTGATGACAAGTAATACCAACCCTATATACATGATATAAGGCACTCCTCATACATATTATCAGAAATATATAATACAGTCTGTATTATGTATTTCTGATATTATATATAGGCCACGTCTGATCGGGTTCACGTCGGATCGGGCCCACTTTTTAGGCGCACGTCTCATCGGGTTCACGTCTGATCGGGACTAAATCTCTCTAATCAGAGAGGGGTTCGAACCTGCGATATCCAACTTTCCAATGCACCAGGACCCGCCCTGTACATAGACAGGGTTTTACCTATGTTACCTATTTATTCAGTTATTGGGTCATTATCACAAACAGAATAAATGTAGCCAAAACACTTCATAATTATTTGTGTTTAATGCACTGTAATATTTTATTAATCAATGATTTTGTTACAAGTCAACACGTTTTGACGGGATGACAAAGTATCACTTGTTCAAAAAAACATAAGTTCAAAGTCAACACGTTTTGACGGGATGACAAAGTAACAAATTTTAACTACGTGGATGCAAAATTAGATTTCAACTATATGTGGAGCTAATTTCCCGGGAAAAAAAAATTTGGTTCTAATGTGTCAGTTCAAAAGGTATGACAGCTAAGGTGAATCAACTGGTACTTTTTATCCTTATCACTTTATGTCTGTTTTAATTTTTTACTGGCTTGTCTCTAGGATCAGTGAGAAACTGTGAAATTGAAACGCTTCTATGATCATTTTAATAGACCGTTAACTGCAGTTTAGCTATGGGGTGTCAACGGTCTAATCTTACTCTAATGAGCTTCCGTACGAATACAGGCTGGCGCTGACGAAGCCACCAGTTGGCAAACGTTCGTCCGGCCAGACCCCTGGTTAAACAGCGACGTAGTCCTTGGGCCAGGGGCCGAATTTTTACGATTTAGTACCAATTAAGGTGACTAAACTTTGTTGTGATTTTCAGTTAGATACATAAAATGAGGGGTCTAAAAAAGTATGATGGCCTTTTCAGAACGGTAGCTTAAGGGCAGTATTCTCAGTTTTAAAGAGGGGGGGGGGGGTCTCTGAACCAAAAAGTAAATATTACCTATAGCTTTTCATCTATGTGTCCTACAAAAATCCATAATATATCGTTTCTGGCATAATTTGGGTCAAGGAATCAGTTTTTGATGTTTTGGAAATGATCTAACCATTGTTTCGCCGACAAATCCAAGATGGCCGCCAATTTTAAGCTGTATTTCTTCGCTCTATGATATAACAATTTTATTTACGTCTATGAAGTTCGATTTTTTTCAAGCAAAAATTCTATTTATGGGCAATTAATCTAGCATTAAATTAAACTATTTTTTTGTAAATCTTGCAAATTTATATAAATTCAGTTTAGTTATCCAACAGACGTGTACTTTATATCACTTAAGGCTGTAAGGACCGAAAACGTATCTCTATGAAATGTGTAACATACATGTTCAATGTTGGTCTATATTATCTATTCTTTTTTTGCTGGAATAAAATAATACATATCTATATTTTTCCACACATTAAAAAGAAACACTAATTATAAATAAATTGATAATAACAGGGCTCATTACTTTAGCCGTTTCAGATTAGATACGTTTTAATCATGGTAATAGTGGTATTTCATATGATTGGGCCAAAATTTAATACCTTCTGGGGTGCCTAGAAAAAAACTACTCTAGATAGCTTCGCATGCCTTGGACATGAACGAAAATGTATGGTGACCTTTTTCAGAACGGTAGCTTAACCCTTAAAGCGCTGAAATATTTTTGCATAAGCCATGGAAACTAAAGTGATTTTTCAATTTGAAATCATCATAAATGTCTTTTTGATTCATTTGAATATACATATGCTGTGGGTCTACGGCCATTATAAAACAAAGTATTTCTTTCAGTGCGGGGACCGTTTCTATACGTCAGAATCTGTAGACGGCAGATTTTGACGTATAAAGACGATCCCCGTTCTGAAAGGGTTAAGGAAGTTGTATTTCAGAGAAAAAACCATACATGTATGTATATTTGAAATCTCGATATTTTACCCGCGCGTTCAAATGTGACATCCAAATGTAACATCCAACTAAACTGTCACATATAAATGGCTTTAGCTTTAGTAGGGGTTTATAGTGTAGACTAATAAAGGCTTTGAGTTAAAATGGCAGCACATATTTGGCCATTTTTTCAATTTAGACAGCGTTACGTCAGTCAAAACATCACTTCCTTAGCTCACATATCAACATTTCTTATGTAGGGCGTGGACCCTGATTTAGTGGATAAAACTGTTTGATGCTGGTTCTTCACCCACTCTGTCATCCATATTTTGAAGAAAAAAATGTTTCTTCCCCACCTAAGCAATCAGTATTGTGAGGAGACTCCATCAAGAGACTTCATGAAAACACCATGAAAGAATGAGTAGAATTCTACTCAATCATTCATGTAGACTAAATATATGAGGGTATACAGATCTGAAATGACAAGACTTCCAGAGGAACATCCGAAAATTTACAAATATTTTACAGGTGGAGGCTTCAGCGTTCAGATTAGCAAAGAAACCCTCGAACTGCAGGTGGTACAAAGGTTCCAGCACAAAACCATCTGCAGTGAGTAAATACTACCTTAATGCTGAATATAGAAGTACAGCCATAAAGCAGCTGTGTTATTGAAATCGACTCTCTACATAATATTCATTCAGATCTTCAGCCATCACGTGTTAAAAAAGATGAAACTGACATCCAGTCCGTTGTAGAGCTACTGCAAACCAGTGACAAATCCTCTTTAAAAAATCTGATATAATTAATCTTTCAGCTGGTACAACTGAAGAAGTAGATACGTGTATGCTGCTTCATGCAACACATGCCGCTGAATATTAGACCTACCATGATTTTGTTCTTGTGGCAGATGCCACTGATATCTCCATTATTAGCCTTGCATTTAGCACTAATATAAAGTGTCATTTATATTATGCAAAGTGGTACTAAAGTTCGACAGAGATTGATAGATATTACCTTATAGGACTACATTTATAATGTTACATTTATAGGGCTACATTATTACACAGGATGCGACACCATAAGTTCCTTTTCGGGTCAAGGTATTGAGCTTGGTGCCTTGGCACTAGTCATAAACAATCACAAATTTAGTGATGCATTGGCAAATCTCGGTTGAAACTGGGCACTGTCACCAGATCTCTATGACGCACTCCAAGAGTTCACATACCGTTTATATTGTCCAAAATCATTAACGTGTGATATTAAAATATCCAGGTTAAGAAAGGCATCATGCGGAGATAGCTATATACCAGCATGCCAAATATAAAGCAGGCATATGTCACAGGAGTGTGTTTATCTGTTCTGATATCCCTCGTCCTGATGATGATCGCGATGATGCTTAAAATAAAAACTTGAATGTATGTCTAATTCTTCTGCTCCAGATGCTGTGCTAAATCTCCTCTCGTGTAGGCCTACTTGTAAGCGTATTTGTAAATTGCCACAGTGTCAATGTCTTGAAAATAGATTAAAATGTACAAATGCATGTACTTTGCAGAACTGTATAAACATGTCTAAAAACGATGATGAAAAGGCACTTAGTCCCTCTTCGGATGATGACACAGATGATGATAAATTATAATAATAAACACCCAAAAGTTCGTTCAACGACGTGTTCACACTTTAAACAAAGACAAATGCAATTAAGGACATACCCACCATTGCATTTACAGCTTGTGTGTAAATATATATAGTGTATCACATGATTGGATCACATAGCTAAGTAGTATGCCTACATGTCGATATTTACTATACGCCATAATACTGTAGTTTTTTTTCATTTATTTTATCGACATCTTAATTTGATTTTAAGTTAGTTCTGATTTAACACTAAGAAAGAACAGTTGGTTTCTGTTCTGTTTTAAATACGTGAACAATGATCAAGCTGAAAAAGAACATTGTTTACGATCATCATTACTGCTGAATTCAAATTTATACCGGTGAAACGGATTTAATACATTACGCTGAAATCAAAGAACTATACCTTGTTATCCTATTCAAACTACTATATCGAGCTACTATGGCTACTCAGGTATATATACTATGTTGATAATTATTAAAGTTGATAAATAACCACCACATAATCATGATAACAACCACAGAAATACATACTAGTATTACCATGATTCCAGTGTATCTAAGCTAAAATGTCTAAATAAATGAACCCTGCTATCATTAATTTATTTATAATCACAGTTTCTTTTTAATTTGTGGAAAAATATAAATCTTTATTATTTGATTCCACCAAGAAAAGAATGAGTAATATTAACAAACGTTGAACATAAAATAAAAGGCCCTATCGTTACCGTTCTGAAAAGGCCATCATACAGTTGTGCTTATGTGCAAGGCACACAAAACCATTTAGAGTAGTTTTTTCTAGTCACCCCGAATGGTACTAAATATTGGTCTGGCTCAATCACATAATTATGATAACAACCACAAAATAACATACCAAGAAATAAACCATACATGCTATCATTAATTTATTTATAATTAGTGTTCCTTTTTAATTTTGTTGGAAAAATATAAATATTTATTATTTGATTCCACCAAGAACAAAATAATATAGACAAAAATTAGACATGTATGCCTTATTGTGACACATTTCATAGAGATACGCTTTCGGTTCGCACAACAAGTGCCATGAAGCACGCGTCTAATGGATAACTAAACTGCTTTTATATTTACAAGATATACAAAAACAATAGTTTAATTTAATGCTAGTTTGATTGTCTAACTAGAATATTTACTTACAAATTTTCGAATATTATATGGACATAAATAAACCAGTAATACCATAGAGTTAAGAAATACAGCTTGAAATTGGCCGCCATCTTGGATTTGTCGGCGAAATATTTGTTAAATCATTTCAAAAACACCAAAAACGTATTCCTTGGCCCGAATTATGTCAGAAACGATGTATTATGGATTTTTGTAGGACTAATAGATGCAAAGATATAATTAATAATTACTTTTTGATTGCGAGATCCCCCTCTTTAAAACTGAAATTACTGCCCTTAAGCTACCGTTCTGAAAAGGCCATCATACATAGTTTACTTTAATGCTAGTTTGATTGGCTAACTAGAATATTTCCTTACAAGTTTTCTAAAATTATAGACATAAATAAACCAGTTATGCCATAGAGTTGAGAAAAACAGCTTGAAAATGGCGACCCATTTGGATTTGTCGGTGAAATATTGGGTGAATCATTTCGAAAACATCAAAAACGTGTTCGTTGGACCGAATTATGTCAGAAACGATGTATTATGGATTTTTGTAGGACTAATAGATGAAAAGATATAATTAATAATTACTTTTTGATTCCGAGACCCCCCTCCTCTTTAAAACAGAAATTACTGCCCTTAAGCTACCGTTCTGAGAAGGCCATCATACATTTTTAAACCCCTCATATATGTATCTAACTAAAAATCACAATAAAGTCTAGTCACCCCAATTGGTACTAAATTTTGGTCAGGCCCAAGGACGGGTAGAAGCCGTCATGGCGATCTAGCAAAACGTGCGCCAGTCATTTAGGGGGGCACCATTAGATTCCCAGGGGGGGGGGGAGGGAGGAGTATTTTTGAAAAAAATAATTCCGGGCGGACTCTGCGTGAAATAAATAATTTACTTCAAGAACTGTTCCATATAAACATGTAACAAAATGTGAAATTTTCAGCGCGCCGCCGAGCCCGGTTGAAATAAATAATTTGCCCGCAACAAATACTCCTGCCCCCCCCCCCCTGGGAATCTGATGGTGGCCCCCTTACCTCAATATTCCAATCAATCTACGATTGATTGGACATATGAGGGTTTCAATAATTTCAAGCACCAGCCCTGTAATATTTATTATTGAATATTTTGATTTAATTTAATTACATACATGCAATAAATGACCTTTTTTTTTACAATATAGCAATATTAAGATTAAAATAAATCTAACATAAATGTGTTTTTTGAAATAAATAATATATAAATTTAGCCATTTTCAGCCAAAAAACCTTGTCCCTTATTCCTAATCCGGATCCCGCATAAACAGGTGATTTATTCTAGACTTCCTGTGTTATACATTATATTTGTTTATGATCTAATGCGCAAAACCTTCATGGAGTGAATCGTAAAAAAAAGTATAATAAATGTGTTTTTGTTTAGAAATAATGTAAGGTTTATGCAAGTCTGTGGGTGAGTATTTTTATTTAACGTCTCTCCATAACGCGATTTTTTCCACATAAATACTGCAATTAAACTTTTAAACACCCTACAACCTTCAAGCCTACTACAACCTCATTAAAAAAAAAATAGTCATACAATAGCATGTATAGATGCTATGCACGATTAAGTAAAAAAAACGTCTCTCCATTACGCGTATTTTCCGTCACTCCATAACAAAAATAAAAGTGTTATAGAGTGAAAAAGTATAGTCACAAATTACCTTTTACTCATTTAAAAATAGCTACCGTTATAAACCTCTATTAATTTGATGTTTTAACGAACCAGTGACACTTGTTGAAATACTAACTTTATTTTTGTATTCTCGATAGTGTGAGCATCGATATTTAGTATTTGTTTATTGTCACTCCATGACAGAAATAATTGTCGTGATGGAGAGACAATGTTCGTTATTATTACTCTCCATAACGACAATAATCGTAAAGGAGAGTAATTAATATTTCATTATTCAAGGGTTATGGTATTGTCGAAGTGATTCTTTCTAAATTAAGTGATCAACATCATAATAGCAAGGTTTAACTACCTGTTAAATATATTTTACTTTTGTGAAATGGGATACTGAGAAATTTAAATATGAAGATTAGGCCTACTCCGTAACATAACGGTAAATTAGTCTCTCCATAACAGTAAGAAAATTTTAAATTGATAAAAATAGCATTTAAAATTGAAATTAAGCTCTGCTGACAACGCTATGTCAATAAACACTGATAAACAAAGCTAAGTAACTGTTGATGTATGTTCAAATTTTTGACAATATTCAGACAATCTCATATTTCAAGGAAAATATCATCACTGGTGCCTTTAAAATTATAGAATCTCTCATATAATAAAATCTACCTCGTACCTTCAACAATTGAATGACCTAAAATGTAAACATTAATTTGCTCTCGCCGAAAACATTTTTAAAAGGCGACAAATCGTGTATTTTGTAAACTTAGTCAAGCGTAACTAGTTTTGCCACTGCAAAAAAATCAACATCCATGACATCCTGCAGGGATATCTCGAAAACCCCCTCGACCCCCTCGCCCCACGACCCTCGACCCACGACCCTCGACCCTCGACTTGAAGTTTTTTATTGTTTTTTTCGGATAGACTAGTCTATTTATAAAATTCGGGAAACAATATAAGGTCAATGTTGGCTCACCGTCAGCGACGCTGGCCTAACATTGGCTGAACGCCTCCTGTATATTTTGGGGAGAGGCACGATAGCAATATATGCGGGCACTTGATTAGGCTATAATAGATTGTCATCTGAGTCCCACCACTGTCCTACATTAACGCTGGCCCAACAGTGTTCCAGTCCAATGATAGCTAAGCACAGCAAGCACCTTGCATTGAACCAATGTTGGATTTTTGCTGGCCCAACGTCTGTAACGCTGGCCCACCGCTTGCGATGCCTGTGCCAAAGCGTGTGACTGAATGAAACTGGCTAGTGACATGCCGTGGGGTATCTCGAAAACCCCCTCGACCCCCTTGCCCCTCGACCCACGACCCTCGACCCACGACCCTCGACTTAATTTTAAAAACAGTTTTTGTTTGTTTATATAATTATAAGTTTTGTATAATAATAACATTCGGGAAATTTATATAGGCCTACTGTGATGCTAACCTGGCTATCAAGTGATGTTGGCTGACCGTCTGCTACGCTGGTTCAGCATTTACCCGACGTTGCTTTAATGTCGCTTGTTTAAGGGTGGCCATCGATTATAGTTTTATAAATACACGTAGGCCTACAGCTGGCCAAACACATTTTAATGTTGGGTCACTGTTTACGACGCTTGCCTAACTTTAACCCAAGCATGGGATTGAATGCCTCTTGTTTTTTTGGTGCGTAAAAACCACTTGCCAGTCATATCACCCGGCATATCACTCCCCAGCTTCATCCAGTCACACGCTTTGGTACCGGCATCGCAAGCGGTGGGCCAGCGTTACAGAAGTTGGGCCAGCAATAATCCAACATTGGTTCAATGCTTAGTGTTTTATGTGCTTAGCTATCATTGGACTGGAAAATTGTTGGGCCAGCTTTAATGTAAGACTGTGGTGGGACTCAGATGGCAGTCTACATACGCCTAATCAAGTGCCCGCATATATTGCGTATTGTGCCTCTAACCAAAATAATATACATGAGGCTTTCAGCCAATGTTAGGCCAGCGTCGCAGACGGTGAGCCAACATTGACCTGATATTGTTTCCCGAATTTTATAAATAGACTATAAAAAAAAACAATAAAAAAATTGAAGGCGAGGGTTGAGGGTCGAGGGTCGTGGGTCGAGGGTTTTCGAGGTATCCATGCCGGTGATATGACTGGCAAGTGTTTTTTTGCGCACCGAAAAAACAAGAGGCATTCAATCCCATGCTTGGGTTAATAGGCCCTATAGGCTACATAACAGTTACAGTTAGACAAGCGTCCTAAACACATCGTCCTACACAAGGCTCGCTTCTCCCGAGGTCGTAGACCGAGGCCTTGCTGAATCAGTGTTAGAACCATCTATTGGAGTGGGGACTTTCAAGAAAGATTTTTTCTGTTTGACCCAAGTTTGACCTCTGGCATGAGTGCTGCTTTAATGCAGGGCCACTGTCTATGACGCCGGCCCTGCATTAAGCAGCACATGTCTGGTCACAGGAAGTATCACAGACAGCTCCCACCACATCTAAAGTACCAGACACGAGACGTTACATGCGGCAGTGTTGGATTAATGTTGAGCCAATGTCGCAGACAGTAGGCCAACATTAGGTTGGCATTTGGTTGAAAAATTAATGAATATTCAATATCTAAATCATCCTCCCTACCCCAATAGGTGGATGATAACACTGATTCTGCAAGGCTCGGTCTGCGACCTCGAGAGCAGCGAGCCTGGCTGTCAGGAAGATGCCTAAACAGTGACTCAACAATAAAATGTGTTTGGCCAGCTGTAGGCCTACGTGTATTGATAAAACTATAATCGATGGCCACCCATTAAAGAAGAGACATTAAACCAACGTCGGGTGGATGCTGGACCAGCGTAGCAGACGGTCAGCCAACATCACTTGATAGCCAGGTTAGCATCATACAGTAGCCCTATATTATAATTTCCCGAATGTTATTTTATACAAAAGTTATAATTATATAAACAAATAAAAACTGTTTTTAAAATTAGGTCGAGGGTCGAGGGGCGGGGGGGGGGGGGGGTCGAGGGGGTTTTCGAGATACCCATCCTGCAGTCCTATCGAGCAACTTCGTCCCATCACGATCTCGCTTAGTCAGTTCATCCCGGCTATAATCAGAACACGACTAGCTGATCAAAAGAAAGGAAATAATTTAGTACTGAAGGGTTATTGAAGGAAGAAGGTAGACTACTATAAAAGTACAAATCCCATGGTCGTCAAACCATGACATCTTCCATCTAGAAGTGGACTATTTTAAATAAAAAAATAGGCTAAATCCCTGGTGAATGAGTCGTCAATTACATAAGTGCTGTTTCTTTCTATTGTCTCACAAAGTAAATAAGTTAATATTTGCGTCAGTATTTATTGAATTTGGTCACTTTTAAATTGAATTAAAAACACAGAATATTGAACCATTTCACATGCTAGTTTTCGTGATTTGCTTGTTTTGCTTTATGAATATTTGAGGACAACAAAGGTGTCAGTTTTAATTTAAGCAGTTTAAGTGTGAACCATAATTTACATGCTCTCTTTACCTAAAACTACAAAACAAGACTATAATAGCCTACTTGTTGGGCGATAACCAGACAAGACCATTGTAGTCTATGCATGAATCCCATATCTAACCTGCTGGCTGAAGATGTAGCATGTTGCCGAACCTTAGCCTATACCCATTTTTCATACATTAAATGATCAGTTATAACAGGGAAAGCTACTGTGTTGCTTGATAAGAAAATAAATCTATCTCCCTGGCGGGGATTCGAACCCCAGTCTCCTGCGTGGCAAGCGGGGATACTCACCACCATACTACCGAGTTCTATGTTGAGGGAGCTGATTTCTCAGATCTCAGTTTTGGCAAGTCAAATAATCTATGTTGTTCACGGATCATGCGGTAAGGGGGTATAGCTCAGTGGCAGAGCATTCGACTGCAGATCGAGAGGTCCCGGGTTCAACTACGGGTGCCCCTGTTTTACTCCCCTAACATGAGAACTTTATGCCATATTGCCATGATTTTTTACCGATTTTAAACAAAATATATTCATTTGGGTTCTTCTGAAATTCTAATCCAAGCATACAATTTAAATGAAATTTCTCTCCGTATTTGTGATTAATAAGAGATAGAGACCTAAAAGGGACCTGATTTTTAAATGATTTATTGTGGTACACTGCTTGATTCCTGTTAATTGACGATTTTTTGGAGTATCACATCCAGCATGAGGTGGTAAAGTTCTCCCCCATGGGGAATCGAGCCCCGCTCTCCCTCGCGACAGGCGGTGATACTCACCACTATACTACCGAGGATGCAAGAATCCCCAGTCTCCTGCGTGGCAAGCGGGGATACTCACCACCATACTATCGAGTTGAGTGAGCTGATTTCTAAGATCTCAGTTTTGGCAAGTTAAATAATCTATGTTGTTCACGGATCATGCGGTGAGGGGTAGGCCTATAGCTCAGTGGCAGAGCATTCGACTGCAGATAGAGAGGTCCCCGGTTCAACTCCGGGTTTTACTCCCCTAACATGAGAACTTCATGACATAAAAGCCATATTGCCATGATTTTTACCGATTTTAAACAAAATATATTCATTTGGGTTCTTCTGAAATTCTAATCCAAGCATACAATTTAAATGAAATTTCTTTCCGTATTTGTGATTAATAAGAGATAGAGACCTGAAAGGGACCTGATTTTTAAATGATTTATTATGGTACACTGCTTGATTCCTGTTAATTGACGACTTTTGGAGTATCACATCCAGCCTAAGGTGGTAAAGTTCTCCCCCAGGGGGAATCGAGCCCCGGTCTCCCGCGCGACTGGCGGTGCTACTCACCACTATACTGCCGAGGATGCAAGAATCCTATATCTAGCCTGCTGTCTGAAGATGTAGCATGTTGCCGAACCTTAGCCTAAAACCATTTTTCATACATTAAATGATCAGTTATAACAGGGAAAGCTACTGTGTTGCTTAATAAGAAAATAAATCTATCTCCCTGGCGGGGAATTGAACCCCAGTCTCCTGCGTGACAAGCGGGGATAATCACCACTATACTACCGAGTTCAGAGTTGAGTGGGCTGATTTCTCAGATCTCAGTTTTGTCAAGTTAAATAATCTATGTTGTTCACGGATCATGCGGTAAGGGGGTATAGCTCAGTGGCAGAGCATTCGACTGCAGATCGAGAGGTCCCGGGTTCAACTACGGGTGCCCCCTGTTTTACTCCCCTAACATGAGAACTTCATGCCATATTGCCATGCTTTTTTACCGATTTTAAACAAAAGATAATTATTTGGGTTCTTCTAAAATTCTAATCCAAACATACAATTTAAATGAAATTTCTTTCCGTATTTATGATTAATAAGAGATAGAGACCTAAAAGGGACCTGATTTTTAAATGATTTATTGTGGTACACTGCTTGATTCCTGTTAATTGACGATTTTATGGAGTATCACATCCAGCCTGAGGTGGTAAAGTTCTCCCCCACGGGGAATCGAGCCCCGCTCTCCTCGCGACAGGCGGTGATACTCACTACTATACTACCGAGGATGCAAGAATCCCCAGTCTCCTGCGTGGCAAGCGGGGATACTCACCACCATACTATCGAGTTGAGTGAGCTGATTTCTAAGATCTCAGTTTTGGCAAGTTAAATAATCTATGTTGTTCACGGATCATGCGGTGAGGGGTAGGCCTATAGCTCAGTGGCAGAGCATTCGACTGCAGATAGAGAGGTCCCCGGTTCAACTCCGGGTTTTACTCCCCTAACATGAGAACTTCATGACATAAAAGCCATATTGCCATGATTTTTACCGATTTTAAACAAAATATATTCATTTGGGTTCTTCTGAAATTCTAATCCAAGCATACAATTTAAATGAAATTTCTTTCCGTATTTGTGATTAATAAGAGATAGAGACCTGAAAGGGACCTGATTTTTAAATGATTTATTATGGTACACTGCTTGATTCCTGTTAATTGACGACTTTTGGAGTATCACATCCAGCCTAAGGTGGTAAAGTTCTCCCCCAGGGGGAATCGAGCCCCGGTCTCCCGCGCGACAGGCGGTGATACTCACCACTATACTGCCGAGGATGCAAGAATCCTATATCTAGCCTGCTGTCTGAAGATGTAGCATGTTGCCGAACCTTAGCCTAAAACCATTTTTCATACATTAAATGATCAGTTATAACAGGGAAAGCTACTGTGTTGCTTAATAAGAAAATAAATCTATCTCCCTGGCGGGGAATTGAACCCCAGTCTCCTGCGTGACAAGCGGGGATAATCACCACTATACTACCGAGTTCAGAGTTGAGTGGGCTGATTTCTCAGATCTCAGTTTTGTCAAGTTAAATAATCTATGTTGTTCACGGATCATGCGGTAAGGGGGTATAGCTCAGTGGCAGAGCATTCGACTGCAGATCGAGAGGTCCCGGGTTCATCTACGGGTGCCCCCTGTTTTACTCCCCTAACATGAGAACTTCATGCCATATTGCCATGCTTTTTTACCGATTTTAAACAAAAGATAATTATTTGGGTTCTTCTAAAATTCTAATCCAAACATACAATTTAAATGAAATTTCTTTCCGTATTTATGATTAATAAGAGATAGAGACCTAAAAGGGACCTGATTTTTAAATGATTTATTGTGGTACACTGCTTGATTCCTGTTAATTGACGATTTTATGGAGTATCACATCCAGCCTGAGGTGGTAAAGTTCTCCCCCACGGGGAATCGAGCCCCGCTCTCCTCGCGACAGGCGGTGATACTCACCACTATACTACCGAGGATGCAAGAATCCCCAGTCTCCTGCGTGGCAAGCGGGGATACTCACCACCATACTATCGAGTTGAGTGAGCTGATTTCTAAGATCTCAGTTTTGGCAAGTTAAATAATCTATGTTGTTCACCGATCATGCGGTGAGGGGTATAGCTCAGTGGCAGAGCATTCGACTGCAGATCGAGAGGTCCCCGGTTCAACTCCGGGTTTTACTCCCCTAACATGAGAACTTCATGACACAAAAGCCATATTGCCACGATTTTTACCGATTTTAAACAAAATATATTCATTTGGGTTCTTCTGAAATTCTAATCCAAGCATACAATTTAAATGAAATTTCTTTCCGTATTTGTGAATAATAAGATATAGAGACCTAAAAGGGACCTGATTTTTAAATGATTTATTATGGTACACTGCTTGATTCCTGTTAATTGACGACTTTTGGAGTATCACATCCAGCCTGAGGTGGTAAAGTTCTCCCCCACGGGAAATCGAGCCCCGGTCTCCCGCGCGACAGGCGGTGATACTCACCACTATACTACAGAGGATGCAAGAATCCTATATCTAACCTGCTGTCTGAAGATGTAACATGTTGCCGAACCTTAGCCTATACCCATTTTTCATAGATTAAATGATCAGTTATAACAGGGAAAGCTACTGTGTTGCTTGATAAGAAAATAAATCTATCTCCCTGGCGGGGAATCGAACCCCAGTCTCCTGCGTGGCAAGCGGGGATACTCACCACTATACTACCGAGTTCAGAGTTGAGTGGGCTGATTTCTCAGATCTCAGTTTTGTCAAGTTAAATAATCTATGTTGTTCACGGATCATGCGGTAAGGGGTATAGCTCAGTGGCAGAGCATTCGACTGCAGATCTAGAGGTCCCCGGTTCAACTCCGGGTGCCCCCTTTTTTACTCCACTAACATGAGAACTTCATGACATAAAAGCCATATTGCCATGATTTTTTACCGATTTTAAACAAAATATATTCATTTGGGTTCTTCTGAAATTCTAATCCAAGCATACAATTTAAATGAAATTTATTTCCGTATTTGTGATTAATAAGAGATAGAGACCTAAAAGGGACCTGATTTTTAAATGATTTATTGTGGTACACTGCTTGATTCCTGTTAATTGACGACTTTTGGAGTATCACATCCAGTCTAAGGTGGTAAAGTTCTCCCCCACGGGGAATCGAGCCCCGGTCTCCCGCGCGACAGGCGGTGATACTCACCACTATACTACAGAGGATGCAAGAATCCTATATCTAACCTGCTGTCTGAAGATGTAACATGTTGCCGAACCTTAGCCTATACCCATTTTTCATAGATTAAATGATCAGTTATAACAGGGAAAGCTACTGTGTTGCTTGATAAGAAAATAAATCTATCTCCCTGGCGGGGAATCGAACCCCAGTCTCCTGCGTGGCAAGCGGGGATACTCACCACTATACTACCGAGTTCAGAGTTGAGTGGGCTGATTTCTCAGATCTCAGTTTTGTCAAGTTAAATAATCTATGTTGTTCACGGATCATGCGGTAAGGGGGTATAGCTCAGTGGCAGAGCATTCGACTGCAGATCGAGAGGTCCCCGGTTCAACTCCGGGTGCCCCCTGTTTTACTCCACTAACATGAGAACTTCATGACATATAAGCCATATTGCCATGATTTTTTACCGATTTTAAACAAAATATATTCATTTGGGTTCTTCTGGAATTCTAATCCAAGCATACAATTTAAATGAAATTTCTTTCCGTATTTGTGATTAATAAGAGATAGAGACCTAAAAGGGACCTGATTTTTAAATGATTTATTGTGGTACACTGCTTAATTCCTGTTAATTGACGACTTTTGGAGTATCACATCCAGTCTAAGGTGGTAAAGTTCTCCCCCACGGGGAATCGAGCCCCGGTCTCCCGCGCGACAGGCGGTGATACTCACCACTATACTACAGAGGATGCAAGAATCCTATATCTAACCTGCTGTCTGAAGATGTAGCATGTTGCCGAACCTTAGCCTATACCCATTTTTCATGCATTAAATGATCAGTTATAACAGGAAAAGCTACTGTGTTGCTTGATAAGAAAATAAATCTATCTCCCTGGCGGGGAATCGAACCCCAGTCTCCTGCGTGGCAAGCGGGGATACTCACCACTATACTACCGAGTTCAGAGTTGAGTGGGCTGATTTATCAGATCTCAGTTTTGTCAAGTTAAATAATCTATGTTGTTCACGGATCATGCGGTAAGGGGGTATAGCTCAGTGGCAAAGCATTCGACTGCAGATCGAGAGGTCCCCGGCTCAACTCCGGGTGCCCCCTGTTCTACTCCACTAACATGAGAACTTCATGACATATAAAAGCCATATTGCCATGATTTTTTTACCGATTTTAAACAAAATATATTCATTTGGGTTCTTCTGAAATTCTAATCCAAGCATACAATTTAAGTGAAATTTCTTTCCGTATTTGTGATTAATAAGATATAGAGACCTAAAAGGGACCTGATTTTTAAATGATTTATTATGGTACACTGCTTGATTCCTGTTAATTGACGACTTTTGGAGTATCACATCCAGCCTGAGGTGGTAAAGTTCTCCCCCACGGGGAATCGAGCCCCGGTCTCCCGCGCGACAGGCGGTGATACTCACCACTATACTACAGAGGATGCAAGAATCCTATATTTAACCTGCTGTCTGAAGATGTAGCATGTTGCCGAACCTTGACCTATACCCATTTTTCATGCATTAAATGATCGGTTATAACAGGGAAAGCTTTTGTGTTGCTTGATAAGAAAATAAATCTATCTCCGTGGCGGGGAATCGAGCCCCAGTCTCCTGCGTGGCAAGCGGGGATACTCACCACTATACTACCAAGTTCAGAGTTGAGTGGGCTGATTTCTCAGATCTCAGTTTTGTCAAGTTAAATAATCTATGTTGTTCACGGATCATGCGGTAAGGGGTATAGCTCAGTGGCAGAGCATTCGACTGCAGATCTAGAGGTCCCCGGTTCAACTCCGGGTGCCCCCTTTTTTACTCCACTAACATGAGAACTTCATGACATAAAAGCCATATTGCCATGATTTTTTACCGATTTTAAACAAAATATATTCATTTGGGTTCTTCTGAAATTCCAATCCAAGCATACAATTTAAATGAAATTTATTTCCGTATTTGTGATTAATAAGAGATAGAGACCTAAAAGGGACCTGATTTTTAAATGATTTATTGTGGTACACTGCTTGATTCCTGTTAATTGACGACTTTTGGAGTATCACATCCAGTCTAAGGTGGTAAAGTTCTCCCCCACGGGGAATCGAGCCCCGGTCTCCCGCGCGACAGGCGGTGATACTCACCACTATACTACAGAGGATGCAAGAATCCTATATCTAACCTGCTGTCTGAAGATGTAACATGTTGCCGAACCTTAGCCTATACCCATTTTTCATAGATTAAATGATCAGTTATAACAGGGAAAGCTACTGTGTTGCTTGATAAGAAAATAAATCTATCTCCCTGGCGGGGAATCGAACCCCAGTCTCCTGCGTGGCAAGCGGGGATACTCACCACTATACTACCGAGTTCAGAGTTGAGTGGGCTGATTTCTCAGATCTCAGTTTTGTCAAGTTAAATAATCTATGTTGTTCACGGATCATGCGGTAAGGGGGTATAGCTCAGTGGCAGAGCATTCGACTGCAGATCGAGAGGTCCCCGGTTCAACTCCGGGTGCCCCCTGTTTTACTCCACTAACATGAGAACTTCATGACATATAAGCCATATTGCCATGATTTTTTACCGATTTTAAACAAAATATATTCATTTGGGTTCTTCTGGAATTCTAATCCAAGCATACAATTTAAATGAAATTTCTTTCCGTATTTGTGATTAATAAGAGATAGAGACCTAAAAGGGACCTGATTTTTAAATGATTTATTGTGGTACACTGCTTAATTCCTGTTAATTGACAACTTTTGGAGTATCACATCCAGTCTAAGGTGGTAAAGTTCTCCCCCACGGGGAATCGAGCCCCGGTCTCCCGCGCGACAGGCGGTGATACTCACCACTATACTACAGAGGATGCAAGAATCCTATATCTAACCTGCTGTCTGAAAATGTAGCATGTTGCCGAACCTTAGCCTATACCCATTTTTCATACATTAAATGATCAGTTATAACAGGGAAAGCTACTGTGTTGCTTGATAAGAAAATAAATCTATCTCCCTGGCGGGGAATCGAACCCCAGTCTCCTGCGTGGCAAGCGGGGATACTCACCACTATACTACCGGGTTCTGAGTTGAGTGAGCTGATTTCTCAGATCTCAGTTTTGGCAAGTTAAATAATCTATGTTGTTCACGGATCATGCGGTAAGGGGGTATAGCTCAGTGGCAGAGCATTCGACTGCAGATCGAGAGGTCCCCGGTTCAACTCCGGGTGCCCCCTGTTTTACTCCACTAACATGAGAACTTCATGACATATAAGCCATATTGCCATGATTTTTTACCGATTTCAAACAAAATCTATTCATTTGGGTTCTTCTGGAATTCTAATCCAAGCATACAATTTAAATGAAATTTCTTTCCGTATTTGTGATTAATAAGAGATAGAGACCTAAAAGGGATCTGATTTTTAAATGATTTATTGTGGTACACCGCTTGATTCCTGTTAATTGACGACTTTTGGAGTATCACATCCAGTCTAAGGTGGTAAAGTTCTCCCCCACGGGGAATCGAGCTCCAGTCTCCCGCGCGACAGGCGGTGATACTCACCACTATACTACAGAAGATGCAAGAATCCTATATCTAACCTGCTGTCTGAAAATGTAGCATGTTGCCGAACCTTAGCCTATACCCATTTTTCATACATTTAATGATCAGTTATAACAGGGAAATCTACTGTGTTGCTTGATAAGAAAATAAATCTATCTCCCTGGCGGGGAATCGAACCCCAGTCTCCTGCGTGGCAAGCGGGGATACTCACCACTATACTACCGAGTTCTGAGTTGAGTGAGCTGATTTCTCAGTTTTGGCAAGTTAAATAATCTATGTTGTGCTCGGATCATGCGGTAAGGGTGTATAGCTCAGTGGCAGAGCATTCGACTGCAGATCGAGAGGTCCCCGGTTCAACTCCGGGTGCCCCCTGTTTTACTCCACTAACATGAGAACTTCATGACATAAAAGCCATATTGCCATGTTTTTTTACCGATTTTGAACAAAATATATTCATTTGGGTTCTTCTGAAATTCTAATCCAAGCATACAATTTAAATGAAATTTCTTTCCGTATTTGTGATTAATAAGATATAGAGACCTAAAAGGGACCTGATTTTTAAATGATTTATTATGGTACACTGCTTGATTCCTGTTAATTGACGACTTTTGGAGTATCACATCCAGCCTAAGGTGGTAAAGTTCCCCCCCACGGGCTCTTCTGGAATACTAATCCAAGCATACAATTTAAATGAAATTTCTTTCCGTATTTGTGATTAATAAGAGATAGAGACCTAAAAGGGATCTGATTTTTAAATGATTTATTGTGGTACACTGCTTGATTCCTGTTAATTGACGACTTTTGGAGTATCACATCCAGTCTAAGGTGGTAAAGTTCTCCCCCACGGGGAATCGAGCCCCAGTCTCCCACGCGACAGGCGGTGATACTCACCACTATACTACAGAAGATGCAAGAATCCTATATCTAACCTGCTGTCTGAAAATGTAGCATGTTGCCGAACCTTAGCCTATACCCATTTTTCATGCATTAAATGATCAGTTATAACAGGGAAAGCTACTGTGTTGCTTGATAAGAAAATAAATCTAACTCCGTGGCGGGGAATCGAACCCCAGTCTCCTGCGTGGCAAGCGGGGATACTTACCACTATACTACCGAGTTCAGAGTTGAGTGGGCTGATTTCTCAGATCTCAGTTTTGTCAAGTTAAATAATCTATGTTGTTCACGGATCATGCGGTAAGGGGGTATAGCTCAGTGGCAGAGCATTCGACTGCAGATCGAGAGGTCCCCGGTTCAACTCCGGGTGCCCCCTGTTTTACTCCACTAACATGAGGACTTCATGACATAAAAGCCATATTGCCATGATTTTTTACCGATTTTAAACAAAATATACTCATTTGGGTTCTTCTGAAATTCTAATCCAAGCATACAATTTAAATGAAATTTCTTTCCGTATTTGTGATTAATAAGAGATAGAGACCTAAAAGGGACCTGATTTTTAAATGATTTATTGTGGTACACTGCTTGATTCCTGTTAATTGACGACTTTTGGAGTATAACATCCAGTCTAAGGTGGTAAAGTTCTCCCCCACGGGGAATCGAGCCCCGGTCTCCCGCGCGACAGGCGGTGATACTCACCACTATACTACGGAGGATGCAAGAATCCTATTTCTAACCTGCTGTCTGAAGATGTAACATGTTGCCGAACCTTAGCCTATACCCATTTTTCATAGATTAAATGATCAGTTATAACAGGGGAAGCTACTGTGTTGCTTGATAAGAAAATAAATCTATCTCCCTGGCGGGGAATCGAACCCCAGTCTCCTGCGTGGCAAGCGGGGATACTCACCACTATACTACCGGGTTCTGAGTTGAGTGAGCTGATTTCTCAGATCTCAGTTTTGGCAAGTTAAATAATCTATGTTGTTCACGGATCATGCGGTAAGGGGGTATAGCTCAGTGGCAGAGCATTCGACTGCAGATCGAGAGGTCCCCGGTTCAACTCCGGGTGCCCCCTGTTTTACTCCACTAACATGAGAACTTCATGACATATAAGCCATATTGCCATGATTTTTTACCGATTTTAAACAAAATATATTCATTTGGGTTCTTCTGGAATTCTAATCCAAGCATACAATTTAAATGAAATTTCTTTCCGTATTTGTGATTAATAAGAGATAGAGACCTAAAAGGGATCTGATTTTTAAATGATTTATTGTGGTACACTGCTTGATCCCTGTTAATTGACGACTTTTGGAGTATCACATCCAGTCTAAGGTGGTAAAGTTCTCCCCCACGGGGAATCGAGCCCCAGTCTCCCGCGCGACAGGCGGTGATACTCACCACTATACTACAGAAGATGCAAGAATCCTATATCTAACCTGCTGTCTGAAAATGTAGCATGTTGCCGAACCTTAGCCTATACCCATTTTTCATACATTAAATGATCAGTTATAACAGGGAAAGCTACTGTGTTGCTTGATAAGAAAATAAATCTAGCTCCCTGGCGGGGAATCGAACCCCAGTCTCCTGCGTGGCAATCGGGGATACTCACCACTATACTACCGAGTTCTGAGTTGAGTGAGCTGATTTCTAAGTTTTGGCAAGTTAAATAATCTATGTTGTTCACGGATCATGCGGTAAGGGGGTATAGCTCAGTGGCAGAGCATTCGACTGCAGATCGAGAGGTCCCCGGTTCAACTCCGGGTGCCCCCTGTTTTACTCCACTAACATGAGAACTTCATGACATAAAAGCCATATTGCCATGATTTTTTACCGATTTTAAACAAAATATATTCATTTGGGTTCTTCTGAAATTCTAATCCAAGCATACAATTTAAATGAAATTTCTTTCCGTATTTGTGATTAATAAGATATAGAGACCTAAAAGGGACCTGATTTTTAAATGATTTATTATGGTACACTGCTTGATTCCTGTTAATTGACGACTTTTGGAGTATCACATCCAGCCTAAGGTGGTAAAGTTCCCCCCCCCACGGGCTCTTCTGGAATTCTAATCCAAGCATACAATTTAAATGAAATTTCTTTCCGTATTTGTGATTAATAAGAGATAGAGACCTAAAAGGGACCTGATTTTTAAATGATTTATTGTGGTACACTGCTTGATTCCTGTTAATTGACGACTTTTGGAGTATCACATCCAGCCTGAGGTGGTAAAGTTCTCCCCCACGGGGAATCGAGCCCCGGTCTCCCGCGCGACAGGCGGTGATACTCACCACTATACTACAGAGGATGCAAGAATCCTATATTTAACCTGCTGTCTGAAGATGTAGCATGTTGCCGAACCTTGACCTATACCCATTTTTCATGCATTAAATGATCGGTTATAACAGGGAAAGCTTTTGTGTTGCTTGATAAGAAAATAAATCTATCTCCGTGGCGGGGAATCGAGCCCCAGTCTCCTGCGTGGCAAGCGGGGATACTCACCACTATACTACCAAGTTCAGAGTTGAGTGGGCTGATTTCTCAGATCTCAGTTTTGTCAAGTTAAATAATCTATGTTGTTCACGGATCATGCGGTAAGGGGTATAGCTCAGTGGCAGAGCATTCGACTGCAGATCTAGAGGTCCCCGGTTCAACTCCGGGTGCCCCCTTTTTTACTCCACTAACATGAGAACTTCATGACATAAAAGCCATATTGCCATGATTTTTTACCGATTTTAAACAAAATATATTCATTTGGGTTCTTCTGAAATTCTAATCCAAGCATACAATTTCAATGAAATTTATTTCCGTTTTTGTGATTAATAAGAGATAGAGACCTAAAAGGGACCTGATTTTTAAATGATTTATTGTGGTACACTGCTTGATTCCTGTTAATTGACGACTTTTGGAGTATCACATCCAGTCTAAGGTGGTAAAGTTCTCCCCCACGGGGAATCGAGCCCCGGTCTCCCGCGCGACAGGCGGTGATACTCACCACTATACTACAGAGGATGCAAGAATCCTATATCTAACCTGCTGTCTGAAGATGTAACATGTTGCCGAACCTTAGCCTATACCCATTTTTCATAGATTAAATGATCAGTTATAACAGGGAAAGCTACTGTGTTGCTTGATAAGAAAATAAATCTATCTCCCTGGCGGGGAATCGAACCCCAGTCTCCTGCGTGGCAAGCGGGGATACTCACCACTATACTACCGAGTTCAGAGTTGAGTGGGCTGATTTCTCAGATCTCAGTTTTGTCAAGTTAAATAATCTATGTTGTTCACGGATCATGCGGTAAGGGGGTATAGCTCAGTGGCAGAGCATTCGACTGCAGATCGAGAGGTCCCCGGTTCAACTCCGGGTGCCCCCTGTTTTACTCCACTAACATGAGAACTTCATGACATATAAGCCATATTGCCATGATTTTTTACCGATTTTAAACAAAATATATTCATTTGGGTTCTTCTGGAATTCTAATCCAAGCATACAATTTAAATGAAATTTCTTTCCGTATTTGTGATTAATAAGAGATAGAGACCTAAAAGGGACCTGATTTTTAAATGATTTATTGTGGTACACTGCTTAATTCCTGTTAATTGACAACTTTTGGAGTATCACATCCAGTCTAAGGTGGTAAAGTTCTCCCCCACGGGGAATCGAGCCCCGGTCTCCCGCGCGACAGGCGGTGATACTCACCACTATACTACAGAGGATGCAAGAATCCTATATCTAACCTGCTGTCTGAAAATGTAGCATGTTGCCGAACCTTAGCCTATACCCATTTTTCATACATTAAATGATCAGTTATAACAGGGAAATCTACTGTGTTGCTTGATAAGAAAATAAATCTATCTCCCTGGCGGGGAATCGAACCCCAGTCTCCTGCGTGGCAAGCGGGGATACTCACCACTATACTACCGAGTTCTGAGTTGAGTGAGCTGATTTCTCAGTTTTGGCAAGTTAAATAATCTATGTTGTGCTCGGATCATGCGGTAAGGGTGTATAGCTCAGTGGCAGAGCATTCGACTGCAGATCGAGAGGTCCCCGGTTCAACTCCGGGTGCCCCCTGTTTTACTCCACTAACATGAGAACTTCATGACATAAAAGCCATATTGCCATGTTTTTTTACCGATTTTGAACAAAATATATTCATTTGGGTTCTTCTGAAATTCTAATCCAAGCATACAATTTAAATGAAATTTCTTTCCGTATTTGTGATTAATAAGATATAGAGACCTAAAAGGGACCTGATTTTTAAATGATTTATTATGGTACACTGCTTGATTCCTGTTAATTGACGACTTTTGGAGTATCACATCCAGCCTAAGGTGGTAAAGTTCCCCCCCACGGGCTCTTCTGGAATACTAATCCAAGCATACAATTTAAATGAAATTTCTTTCCGTATTTGTGATTAATAAGAGATAGAGACCTAAAAGGGATCTGATTTTTAAATGATTTATTGTGGTACACTGCTTGATTCCTGTTAATTGACGACTTTTGGAGTATCACATCCAGTCTAAGGTGGTAAAGTTCTCCCCCACGGGGAATCGAGCCCCAGTCTCCCACGCGACAGGCGGTGATACTCACCACTATACTACAGAAGATGCAAGAATCCTATATCTAACCTGCTGTCTGAAAATGTAGCATGTTGCCGAACCTTAGCCTATACCCATTTTTCATGCATTAAATGATCAGTTATAACAGGGAAAGCTACTGTGTTGCTTGATAAGAAAATAAATCTATCTCCGTGGCGGGGAATCGAACCCCAGTCTCCTGCGTGGCAAGCGGGGATACTTACCACTATACTACCGAGTTCAGAGTTGAGTGGGCTGATTTCTCAGATCTCAGTTTTGTCAAGTTAAATAATCTATGTTGTTCACGGATCATGCGGTAAGGGGGTATAGCTCAGTGGCAGAGCATTCGACTGCAGATCGAGAGGTCCCCGGTTCAACTCCGGGTGCCCCCTGTTTTACTCCACTAACATGAGGACTTCATGACATAAAAGCCATATTGCCATGATTTTTTACCGATTTTAAACAAAATATACTCATTTGGGTTCTTCTGAAATTCTAATCCAAGCATACAATTTAAATGAAATTTCTTTCCGTATTTGTGATTAATAAGAGATAGAGACCTAAAAGGGACCTGATTTTTAAATGATTTATTGTGGTACACTGCTTGATTCCTGTTAATTGACGACTTTTGGAGTATAACATCCAGTCTAAGGTGGTAAAGTTCTCCCCCACGGGGAATCGAGCCCCGGTCTCCCGCGCGACAGGCGGTGATACTCACCACTATACTACGGAGGATGCAAGAATCCTATTTCTAACCTGCTGTCTGAAGATGTAACATGTTGCCGAACCTTAGCCTATACCCATTTTTCATAGATTAAATGATCAGTTATAACAGGGGAAGCTACTGTGTTGCTTGATAAGAAAATAAATCTATCTCCCTGGCGGGGAATCGAACCCCAGTCTCCTGCGTGGCAAGCGGGGATACTCACCACTATACTACCGGGTTCTGAGTTGAGTGAGCTGATTTCTCAGATCTCAGTTTTGGCAAGTTAAATAATATATGTTGTTCACGGATCATGCGGTAAGGGGGTATAGCTCAGTGGCAGAGCATTCGACTGCAGATCGAGAGGTCCCCGGTTCAACTCCGGGTGCCCCCTGTTTTACTCCACTAACATGAGAACTTCATGACATATAAGCCATATTGCCATGATTTTTTACCGATTTTAAACAAAATATATTCATTTGGGTTCTTCTGGAATTCTAATCCAAGCATACAATTTAAATGAAATTTCTTTCCGTATTTGTGATTAATAAGAGATAGAGACCTAAAAGGGATCTGATTTTTAAATGATTTATTGTGGTACACTGCTTGATCCCTGTTAATTGACGACTTTTGGAGTATCACATCCAGTCTAAGGTGGTAAAGTTCTCCCCCACGGGGAATCGAGCCCCAGTCTCCCGCGCGACAGGCGGTGATACTCACCACTATACTACAGAAGATGCAAGAATCCTATATCTAACCTGCTGTCTGAAAATGTAGCATGTTGCCGAACCTTAGCCTATACCCATTTTTCATACATTAAATGATCAGTTATAACAGGGAAAGCTACTGTGTTGCTTGATAAGAAAATAAATCTAGCTCCCTGGCGGGGAATCGAACCCCAGTCTCCTGCGTGGCAATCGGGGATACTCACCACTATACTACCGAGTTCTGAGTTGAGTGAGCTGATTTCTAAGTTTTGGCAAGTTAAATAATCTATGTTGTTCACGGATCATGCGGTAAGGGGGTATAGCTCAGTGGCAGAGCATTCCACTGCAGATCGAGAGGTCCCCGGTTCAACTCCGGGTGCCCCCTGTTTTACTCCACTAACATGAGAACTTCATGACATAAAAGCCATATTGCCATGATTTTTTACCGATTTTAAACAAAATATATTCATTTGGGTTCTTCTGAAATTCTAATCCAAGCATACAATTTAAATGAAATTTCTTTCCGTATTTGTGATTAATAAGATATAGAGACCTAAAAGGGACCTGATTTTTAAATGATTTATTATGGTACACTGCTTGATTCCTGTTAATTGACGACTTTTGGAGTATCACATCCAGCCTAAGGTGGTAAAGTTCCCCCCCCCCACGGGCTCTTCTGGAATTCTAATCCAAGCATACAATTTAAATGAAATTTCTTTCCGTATTTGTGATTAATAAGAGATAGAGACCTAAAAGGGACCTGATTTTTAAATGATTTATTGTGGTACACTGCTTGATTCCTGTTAATTGACGACTTTTGGAGTATCACATCCAGCCTGAGGTGGTAAAGTTCTCCCCCACGGGGAATCGAGCCCCGGTCTCCCGCGCGACAGGCGGTGATACTCCCCACTATACTACAGAGGATGCAAGAATCCTATATTTAACCTGCTGTCTGAAGATGTAGCATGTTGCCGAACCTTGACCTATACCCATTTTTCATGCATTAAATGATCGGTTATAACAGGGAAAGCTTTTGTGTTGCTTGATAAGAAAATAAATCTATCTCCGTGGCGGGGAATCGAGCCCCAGTCTCCTGCGTGGCAAGCGGGGATACTCACCACTATACTACCAAGTTCAGAGTTGAGTGGGCTGATTTCTCAGATCTCAGTTTTGTCAAGTTAAATAATCTATGTTGTTCACGGATCATGCGGTAAGGGGTATAGCTCAGTGGCAGAGCATTCGACTGCAGATCTAGAGGTCCCCGGTTCAACTCCGGGTGCCCCCTTTTTTACTCCACTAACATGAGAACTTCATGACATAAAAGCCATATTGCCATGATTTTTTATCGATTTTAAACAAAATATATTCATTTGGGTTCTTCTGAAATTCTAATCCAAGCATACAATTTCAATGAAATTTATTTCCGTATTTGTGATTAATAAGAGATAGAGACCTAAAAGGGACCTGATTTTTAAATGATTTATTGTGGTACACTGCTTGATTCCTGTTAATTGACGACTTTTGGAGTATCACATCCAGTCTAAGGTGGTAAAGTTCTCCCCCACGGGGAATCGAGCCCCGGTCTCCCGCGCGACAGGCGGTGATACTCACCACTATACTACAGAGGATGCAAGAATCCTATATCTAACCTGCTGTCTGAAGATGTAACATGTTGCCGAACCTTAGCCTATACCCATTTTTCATAGATTAAATGATCAGTTATAACAGGGAAAGCTACTGTGTTGCTTGATAAGAAAATAAATCTATCTCCCTGGCGGGGAATCGAACCCCAGTCTCCTGCGTGGCAAGCGGGGATACTCACCACTATACTACCGAGTTCAGAGTTGAGTGGGCTGATTTCTCAGATCTCAGTTTTGTCAAGTTAAATAATCTATGTTGTTCACGGATCATGCGGTAAGGGGGTATAGCTCAGTGGCAGAGCATTCGACTGCAGATCGAGAGGTCCCCGGTTCAACTCCGGGTGCCCCCTGTTTTACTCCACTAACATGAGAACTTCATGACATATAAGCCATATTGCCATGATTTTTTACCGATTTTAAACAAAATATATTCATTTGGGTTCTTCTGGAATTCTAATCCAAGCATACAATTTAAATGAAATTTCTTTCCGTATTTGTGATTAATAAGAGATAGAGACCTAAAAGGGACCTGATTTTTAAATGATTTATTGTGGTACACTGCTTAATTCCTGTTAATTGACAACTTTTGGAGTATCACATCCAGTCTAAGGTGGTAAAGTTCTCCCCCACGGGGAATCGAGCCCCGGTCTCCCGCGCGACAGGCGGTGATACTCACCACTATACTACAGAGGATGCAAGAATCCTATATCTAACCTGCTGTCTGAAAATGTAGCATGTTGCCGAACCTTAGCCTATACCCATTTTTCATACATTAAATGATCAGTTATAACAGGGAAAGCTACTGTGTTGCTTGATAAGAAAATAAATCTATCTCCCTGGCGGGGAATCGAACCCCAGTCTCCTGCGTGGCAAGCGGGGATACTCACCACTATACTACCGGGTTCTGAGTTGAGTGAGCTGATTTCTCAGATCTCAGTTTTGGCAAGTTAAATAATCTATGTTGTTCACGGATCATGCGGTAAGGGGGTATAGCTCAGTGGCAGAGCATTCGACTGCAGATCGAGAGGTCCCCGGTTCAACTCCGGGTGCCCCCTGTTTTACTCCACTAACATGAGAACTTCATGACATATAAGCCATATTGCCATGATTTTTTACCGATTTCAAACAAAATCTATTCATTTGGGTTCTTCTGGAATTCTAATCCAAGCATACAATTTAAATGAAATTTCTTTCCGTATTTGTGATTAATAAGAGATAGAGACCTAAAAGGGACCTGATTTTTAAATGATTTATTGTGGTACACCGCTTGATTCCTGTTAATTGACGACTTTTGGAGTATCACATCCAGTCTAAGGTGGTAAAGTTCTCCCCCACGGGGAATCGAGCCCCAGTCTCCCGCGCGACAGGCGGTGATACTCACCACTATACTACAGAAGATGCAAGAATCCTATATCTAACCTGCTGTCTGAAAATGTAGCATGTTGCCGAACCTTAGCCTATACCCATTTTTCATACATTTAATGATCAGTTATAACAGGGAAATCTACTGTGTTGCTTGATAAGAAAATAAATCTATCTCCCTGGCGGGGAATCGAACCCCAGTCTCCTGCGTGGCAAGCGGGGATACTCACCACTATACTACCGAGTTCTGAGTTGAGTGAGCTGATTTCTCAGTTTTGGCAAGTTAAATAATCTATGTTGTGCTCGGATCATGCGGTAAGGGTGTATAGCTCAGTGGCAGAGCATTCGACTGCAGATCGAGAGGTCCCCGGTTTAACTCCGGGTGCCCCCTGTTTTACTCCACTAACATGAGAACTTCATGACATAAAAGCCATATTGCCATGTTTTTTTACCGATTTTGAACAAAATATATTCATTTGGGTTCTTCTGAAATTCTAATCCAAGCATACAATTTAAATGAAATTTCTTTCCGTATTTGTGATTAATAAGATATAGAGACCTAAAAGGGACCTGATTTTTAAATGATTTATTATGGTACACTGCTTGATTCCTGTTAATTGACGACTTTTGGAGTATCACATCCAGCCTAAGGTGGTAAAGTTCCCCCCCCCACGGGCTCTTCTGGAATTCTAATCCAAGCATACAATTTAAATGAAATTTCTTTCCGTATTTGTGATTAATAAGAGATAGAGACCTAAAAGGGATCTGATTTTTAAATGATTTATTGTGGTACACTGCTTGATTCCTGTTAATTGACGACTTTTGGAGTATCACATCCAGTCTAAGATGGTAAAGTTTTCCCCCACGGGGAATCGAGCCCCAGTCTCCCACGCGACAGGCGGTGATACTCACCACTATACTACAGAAGATGCAAGAATCCTATATCTAACCTGCTGTCTGAAAATGTAGCATGTTGCCGAACCTTAGCCTATACCCATTTTTCATGCATTAAATGATCAGTTATAACAGGGAAAGCTACTGTGTTGCTTGATAAGAAAATAAATCTATCTCCGTGGCGGGGAATCGAACCCCAGTCTCCTGCGTGGCAAGCGGGGATACTTACCACTATACTACCGAGTTCAGAGTTGAGTGGGCTGATTTCTCAGATCTCAGTTTTGTCAAGTTAAATAATCTATGTTGTTCACGGATCATGCGGTAAGGGGGTATAGCTCAGTGGCAGAGCATTCGACTGCAGATCGAGAGGTCCCCGGTTCAACTCCGGGTGCCCCCTGTTTTACTCCACTAACATGAGGACTTCATGACATAAAAGCCATATTGCCATGATTTTTTACCGATTTTAAACAAAATATACTCATTTGGGTTCTTCTGAAATTCTAATCCAAGCATACAATTTAAATGAAATTTCTTTCCGTATTTGTGATTAATAAGAGATAGAGACCTAAAAGGGACCTGATTTTTAAATGATTTATTGTGGTACACTGCTTGATTCCTGTTAATTGACGACTTTTGGAGTATAACATCCAGTCTAAGGTGGTAAAGTTCTCCCCCACGGGGAATCGAGCCCCGGTCTCCCGCGCGACAGGCGGTGATACTCACCACTATACTACGGAGGATGAAAGAATCCTATTTCTAACCTGCTGTCTGAAGATGTAACATGTTGCCGAACCTTAGCCTATACCCATTTTTCATAGATTAAATGATCAGTTATAACAGGGAAAGCTACTGTGTTGCTTGATAAGAAAATAAATCTATCTCCCTGGCGGGGAATCGAACCCCAGTCTCCTGCGTGGCAAGCGGGGATACTCACCACTATACTACCGGGTTCTGAGTTGAGTGAGCTGATTTCTCAGATCTCAGTTTTGGCAAGTTAAATAATCTATGTTGTTCACGGATCATGCGGTAAGGGGGTATAGCTCAGTGGCAGAGCATTCGACTGCAGATCGAGAGGTCCCCGGTTCAACTCCGGGTGCCCCCTGTTTTACTCCACTAACATGAGAACTTCATGACATATAAGCCATATTGCCATGATTTTTTACCGATTTTAAACAAAATATATTCATTTGGGTTCTTCTGGAATTCTAATCCAAGCATACAATTTAAATGAAATTTCTTTCCGTATTTGTGATTAATAAGAGATAGAGACCTAAAAGGGATCTGATTTTTAAATGATTTATTGTGGTACACTGCTTGATCCCTGTTAATTGACGACTTTTGGAGTATCACATCCAGTCTAAGGTGGTAAAGTTCTCCCCCACGGGGAATCGAGCCCCAGTCTCCCGCGCGACAGGCGGTGATACTCACCACTATACTACAGAAGATGCAAGAATCCTATATCTAACCTGCTGTCTGAAAATGTAGCATGTTGCCGAACCTTAGCCTATACCCATTTTTCATACATTAAATGATCAGTTATAACAGGGAAAGCTACTGTGTTGCTTGATAAGAAAAAAAATCTATCTCCCTGGCGGGGAATCGAACCCCAGTCTCCTGCGTGGCAATCGGGGATACTCACCACTATACTACCGAGTTCTGAGTTGAGTGAGCTGATTTCTCAGTTTTGGCAAGTTAAATAATCTATGTTGTTCACGGATCATGCGGTAAGGGGGTATAGCTCAGTGGCAGAGCATTCGACTGCAGATCGAGAGGTCCCCGGTTCAACTCCGGGTGCCCCCTGTTTTACTCCACTAACATGAGAACTTCATGACATAAAAGCCATATTGCCATGATTTTTTACCGATTTTAAACAAAATATATTCATTTGGGTTCTTCTGAAATTCTAATCCAAGCATACAATTTAAATGAAATTTCTTTCCGTATTTGTGATTAATAAGATATAGAGACCTAAAAGGGACCTGATTTTTAAATGATTTATTATGGTACACTGCTTGATTCCTGTTAATTGACGACTTTTGGAGTATCACATCCAGCCTAAGGTGGTAAAGTTCCCCCCCCCCACGGGCTCTTCTGGAATTCTAATCCAAGCATACAATTTAAATGAAATTTCTTTCCGTATTTGTGATTAATAAGAGATAGAGACCTAAAAGGGACCTGATTTTTAAATGATTTATTGTGGTACACTGCTTGATTCCTGTTAATTGACGACTTTTGGAGTATAACATCCAGTCTAAGGTGGTGAAGTTCTCCCCCACGGGGAATCGAGCCCCGGTCTCCCGCGCGACAGGCGGTGATACTCACCACTATACTACGGAGGATGCAAGAATCCTATTTCTAACCTGCTGTCTGAAGATGTAACATGTTGCCGAACCTTAGCCTATACCCATTTTTCATAGATTAAATGATCAGTTATAACAGGGAAAGCTACTGTGTTGCTTGATAAGAAAATAAATCTATCTCCCTGGCGGGGAATCGAACCCCAGTCTCCTGCGTGGCAATCGGGGATACTCACCACTATACTACCGAGTTCTGAGTTGAGTGAGCTGATTTCTCAGTTTTGGCAAGTTAAATAATCTATGTTGTTCACGGATCATGCGGTAAGGGGGTATAGCTCAGTGGCAGAGCATTCGACTGCAGATCGAGAGGTCCCCGGTTCAACTCCGGGTGCCCCCTGTTTTACTCCACTAACATGAGAACTTCATGACATAAAAGCCATATTGCCATGATTTTTTACCGATTTTAAACAAAATATATTCATTTGGGTTCTTCTGAAATTCTAATCCAAGCATACAATTTAAATGAAATTTCTTTCCGTATTTGTGATTAATAAGATATAGAGACCTAAAAGGGACCTGATTTTTAAATGATTTATTATGGTACACTGCTTGATTCCTGTTAATTGACGACTTTTGGAGTATCACATCCAGTCTAAGGTGGTAAAGTTCTCCCCCACGGGGAATCGAGCCCCGGTCTCCCGCGCGACAGGCGGTGATACTCACCACTATACTACGGAGGATGCAAGAATCCTATTTCTAACCTGCTGTCTGAAGATGTAACATGTTGCCGAACCTTAGCCTATACCCATTTTTCATAGATTAAATGATCAGTTATAACAGGGAAAGCTACTGTGTTGCTTGATAAGAAAATAAATCTATCTCCCTGGCGGGGAATCGAACCCCAGTCTCCTGCGTGGCAAGCGGGGATACTCACCACTATACTACCGGGTTCTGAGTTGAGTGAGCTGATTTCTCAGGTCTCAGTTTTGGCAAGTTAAATAATCTATGTTGTTCACGGATCATGCGGTAAGGGGGTATAGCTCAGTGGCAGAGCATTCGACTGCAGATCGAGAGGTCCCCGGTTCAACTCCGGGTGCCCCCTGTTTTACTCCACTAACATGAGAACTTCATGACATAAAAGCCATATTGCCATGATTTTTTACCGATTTTAAACAAAATATATTCATTTGGGTTCTTCTGAAATTCTAATCCAAGCATACAATTTAAATGAAATTTCTTTCCGTATTTGTGATTAATAAGATATAGAGACCTAAAAGGGACCTGATTTTTAAATGATTTATTATGGTACACTGCTTGATTCCTGTTAATTGACGACTTTTGGAGTATCACATCCAGCCTAAGGTGGTAAAGTTCCCCCCCCCCCCCCCACGGGCTCTTCTGGAATTCTAATCCAAGCATACAATTTAAATGAAATTTCTTTCCGTATTTGTGATTAATAAGAGATAGAGACCTAAAAGGGACCTGATTTTTAAATGATTTATTGTGGTACACTGCTTGATTCCTGTTAATTGACGACTTTTGGAGTATAACATCCAGTCTAAGGTGGTGAAGTTCTCCCCCACGGGGAATCGAGCCCCGGTCTCCCGCGCGACAGGCGGTGATACTCACCACTATACTACGGAGGATGCAAGAATCCTATTTCTAACCTGCTGTCTGAAGATGTAACATGTTGCCGAACCTTAGCCTATACCCATTTTTCATAGATTAAATGATCAGTTATAACAGGGAAAGCTACTGTGTTGCTTGATAAGAAAATAAATCTATCTCCCTGGCGGGGAATCGAACCCCAGTCTCCTGCGTGGCAATCGGGGATACTCACCACTATACTACCGAGTTCTGAGTTGAGTGAGCTGATTTCTCAGTTTTGGCAAGTTAAATAATCTATGTTGTTCACGGATCATGCGGTAAGGGGGTATAGCTCAGTGGCAGAGCATTCGACTGCAGATCGAGAGGTCCCCGGTTCAACTCCGGGTGCCCCCTGTTTTACTCCACTAACATGAGAACTTCATGACATAAAAGCCATATTGCCATGATTTTTTACCGATTTTAAACAAAATATATTCATTTGGGTTCTTCTGAAATTCTAATCCAAGCATACAATTTAAATGAAATTTCTTTCCGTATTTGTGATTAATAAGATATAGAGACCTAAAAGGGACCTGATTTTTAAATGATTTATTATGGTACACTGCTTGATTCCTGTTAATTGACGACTTTTGGAGTATCACATCCAGCCTAAGGTGGTAAAGTTCCCCCCCACGGGCTCTTCTGGAATTCTAATCCAAGCATACAATTTAAATGAAATTTCTTTCCGTATTTGTGATTAATAAGAGATAGAGACCTAAAAGGGATCTGATTTTTAAATGATTTATTGTGGTACACTGCTTGATTCCTGTTAATTGACGACTTTTGGAGTATCACATCCAGTCTAAGGTGGTAAAGTTCTCCCCCACGGGGAATCGAGCCCCAGTCTCACGCGCGACAGGCGGTGATACTCACCACTATACTACAGAAGATGCAAGAATCCTATATCTAACCTGCTGTCTGAAAATGTAGCATGTTGCCGAACCTTAGCCTATACCCATTTTTCATGCATTAAATGATCAGTTATAACAGGGAAAGCTACTGTGTTGCTTGATAAGAAAATAAATCTATCTCCGTGGCGGGGAATCGAACCCCAGTCTCCTGCGTGGCAAGCGGGGATACTCACCACTATACTACCGAGTTCAGAGTTGAGT
The DNA here is from genome assembly GCA_964017125.1 of Flabesymbios commensalis. Taxonomy (NCBI): domain Eukaryota; kingdom Metazoa; phylum Annelida; class Polychaeta; order Terebellida; family Flabelligeridae; genus Flabesymbios; species Flabesymbios commensalis. The sequence continues at coordinate 48,467,498 of OZ024917.1, forward strand.
GGGCTGATTTCTCAGATCTCAGTTTTGTCAAGTTGAATAATCTATGTTGTTCACGGATCATGCTGTAATGGGATATAGCTCAGTGGCAGAGCATTCGACTGCAGATCGAGAGGTCCCCGGTTCAACTCCGGGTGCCCCCTGTTTTACTCCACTAACATGAGAACTTCATGACATAAAAGCCATATTGCCATGATTTTTTACCGATTTTAAACAAAATATATTCATTTGGGTTCTTCTGAAATTCTAATCCAAGCATACAATTTAAATTAAATTTCTTTCCGTATTTGTGATTAATAAGAGATAGAGACCTAAAAGGGACCTGATTTTTAAATGATTTATTGTGGTACACTGCTTGATTCCTGTTAATTGACGACTTTTGGAGTATAACATCCAGTCTAAGGTGGTAAAGTTCTCCCCCACGGGGAATCGAGCCCCGGTCTCCCGCGCGACAGGCGGTGATACTCACCACTATACTACGGAGGATGCAAGAATCCTATTTCTAACCTGCTGTCTGAAGATGTAACATGTTGCCGAACCTTAGCCTATACCCATTTTTCATAGATTAAATGATCAGTTATAACAGGGAAAGCTACTGTGTTGCTTGATAAGAAAATAAATCTATCTCCCTGGCGGGGAATCGAACCCCAGTCTCCTGCGTGGCAAGCGGGGATACTCACCACTATACTACCGAGTTCAGAGTTGAGTGGGCTGATTTCTCAGATCTCAGTTTTGTCAAGTTAAATAATCTATGTTGTTCACGGATCATGCGGTAAGGGGGTATAGCTCAGTGGCAGAGCATTCGACTGCAGATCGAGAGGTCCCCGGTTCAACTCCGGGTGCCCCCTGTTTTACTCCACTAACATGAGAACTTCATGACATATAAGCCATATTGCCATGATTTTTTACCGATTTTAAACAAAATATATTCATTTGGGTTCTTCTGGAATTCTAATCCAAGCATACAATTTAAATGAAATTTCTTTCCGTATTTGTGATTAATAAGAGATAGAGACCTAAAAGGGACCTGATTTTTAAATGATTTATTGTGGTACACTGCTTAATTCCTGTTAATTGACAACTTTTGGAGTATCACATCCAGTCTAAGGTGGTAAAGTTCTCCCCCACGGGGAATCGAGCCCCGGTCTCCCGCGCGACAGGCGGTGATACTCACCACTATACTACAGAGGATGCAAGAATCCTATATCTAACCTGCTGTCTGAAAATGTAGCATGTTGCCGAACCTTAGCCTATACCCATTTTTCATACATTAAATGATCAGTTATAACAGGGAAAGCTACTGTGTTGCTTGATAAGAAAATAAATCTATCTCCCTGGCGGGGAATCGAACCCCAGTCTCCTGCGTGGCAAGCGGGGATACTCACCACTATACTACCGGGTTCTGAGTTGAGTGAGCTGATTTCTCAGATCTCAGTTTTGGCAAGTTAAATAATCTATGTTGTTCACGGATCATGCGGTAAAGGGGTATAGCTCAGTGGCAGAGCATTCGACTGCAGATCGAGAGGTCCCCGGTTCAACTCCGGGTGCCCCCTGTTTTACTCCACTAACATGAGAACTTCATGACATATAAGCCATATTGCCATGATTTTTTACCGATTTCAAACAAAATCTATTCATTTGGGTTCTTCTGGAATTCTAATCCAAGCATACAATTTAAATGAAATTTCTTTCCGTATTTGTGATTAATAAGAGATAGAGACCTAAAAGGGATCTGATTTTTAAATGATTTATTGTGGTACACCGCTTGATTCCTGTTAATTGACGACTTTTGGAGTATCACATCCAGTCTAAGGTGGTAAAGTTCTCCCCCACGGGGAATCGAGCCCCAGTCTCCCGCGCGACAGGCGGTGATACTCACCACTATACTACAGAAGATGCAAGAATCCTATATCTAACCTGCTGTCTGAAAATGTAGCATGTTGCCGAACCTTAGCCTATACCCATTTTTCATACATTTAATGATCAGTTATAACAGGGAAATCTACTGTGTTGCTTGATAAGAAAATAAATCTATCTCCCTGGCGGGGAATCGAACCCCAGTCTCCTGCGTGGCAAGCGGGGATACTCACCACTATACTACCGAGTTCTGAGTTGAGTGAGCTGATTTCTCAGTTTTGGCAAGTTAAATAATCTATGTTGTGCTCGGATCATGCGGTAAGGGTGTATAGCTCAGTGGCAGAGCATTCGACTGCAGATCGAGAGGTCCCCGGTTCAACTCCGGGTGCCCCCTGTTTTACTCCACTAACATGAGAACTTCATGACATAAAAGCCATATTGCCATGTTTTTTTACCGATTTTGAACAAAATATATTCATTTGGGTTCTTCTGAAATTCTAATCCAAGCATACAATTTAAATGAAATTTCTTTCCGTATTTGTGATTAATAAGATATAGAGACCTAAAAGGGACCTGATTTTTAAATGATTTATTATGGTACACTGCTTGATTCCTGTTAATTGACGACTTTTGGAGTATCACATCCAGCCTAAGGTGGTAAAGTTCCCCCCCACGGGCTCTTCTGGAATTCTAATCCAAGCATACAATTTAAATGAAATTTCTTTCCGTATTTGTGATTAATAAGAGATAGAGACCTAAAAGGGATCTGATTTTTAAATGATTTATTGTGGTACACTGCTTGATTCCTGTTAATTGACGACTTTTGGAGTATCACATCCAGTCTAAGATGGTAAAGTTTTCCCCCACGGGGAATCGAGCCCCAGTCTCCCACGCGACAGGCGGTGATACTCACCACTATACTACACAAGATGCAAGAATCCTATATCTAACCTGCTGTCTGAAAATGTAGCATGTTGCCGAACCTTAGCCTATACCCATTTTTCATGCATTAAATGATCAGTTATAACAGGGAAAGCTACTGTGTTGCTTGATAAGAAAATAAATCTATCTCCGTGGCGGGGAATCGAACCCCAGTCTCCTGCGTGGCAAGCGGGGATACTTACCACTATACTACCGAGTTCAGAGTTGAGTGGGCTGATTTCTCAGATCTCAGTTTTGTCAAGTTAAATAATCTATGTTGTTCACGGATCATGCGGTAAGGGGGTATAGCTCAGTGGCAGAGCATTCGACTGCAGATCGAGAGGTCCCCGGTTCAACTCCGGGTGCCCCCTGTTTTACTCCACTAACATGAGGACTTCATGACATAAAAGCCATATTGCCATGATTTTTTACCGATTTTAAACAAAATATACTCATTTGGGTTCTTCTGAAATTCTAATCCAAGCATACAATTTAAATGAAATTTCTTTCCGTATTTGTGATTAATAAGAGATAGAGACCTAAAAGGGACCTGATTTTTAAATGATTTATTGTGGTACACTGCTTGATTCCTGTTAATTGACGACTTTTGGAGTATAACATCCAGTCTAAGGTGGTAAAGTTCTCCCCCACGGGGAATCGAGCCCCGGTCTCCCGCGCGACAGGCGGTGATACTCACCACTATACTACGGAGGATGCAAGAATCCTATTTCTAACCTGCTGTCTGAAGATGTAACATGTTGCCGAACCTTAGCCTATACCCATTTTTCATAGATTAAATGATCAGTTATAACAGGGAAAGCTACTGTGTTGCTTGATAAGAAAATAAATCTATCTCCCTGGCGGGGAATCGAACCCCAGTCTCCTGCGTGGCAAGCGGGGATACTCACCACTATACTACCGGGTTCTGAGTTGAGTGAGCTGATTTCTCAGATCTCAGTTTTGGCAAGTTAAATAATCTATGTTGTTCACGGATCATGCGGTAAGGGGGTATAGCTCAGTGGCAGAGCATTCGACTGCAGATCGAGAGGTCCCCGGTTCAACTCCGGGTGCCCCCTGTTTTACTCCACTAACATGAGAACTTCATGACATATAAGCCATATTGCCATGATTTTTTACCGATTTTAAACAAAATATATTCATTTGGGTTCTTCTGGAATTCTAATCCAAGCATACAATTTAAATGAAATTTCTTTCCGTATTTGTGATTAATAAGAGATAGAGACCTAAAAGGGACCTGATTTTTAAATGATTTATTGTGGTACACTGCTTAATTCCTGTTAATTGACAACTTTTGGAGTATCACATCCAGTCTAAGGTGGTAAAGTTCTCCCCCACGGGGAATCGAGCCCCGGTCTCCCGCGCGACAGGCGGTGATACTCACCACTATACTACAGAGGATGCAAGAATCCTATATCTAACCTGCTGTCTGAAAATGTAGCATGTTGCCGAACCTTAGCCTATACCCATTTTTCATACATTAAATGATCAGTTATAACAGGGAAAGCTACTGTGTTGCTTGATAAGAAAATAAATCTATCTCCCTGGCGGGGAATCGAACCCCAGTCTCCTGCGTGGCAAGCGGGGATACTCACCACTATACTACCGGGTTCTGAGTTGAGTGAGCTGATTTCTCAGATCTCAGTTTTGGCAAGTTAAATAATCTATGTTGTTCACGGATCATGCGGTAAAGGGGTATAGCTCAGTGGCAGAGCATTCGACTGCAGATCGAGAGGTCCCCGGTTCAACTCCGGGTGCCCCCTGTTTTACTCCACTAACATGAGAACTTCATGACATATAAGCCATATTGCCATGATTTTTTACCGATTTCAAACAAAATCTATTCATTTGGGTTCTTCTGGAATTCTAATCCAAGCATACAATTTAAATGAAATTTCTTTCCGTATTTGTGATTAATAAGAGATAGAGACCTAAAAGGGATCTGATTTTTAAATGATTTATTGTGGTACACCGCTTGATTCCTGTTAATTGACGACTTTTGGAGTATCACATCCAGTCTAAGGTGGTAAAGTTCTCCCCCACGGGGAATCGAGCCCCAGTCTCCCGCGCGACAGGCGGTGATACTCACCACTATACTACAGAAGATGCAAGAATCCTATATCTAACCTGCTGTCTGAAAATGTAGCATGTTGCCGAACCTTAGCCTATACCCATTTTTCATACATTTAATGATCAGTTATAACAGGGAAATCTACTGTGTTGCTTGATAAGAAAATAAATCTATCTCCCTGGCGGGGAATCGAACCCCAGTCTCCTGCGTGGCAAGCGGGGATACTCACCACTATACTACCGAGTTCTGAGTTGAGTGAGCTGATTTCTCAGTTTTGGCAAGTTAAATAATCTATGTTGTGCTCGGATCATGCGGTAAGGGTGTATAGCTCAGTGGCAGAGCATTCGACTGCAGATCGAGAGGTCCCCGGTTCAACTCCGGGTGCCCCCTGTTTTACTCCACTAACATGAGAACTTCATGACATAAAAGCCATATTGCCATGTTTTTTTACCGATTTTGAACAAAATATATTCATTTGGGTTCTTCTGAAATTCTAATCCAAGCATACAATTTAAATGAAATTTCTTTCCGTATTTGTGATTAATAAGATATAGAGACCTAAAAGGGACCTGATTTTTAAATGATTTATTATGGTACACTGCTTGATTCCTGTTAATTGACGACTTTTGGAGTATCACATCCAGCCTAAGGTGGTAAAGTTCCCCCCCACGGGCTCTTCTGGAATTCTAATCCAAGCATACAATTTAAATGAAATTTCTTTCCGTATTTGTGATTAATAAGAGATAGAGACCTAAAAGGGATCTGATTTTTAAATGATTTATTGTGGTACACTGCTTGATTCCTGTTAATTGACGACTTTTGGAGTATCACATCCAGTCTAAGATGGTAAAGTTTTCCCCCACGGGGAATCGAGCCCCAGTCTCCCACGCGACAGGCGGTGATACTCACCACTATACTACACAAGATGCAAGAATCCTATATCTAACCTGCTGTCTGAAAATGTAGCATGTTGCCGAACCTTAGCCTATACCCATTTTTCATGCATTAAATGATCAGTTATAACAGGGAAAGCTACTGTGTTGCTTGATAAGAAAATAAATCTATCTCCGTGGCGGGGAATCGAACCCCAGTCTCCTGCGTGGCAAGCGGGGATACTTACCACTATACTACCGAGTTCAGAGTTGAGTGGGCTGATTTCTCAGATCTCAGTTTTGTCAAGTTAAATAATCTATGTTGTTCACGGATCATGCGGTAAGGGGGTATAGCTCAGTGGCAGAGCATTCGACTGCAGATCGAGAGGTCCCCGGTTCAACTCCGGGTGCCCCCTGTTTTACTCCACTAACATGAGGACTTCATGACATAAAAGCCATATTGCCATGATTTTTTACCGATTTTAAACAAAATATACTCATTTGGGTTCTTCTGAAATTCTAATCCAAGCATACAATTTAAATGAAATTTCTTTCCGTATTTGTGATTAATAAGAGATAGAGACCTAAAAGGGACCTGATTTTTAAATGATTTATTGTGGTACACTGCTTGATTCCTGTTAATTGACGACTTTTGGAGTATAACATCCAGTCTAAGGTGGTAAAGTTCTCCCCCACGGGGAATCGAGCCCCGGTCTCCCGCGCGACAGGCGGTGATACTCACCACTATACTACGGAGGATGCAAGAATCCTATTTCTAACCTGCTGTCTGAAGATGTAACATGTTGCCGAACCTTAGCCTATACCCATTTTTCATAGATTAAATGATCAGTTATAACAGGGAAAGCTACTGTGTTGCTTGATAAGAAAATAAATCTATCTCCCTGGCGGGGAATCGAACCCCAGTCTCCTGCGTGGCAAGCGGGGATACTCACCACTATACTACCGGGTTCTGAGTTGAGTGAGCTGATTTCTCAGATCTCAGTTTTGGCAAGTTAAATAATCTATGTTGTTCACGGATCATGCGGTAAGGGGGTATAGCTCAGTGGCAGAGCATTCGACTGCAGATCGAGAGGTCCCCGGTTCAACTCCGGGTGCCCCCTGTTTTACTCCACTAACATGAGAACTTCATGACATATAAGCCATATTGCCATGATTTTTTACCGATTTTAAACAAAATATATTCATTTGGGTTCTTCTGGAATTCTAATCCAAGCATACAATTTAAATGAAATTTCTTTCCGTATTTGTGATTAATAAGAGATAGAGACCTAAAAGGGATCTGATTTTTAAATGATTTATTGTGGTACACTGCTTGATTCCTGTTAATTGACGACTTTTGGAGTATCACATCCAGTCTAAGGTGGTAAAGTTCTCCCCCACGGGGAATCGAGCCCCAGTCTCCCGCGCGACAGGCGGTGATACTCACCACTATACTACAGAAGATGCAAGAATCCTATATCTAACCTGCTGTCTGAAAATGTAGCATGTTGCCGAACCTTAGCCTATACCCATTTTTCATGCATTAAATGATCAGTTATAACAGGGAAAGCTACTGTGTTGCTTGATAAGAAAATAAATCTATCTCCGTGGCGGGGAATCGAACCCCAGTCTCCTGCGTGGCAAGCGGGGATACTCACCACTATACTACCGAGTTCAGAGTTGAGTGGGCTGATTTCTCAGATCTCAGTTTTGTCAAGTTGAATAATCTATGTTGTTCACGGATCATGCTGTAATGGGATATAGCTCAGTGGCAGAGCATTCGACTGCAGATCGAGAGGTCCCCGGTTCAACTCCGGGTGCCCCCTGTTTTACTCCACTAACATGAGAACTTCATGACATAAAAGCCATATTGCCATGATTTTTTACCGATTTTAAACAAAATATATTCATTTGGGTTCTTCTGAAATTCTAATCCAAGCATACAATTTAAATGAAATTTCTTTCCGTATTTGTGATTAATAAGAGATAGAGACCTAAAAGGGACCTGATTTTTAAATGATTTATTGTGGTACACTGCTTGATTCCTGTTAATTGACGACTTTTGGAGTATAACATCCAGTCTAAGGTGGTAAAGTTCTCCCCCACGGGGAATCGAGCCCCGGTCTCCCGCGCGACAGGCGGTGATACTCACCACTATACTACGGAGGATGCAAGAATCCTATTTCTAACCTGCTGTCTGAAGATGTAACATGTTGCCGAACCTTAGCCTATACCCATTTTTCATAGATTAAATGATCAGTTATAACAGGGAAAGCTACTGTGTTGCTTGATAAGAAAATAAATCTATCTCCCTGGCGGGGAATCGAACCCCAGTCTCCTGCGTGGCAAGCGGGGATACTCACCACTATACTACCGAGTTCAGAGTTGAGTGGGCTGATTTCTCAGATCTCAGTTTTGTCAAGTTAAATAATCTATGTTGTTCACGGATCATGCGGTAAGGGGGTATAGCTCAGTGGCAGAGCATTCGACTGCAGATCGAGAGGTCCCCGGTTCAACTCCGGGTGCCCCCTGTTTTACTCCACTAACATGAGAACTTCATGACATATAAGCCATATTGCCATGATTTTTTACCGATTTTAAACAAAATATATTCATTTGGGTTCTTCTGGAATTCTAATCCAAGCATACAATTTAAATGAAATTTCTTTCCGTATTTGTGATTAATAAGAGATAGAGACCTAAAAGGGACCTGATTTTTAAATGATTTATTGTGGTACACTGCTTAATTCCTGTTAATTGACAACTTTTGGAGTATCACATCCAGTCTAAGGTGGTAAAGTTCTCCCCCACGGGGAATCGAGCCCCGGTCTCCCGCGCGACAGGCGGTGATACTCACCACTATACTACAGAGGATGCAAGAATCCTATATCTAACCTGCTGTCTGAAAATGTAGCATGTTGCCGAACCTTAGCCTATACCCATTTTTCATACATTAAATGATCAGTTATAACAGGGAAAGCTACTGTGTTGCTTGATAAGAAAATAAATCTATCTCCCTGGCGGGGAATCGAACCCCAGTCTCCTGCGTGGCAAGCGGGGATACTCACCACTATACTACCGGGTTCTGAGTTGAGTGAGCTGATTTCTCAGATCTCAGTTTTGGCAAGTTAAATAATCTATGTTGTTCACGGATCATGCGGTAAAGGGGTATAGCTCAGTGGCAGAGCATTCGACTGCAGATCGAGAGGTCCCCGGTTCAACTCCGGGTGCCCCCTGTTTTACTCCACTAACATGAGAACTTCATGACATATAAGCCATATTGCCATGATTTTTTACCGATTTCAAACAAAATCTATTCATTTGGGTTCTTCTGGAATTCTAATCCAAGCATACAATTTAAATGAAATTTCTTTCCGTATTTGTGATTAATAAGAGATAGAGACCTAAAAGGGATCTGATTTTTAAATGATTTATTGTGGTACACCGCTTGATTCCTGTTAATTGACGACTTTTGGAGTATCACATCCAGTCTAAGGTGGTAAAGTTCTCCCCCACGGGGAATCGAGCCCCAGTCTCCCGCGCGACAGGCGGTGATACTCACCACTATACTACAGAAGATGCAAGAATCCTATATCTAACCTGCTGTCTGAAAATGTAGCATGTTGCCGAACCTTAGCCTATACCCATTTTTCATACATTTAATGATCAGTTATAACAGGGAAATCTACTGTGTTGCTTGATAAGAAAATAAATCTATCTCCCTGGCGGGGAATCGAACCCCAGTCTCCTGCGTGGCAAGCGGGGATACTCACCACTATACTACCGAGTTCTGAGTTGAGTGAGCTGATTTCTCAGTTTTGGCAAGTTAAATAATCTATGTTGTGCTCGGATCATGCGGTAAGGGTGTATAGCTCAGTGGCAGAGCATTCGACTGCAGATCGAGAGGTCCCCGGTTCAACTCCGGGTGCCCCCTGTTTTACTCCACTAACATGAGAACTTCATGACATAAAAGCCATATTGCCATGTTTTTTTACCGATTTTGAACAAAATATATTCATTTGGGTTCTTCTGAAATTCTAATCCAAGCATACAATTTAAATGAAATTTCTTTCCGTATTTGTGATTAATAAGATATAGAGACCTAAAAGGGACCTGATTTTTAAATGATTTATTATGGTACACTGCTTGATTCCTGTTAATTGACGACTTTTGGAGTATCACATCCAGCCTAAGGTGGTAAAGTTCCCCCCCCACGGGCTCTTCTGGAATTCTAATCCAAGCATACAATTTAAATGAAATTTCTTTCCGTATTTGTGATTAATAAGAGATAGAGACCTAAAAGGGATCTGATTTTTAAATGATTTATTGTGGTACACTGCTTGATTCCTGTTAATTGACGACTTTTGGAGTATCACATCCAGTCTAAGATGGTAAAGTTTTCCCCCACGGGGAATCGAGCCCCAGTCTCCCACGCGACAGGCGGTGATACTCACCACTATACTACAGAAGATGCAAGAATCCTATATCTAACCTGCTGTCTGAAAATGTAGCATGTTGCCGAACCTTAGCCTATACCCATTTTTCATGCATTAAATGATCAGTTATAACAGGGAAAGCTACTGTGTTGCTTGATAAGAAAATAAATCTATCTCCGTGGCGGGGAATCGAACCCCAGTCTCCTGCGTGGCAAGCGGGGATACTTACCACTATACTACCGAGTTCAGAGTTGAGTGGGCTGATTTCTCAGATCTCAGTTTTGTCAAGTTAAATAATCTATGTTGTTCACGGATCATGCGGTAAGGGGGTATAGCTCAGTGGCAGAGCATTCGACTGCAGATCGAGAGGTCCCCGGTTCAACTCCGGGTGCCCCCTGTTTTACTCCACTAACATGAAGACTTCATGACATAAAAGCCATATTGCCATGATTTTTTACCGATTTTAAACAAAATATACTCATTTGGGTTCTTCTGAAATTCTAATCCAAGCATACAATTTAAATGAAATTTCTTTCCGTATTTGTGATTAATAAGAGATAGAGACCTAAAAGGGACCTGATTTTTAAATGATTTATTGTGGTACACTGCTTGATTCCTGTTAATTGACGACTTTTGGAGTATAACATCCAGTCTAAGGTGGTAAAGTTCTCCCCCACGGGGAATCGAGCCCCGGTCTCCCGCGCGACAGGCGGTGATACTCACCACTATACTACGGAGGATGCAAGAATCCTATTTCTAACCTGCTGTCTGAAGATGTAACATGTTGCCGAACCTTAGCCTATACCCATTTTTCATAGATTAAATGATCAGTTATAACAGGGAAAGCTACTGTGTTGCTTGATAAGAAAATAAATCTATCTCCCTGGCGGGGAATCGAACCCCAGTCTCCTGCGTGGCAAGCGGGGATACTCACCACTATACTACCGGGTTCTGAGTTGAGTGAGCTGATTTCTCAGATCTCAGTTTTGGCAAGTTAAATAATCTATGTTGTTCACGGATCATGCGGTAAGGGGGTATAGCTCAGTGGCAGAGCATTCGACTGCAGATCGAGAGGTCCCCGGTTCAACTCCGGGTGCCCCCTGTTTTACTCCACTAACATGAGAACTTCATGACATATAAGCCATATTGCCATGATTTTTTACCGATTTTAAACAAAATATATTCATTTGGGTTCTTCTGGAATTCTAATCCAAGCATACAATTTAAATGAAATTTCTTTCCGTATTTGTGATTAATAAGAGATAGAGACCTAAAAGGGATCTGATTTTTAAATGATTTATTGTGGTACACTGCTTGATCCCTGTTAATTGACGACTTTTGGAGTATCACATCCAGTCTAAGGTGGTAAAGTTCTCCCCCACGGGGAATCGAGCCCCAGTCTCCCGCGCGACAGGCGGTGATACTCACCACTATACTACAGAAGATGCAAGAATCCTATATCTAACCTGCTGTCTGAAAATGTAGCATGTTGCCGAACCTTAGCCTATACCCATTTTTCATACATTAAATGATCAGTTATAACAGGGAAAGCTACTGTGTTGCTTGATAAGAAAATAAATCTATCTCCCTGGCGGGGAATCGAACCCCAGTCTCCTGCGTGGCAATCGGGGATACTCACCACTATACTACCGAGTTCTGAGTTGAGTGAGCTGATTTCTCAGTTTTGGCAAGTTAAATAATCTATGTTGTTCACGGATCATGCGGTAAGGGGGTATAGCTCAGTGGCAGAGCATTCGACTGCAGATCGAGAGGTCCCCGGTTCAACTCCGGGTGCCCCCTGTTTTACTCCACTAACATGAGAACTTCATGACATAAAAGCCATATTGCCATGATTTTTTACCGATTTTAAACAAAATATATTCATTTGGGTTCTTCTGAAATTCTAATCCAAGCATACAATTTAAATGAAATTTCTTTCCGTATTTGTGATTAATAAGATATAGAGACCTAAAAGGGACCTGATTTTTAAATGATTTATTATGGTACACTGCTTGATTCCTGTTAATTGACGACTTTTGGAGTATCACATCCAGCCTAAGGTGGTAAAGTTCCCCCCCCCCACGGGCTCTTCTGGAATTCTAATCCAAGCATACAATTTAAATGAAATTTCTTTCCGTATTTGTGATTAATAAGAGATAGAGACCTAAAAGGGACCTGATTTTTAAATGATTTATTGTGGTACACTGCTTGATTCCTGTTAATTGACGACTTTTGGAGTATAACATCCAGTCTAAGGTGGTGAAGTTCTCCCCCACGGGGAATCGAGCCCCGGTCTCCCGCGCGACAGGCGGTGATACTCACCACTATACTACGGAGGATGCAAGAATCCTATTTCTAACCTGCTGTCTGAAGATGTAACATGTTGCCGAACCTTAGCCTATACCCATTTTTCATAGATTAAATGATCAGTTATAACAGGGAAAGCTACTGTGTTGCTTGATAAGAAAATAAATCTATCTCCCTGGCGGGGAATCGAACCCCAGTCTCCTGCGTGGCAATCGGGGATACTCACCACTATACTACCGAGTTCTGAGTTGAGTGAGCTGATTTCTCAGTTTTGGCAAGTTAAATAATCTATGTTGTTCACGGATCATGCGGTAAGGGGGTATAGCTCAGTGGCAGAGCATTCGACTGCAGATCGAGAGGTCCCCGGTTCAACTCCGGGTGCCCCCTGTTTTACTCCACTAACATGAGAACTTCATGACATAAAAGCCATATTGCCATGATTTTTTACCGATTTTAAACAAAATATATTCATTTGGGTTCTTCTGAAATTCTAATCCAAGCATACAATTTAAATGAAATTTCTTTCCGTATTTGTGATTAATAAGATATAGAGACCTAAAAGGGACCTGATTTTTAAATGATTTATTATGGTACACTGCTTGATTCCTGTTAATTGACGACTTTTGGAGTATCACATCCAGTCTAAGGTGGTAAAGTTCTCCCCCACGGGGAATCGAGCCCCGGTCTCCCGCGCGACAGGCGGTGATACTCACCACTATACTACGGAGGATGCAAGAATCCTATTTCTAACCTGCTGTCTGAAGATGTAACATGTTGCCGAACCTTAGCCTATACCCATTTTTCATAGATTAAATGATCAGTTATAACAGGGAAAGCTACTGTGTTGCTTGATAAGAAAATAAATCTATCTCCCTGGCGGGGAATCGAACCCCAGTCTCCTGCGTGGCAAGCGGGGATACTCACCACTATACTACCGGGTTCTGAGTTGAGTGAGCTGATTTCTCAGATCTCAGTTTTGGCAAGTTAAATAATCTATGTTGTTCACGGATCATGCGGTAAGGGGGTATAGCTCAGTGGCAAAGCATTCGACTGCAGATCGAGAGGTCCCCGGTTCAACTCCGGGTGCCCCCTGTTTTACTCCACTAACATGAGAACTTCATGACATATAAGCCATATTGCCATGATTTTTTACCGATTTTAAACAAAATATATTCATTTGGGTTCTTCTGGAATTCTAATCCAAGCATACAATTTAAATGAAATTTCTTTCCGTATTTGTGATTAATAAGAGATAGAGACCTAAAAGGGATCTGATTTTTAAATGATTTATTGTGGTACACTGCTTGATCCCTGTTAATTGACGACTTTTGGAGTATCACATCCAGTCTAAGGTGGTAAAGTTCTCCCCCACGGGGAATCGAGCCCCAGTCTCCCGTGCGACAGGCGGTGATACTCACCACTATACTACAGAAGATGCAAGAATCCTATATCTAACCTGCTGTCTGAAAATGTAGCATGTTGCCGAACCTTAGCCTATACCCATTTTTCATACATTAAATGATCAGTTATAACAGGGAAAGCTACTGTGTTGCTTGATAAGAAAATAAATCTATCTCCCTGGCGGGGAATCGAACCCCAGTCTCCTGCGTGGCAATCGGGGATACTCACCACTATACTACCGAGTTCTGAGTTGAGTGAGCTGATTTCTCAGTTTTGGCAAGTTAAATAATCTATGTTGTTCACGGATCATGCGGTAAGGGGGTATAGCTCAGTGGCAGAGCATTCGACTGCAGATCGAGAGGTCCCCGGTTCAACTCCGGGTGCCCCCTGTTTTACTCCACTAACATGAGAACTTCATGACATAAAAGCCATATTGCCATGATTTTTTACCGATTTTAAACAAAATATATTCATTTGGGTTCTTCTGAAATTCTAATCCAAGCATACAATTTAAATGAAATTTCTTTCCGTATTTGTGATTAATAAGATATAGAGACCTAAAAGGGACCTGATTTTTAAATGATTTATTATGGTACACTGCTTGATTCCTGTTAATTGACGACTTTTGAAGTATCACATCCAGCCTAAGGTGGTAAAGTTCCCCCCCCCCCACGGGCTCTTCTGGAATTCTAATCCAAGCATACAATTTAAATGAAATTTCTTTCCGTATTTGTGATTAATAAGAGATAGAGACCTAAAAGGGACCTGATTTTTAAATGATTTATTGTGGTACACTGCTTGATTCCTGTTAATTGACGACTTTTGGAGTATAACATCCAGTCTAAGGTGGTGAAGTTCTCCCCCACGGGGAATCGAGCCCCGGTCTCCCGCGCGACAGGCGGTGATACTCACCACTATACTACGGAGGATGCAAGAATCCTATTTCTAACCTGCTGTCTGAAGATGTAACATGTTGCCGAACCTTAGCCTATACCCATTTTTCATAGATTAAATGATCAGTTATAACAGGGAAAGCTACTGTGTTGCTTGATAAGAAAATAAATCTATCTCCCTGGCGGGGAATCGAACCCCAGTCTCCTGCGTGGCAATCGGGGATACTCACCACTATACTACCGAGTTCTGAGTTGAGTGAGCTGATTTCTCAGTTTTGGCAAGTTAAATAATCTATGTTGTTCACGGATCATGCGGTAAGGGGGTATAGCTCAGTGGCAGAGCATTCGACTGCAGATCGAGAGGTCCCCGGTTCAACTCCGGGTGCCCCCTGTTTTACTCCACTAACATGAGAACTTCATGACATAAAAGCCATATTGCCATGATTTTTTACCGATTTTAAACAAAATATATTCATTTGGGTTCTTCTGAAATTCTAATCCAAGCATACAATTTAAATGAAATTTCTTTCCGTATTTGTGATTAATAAGATATAGAGACCTAAAAGGGACCTGATTTTTAAATGATTTATTATGGTACACTGCTTGATTCCTGTTAATTGACGACTTTTGGAGTATCACATCCAGCCTAAGGTGGTAAAGTTCCCCCCCACGGGCTCTTCTGGAATTCTAATCCAAGCATACAATTTAAATGAAATTTCTTTCCGTATTTGTGATTAATAAGAGATAGAGACCTAAAAGGGATCTGATTTTTAAATGATTTATTGTGGTACACTGCTTGATTCCTGTTAATTGACGACTTTTGGAGTATCACATCCAGTCTAAGGTGGTAAAGTTCTCCCCCACGGGGAATCGAGCCCCAGTCTCCCGCGCGACAGGCGGTGATACTCACCACTATACTACAGAAGATGCAAGAATCCTATATCTAACCTGCTGTCTGAAAATGTAGCATGTTGCCGAACCTTAGCCTATACCCATTTTTCATGCATTAAATGATCAGTTATAACAGGGAAAGCTACTGTGTTGCTTGATAAGAAAATAAATCTATCTCCGTGGCGGGGAATCGAACCCCAGTCTCCTGCGTGGCAAGCGGGGATACTCACCACTATACTACCGAGTTCAGAGTTGAGTGGGCTGATTTCTCAGATCTCAGTTTTGTCAAGTTGAATAATCTATGTTGTTCACGGATCATGCTGTAATGGGATATAGCTCAGTGGCAGAGCATTCGACTGCAGATCGAGAGGTCCCCGGTTCAACTCCGGGTGCCCCCTGTTTTACTCCACTAACATGAGAACTTCATGACATAAAAGCCATATTGCCATGATTTTTTACCGATTTTAAACAAAATATATTCATTTGGGTTCTTCTGAAATTCTAATCCAAGCATACAATTTAAATGAAATTTCTTTCCGTATTTGTGATTAATAAGAGATAGAGACCTAAAAGGGACCTGATTTTTAAATGATTTATTGTGGTACACTGCTTGATTCCTGTTAATTGACGACTTTTGGAGTATAACATCCAGTCTAAGGTGGTAAAGTTCTCCCCCACGGGGAATCGAGCCCCGGTCTCCCGCGCGACAGGCGGTGATACTCACCACTATACTACGGAGGATGCAAGAATCCTATTTCTAACCTGCTGTCTGAAGATGTAACATGTTGCCGAACCTTAGCCTATACCCATTTTTCATAGATTAAATGATCAGTTATAACAGGGAAAGCTACTGTGTTGCTTGATAAGAAAATAAATCTATCTCCCTGGCGGGGAATCGAACCCCAGTCTCCTGCGTGGCAAGCGGGGATACTCACCACTATACTACCGAGTTCAGAGTTGAGTGGGCTGATTTCTCAGATCTCAGTTTTGTCAAGTTAAATAATCTATGTTGTTCACGGATCATGCGGTAAGGGGGTATAGCTCAGTGGCAGAGCATTCGACTGCAGATCGAGAGGTCCCCGGTTAAACTCCGGGTGCCCCCTGTTTTACTCCACTAACATGAGAACTTCATAACATATAAGCCATATTGCCATGATTTTTTACCGATTTTAAACAAAATATATTCATTTGGGTTCTTCTGGAATTCTAATCCAAGCATACAATTTAAATGAAATTTATTTCCGTATTTGTGATTAATAAGAGATAGAGACCTAAAAGGGACCTGATTTTTAAATGATTTATTGTGGTACACTGCTTAATTCATGTTAATTGACGACTTTTGGAGTATCACATCCAGTCTAAGGTGGTAAAGTTCTCCCCCACGGGGAATCGAGCCCCGGTCTCCCGCGCGACAGGCGGTGATACTCACCACTATACTACAGAGGATGCAAGAATCCTATATCTAACCTGCTGTCTGAAAATGTAGCATGTTGCCGAACCTTAGCCTATACCCATTTTTCATACATTAAATGATCAGTTATAACAGGGAAAGCTACTGTGTTGCTTGATAAGAAAATAAATCTAACTCCCTGGCGGGGAATCGAACCCCAGTCTCCTGCGTGGCAAGCGGGGATACTCACCACTATACTACCGGGTTCTGAGTTGAGTGAGCTGATTTCTCAGATCTCAGTTTTGGCAAGTTAAATAATCTATGTTGTTCACGGATCATGCGGTAAGGAGGTATAGCTCAGTGGCAGAGCATTCGACTGCAGATCGAGAGGTCCCCGGTTCAACTCCGGGTGCCCCCTGTTTTACTCCACTAACATGAGAACTTCATGACATATAAGCCATATTGCCGGGCGGGGGCCCTAGGGTAGTGGTTAGCACCGCTGCCTTTCACGCCAGAGTCCGGGGTTCGGTTCCCGGTCTCGGCGGTTTGAAAGAAACAAAAATTGTTTCTTCCCCATCCACGTGTGAAAGTTAGTATTGTGGGGAGCCTCCGTGACCGAGAGGTAGCGTGCTCGGCCTCAGACCGCCAGGGCTCGAATTTCGAATCCTGTGTCTGGAGGACAGTGTCATCTCAATCATCTCACCATCCTCAGGAGGTTCTCCTGGCCCAGTTTAGCCTATATGTGCACAAAGGTGGCCTAAAGCCCGATTCATTTCATTTATAAGCCATATTGCCATGATTTTTTACCGATTTTAAACAAAATATATTCATTTGGGTTCTTCTGGAATTCTAATCCAAGCATACAATTTAAATGAAATTTCTTTCCGTATTTGTGATTAATAAGAGATAGAGACCTAAAAGGGATCTGATTTTAAAATGATTTATTGTGGTACACTGCTTGATTCCTGTTAATTGACGACTTTTGGAGTATCACATCCAGTCTAAGGTGGTAAAGTTCTCCCCCACGGGGAATCGAGCCCCAGTCTCCCGCGCGACAGGCGGTGATACTCACCACTATACTACAGAAGATTCAAGAATCCTATATCTAACCTGCTGTCTGAAAAAGTAGCATGTTGCCGAACCTTAGCCTATACCCATTTTTCATACATTAAATGATCAGTTATAACAGGGAAAGCTACTGTGTTGCTTGATAAGAAAATAAATCTATCTCCCTGGCGGGGAATCGAACCCCAGTCTCCTGCGTGGCAAGCGGGGATACTCACCACTATACTACCGAGTTCTGAGTTGAGTTAGCTGATTTCTCAGTTTTGGCAAGTTAAATAATCTATGTTGTTCACGGTTCATGCGGTAAGGGGGTATAGCTCAGTGGCAGAGCATTCGACTGCAGATCGAGAGGTCCCCGGTTCAACTCCGGGTGCCCCCTGTTTTACTCCACTAGCATGAGAACTTCATGACATAAAAGCCATATTGCCATGATTTTTACCGATTTTAAACAAAATATATTCATTTGGGTTCTTCTGAAATTCTAATCCAAGCATACAATTTAAATGAAAGTTCTTTCCGTATTTGTGATTATTAAGATATAGAGACCTAAAAGGGACCTGATTTTTAAATGATTTATTATGGTACACTGCTTGATTCCTGTTAATTGACGACTTTTGGAGTATCACATCCAGCCTAAGGTGGTAAAGTTCTCCCCCAATGGGAATCAAGCCCCGGTCTCCCGCGCGACAGGCGGTGATACTCACCACTATACTACAGAGGATGCAAGAATCCTATATCTAACCTGCTGTCTGAAGATGTAACATGTTGCCGAACCTTAGCCTATACCCATTTTTCATAGATTAAATGATCAGTTATAACAGGGAAAGCTACTGTGTTGCTTGATAAGAAAATAAATCTATCTCCCTGGCGGGGAATCGAACCCCAGTCCCCTGCGTGGCAAGCGGGGATACTCACCACTTTACTACCGAGTTCAGAGTTGAGTGGGCTGATTTCTCAGATCTCAGTTTTGTCAAGTTAAATAATCTATGTTGTTCACGGATCATGCGGTAAGGGGGTATAGCTCAGTGGCAGAGCATTCGACTGCAGATCGAGAGGTCCCCGGTTCAACTCCGGCTGCCCCCTGTTTTACTCCACTAACATGAGAACTTCATAACATATAAGCCATATTGCCATGACTTTTTACCGATTTTAAACAAAATATATTCATTTGGGTTCTTCTGGAATTCTAATCCAAGCATACAATTTAAATGAAATTTCTTTCCGTATTTGTGATTAATAAGAGATAGAGACCTAAAAGGGACCTGATTTTTAAATGATTTATTGTGGTACACTGCTTAATTCCTGTTAATTGACGACTTTTGGAGTATCACATCCAGTCTAAGGTGGTAAAGTTCTCCCCCACGGGGAATCGAGCCCCGGTCTCCCGCGCGACAGGCGGTGATACTCACCACTATACTACAGAGGATGCAAGAATCCTATATCTAACCTGCTGTCTGAAAATGTAGCATGTTGCCGAACCTTAGCCTATACCCATTTTTCATACATTAAATGATCAGTTATAACAGGGAAAGCTACTGTGTTGCTTGATAAGAAAATAAATCTATCTCCCTGGCGGGGAATCGAACCCCAGTCTCCTGCGTGGCAAGCGGGGATACTCACCACTATACTACCGAGTTCTGAGTTGAGTGAGCTGATTTCTCAGTTTTGGCAAGTTAAATAATCTATGTTGTTCACGGATCATGCGGTAAGGGGGTATAGCTCAGTAGCAGAGCATTCGACTGCAGATCGAGAGGTCCCCGGTTCAACTCCGGCTGCCCCCTGTTTTACTCCACTAACATGAGAACTTCATGACATAAAAGCCATATTGCCATGATTTTTTACCGATTTTAAACAAAATATATTCATTTGGGTTCCTTTGAAATTCTAATCCAAGCATACAATTTAAATGAAATTTCTTTCCGTATTTGTGATTAATAAGATATAGAGACCTAAAAGGGACCTGATTTTTAAATGATTTATTATGGTACACTGCTTGATTCCTGTTAATTGACGACTTTTGGAGTATCACATCCAGCCTAAGGTGGTAAAGTTCTCCCCCACGGGTTCTTCTGGAATTCTAATCCAAGCATACAATTTAAATGAAATTTCTTTCCGTATTTGTGAATAATAAGATATAGAGACCTGAAAGGGACCTGATTTTTAAATGATTTATTATGGTACACTGCTTGATTCCTGTTAATTGACGACTTTTGGAGTATCACATCCAGCCTAAGGTGGTAAAGTTCTCACCCAATGGGAATCGAGCCCCGGTCTCCCGCGCGACAGGCGGTGATACTCACCACTATACTACAGAGGATGCAAGAATCCTATATCTAACCTGCTGTCTGAAGATGTAGCATGTTGTCGAACCTTAGCCTATACCCATTTTTCATGCATTAAATGATCAGTTCTAACAGAGAAAGCTACTGTGTTGCTTGATAAGAAAATAAATATATCTCCGTGGCGGGGAATCGAACCCCAGTCTCCTGCGTGGCAAGCGGGGATACTCACCACTATACTACCGAGTTCAGAGTTGAGTGGGCTGATTTCTCAGATCTCAGTTTTGTCAAGTTAAATAATCTATGTTGTTCACGGATCATGCGGTAAGGGGGTATAGCTCAGTGGCAGAGCATCCGACTGCAGATCGAGAGGTCCCCGGTTCAACTCCGGGTGCTCCCTGTTTTACTCCACTAACATGAGAACTTCATGACATAAAAGCCATATTGCCATGATTTTTTACCGATTTTAAACAAAATATATTCATTTGGGTTCTTCTGAAATTCTAATCCAAGCATACAATTTAAATGCAATTTCTTTCCGTATTTGTGATTAATAAGAGATAGAGACCTAAAAGGGACCTGATTATTAAATGATTTATTGTGGTACACTGCTTGATTCCTGTTAATTGACGACTTTTGGAGTATAACATCCAGTCTAAGGTGGTAAAGTTCTCCCCCACGGGTTCTTCTGGAATTCTAATCCAAGCATACAATTTAAATGAAATTTCTTTCCGTATTTGTGATTAATAAGATATAGAGACCTGAAAGGGACCTGATTTTTAAATGATTTATTATGGTACACTGCTTGATTCCTGTTAATTGACGACTTTTGGAGTATCACATCCAGCCTAAGGTGGTAAAGTTCTCCCCCAATGGGAATCGAGCCCCGGTCTCCCGCGCGACAGGCGGTGATACTCACCACTATACTACAGAGGATGCAAGAATCCTATATCTAACCTGCTGTCTGAAGATGTAGCATGTTGTCGAACCTTAGCCTATACCCATTTTTCATGCATTAAATGATCAGTTCTAACAGAGAAAGCTACTGTGTTGCTTGATAAGAAAATAAATCTATCTCCGTGGCGGGGAATCGAACCCCAGTCTCCTGCGTGGCAAGCGGGGATGCTCACCACTATACTACCGAGTTCAGAGTTGAGTGGGCTGATTTCTCAGATCTCAGTTTTGTCAAGTTAAATAATCTATGTTGTTCACGGATCATGCGGTAAGGGGGTATAGCTCAGTGGCAGAGCATTCGACTGCAGATCGAGAGGTCCCCGGTTCAACTCCGGGTGCTCCCTGTTTTACTCCACTAACATGAGAACTTCATGACATAAAAGCCATATTGCCATGATTTTTTACCGATTTTAAACAAAATATATTCATTTGGGTTCTTCTGAAATTCTAATCCAAGCATACAATTTAAATGCAATTTCTTTCCGTATTTGTGATTAATAAGAGATAGAGACCTAAAAGGGACCTGATTTTTAAATGATTTATTGTGGTACACTGCTTGATTCCTGTTAATTGACGACTTTTGGAGTATAACATCCAGTCTAAGGTGGTAAAGTTCTCCCCCACGGGGAATCGAGCCCCGGTCTCCCGCGCGACAGGCGGTGATACTCACCACTATACAACAGAGGATGCAAGAATCCTATATCTAACCTGCTGTCTGTAGATGTAACATGTTGCCGAACCTTAGCCTATACCCATTTTTCATACATTAAATGATCAGTTATAACAGGGAAAGCTACTGTGTTGCTTGATAAGAAAATAAATCTATCTCCCTGGCGGGGAATCGAACCCCAGTCTCCTGCGTGCAAGCGGGGATACTCACCACTATACTACCGAGTTCAGAGTTGAGTGGGCTGATTTCTCAGATCTCAGTTTTGTCAAGTTAAATAATCTATGTTGTTCACGGATCATGCGGTAAGGGGGTATAGCTCAGTGGCAGAGCATTCGACTGCAGATCGAGAGGTCCCCGGTTCAACTCCGGGTGCCCCCTGTTTTACTCCACTAACATGAGAACTTCATGACATAAAAGCCATATTGCCATGATTTTTTACCGATTTTAAACAAAATATATTCATTTGGGTTCTTCTGAAATTCTAATCCAAGCATACAATTTAAATGAAATTTCTTTCCGTATTTGTGATTAATAAGAGATAGAGACCTAAAAGGGACCTGATTTTTAAATGATTTATTGTGGTACACTGCTTAATTCCTGTTAATTGACGACTTTTGGAGTATCACATCCAGTCTAAGGTGGTAAAGTTCTCCCCCACGGGGAATCGAGCCCCGGTCTCCCGCGCGACAGGCGGTGATACTCACCACTATACTACAGAGGATGCAAGAATCCTATATCTAACCTGCTGTCTGAAAATGTAGCATGTTGCCGAACCTTAGCCTATACCCATTTTTCATACAATAAATGATCAGTTATAACAGGGAAAGCTACTGTGTTGCTTGATAAGAAAATAAATCTAACTCCCTGGCGGGGAATCGAACCCCAGTCTCCTGCGTGGCAAGCGGGGATACTCACCACTATACTACTGGGTTCTGAGTTGAGTGAGCTGATTTCTCAGATCTCAGTTTTGGCAAGTTAAATAATCTATGTTGTTCACGGATCATGCGGTAAGGAGGTATAGCTCAGTGGCAGAGCATTCGACTGCAGATCGAGAGGTCCCCGGTTCAACTCCGGGTGCCCCCTGTTTTACTCCACTAACATGAGAACTTCATGACATATAAGCCATATTGCCATGATTTTTTACCGATTTTAAACAAAATATATTCATTTGGGTTCTTCTGGAATTCTAATCCAAGCATACAATTTAAATGAAATTTCTTTCCGTATTTGTGATTAATAAGAGATAGAGACCTAAAAGGGATCTGATTTTAAAATGATTTATTGTGGTACACTGCTTGATTCCTGTTAATTGACGACTTTTGGAGTATCACATCCAGTCTAAGGTGGTAAAGTTCTCCCCCACGGGGAATCGAGCCCCAGTCTCCCGCGCGACAGGCGGTGATACTCACCACTATACTACAGAAGATGCAAGAATCCTATATCTAACCTGCTGTCTGAAAAAGTAGCATGTTGCCGAACCTTAGCCTATACCCATTTTTCATACATTAAATGATCAGTTATAACAGGGAAAGCTACTGTGTTGCTTGATAAGAAAATAAATCTATCTCCCTGGCGGGGAATCGAACCCCAGTCTCCTGCGTGGCAAGCGGGGATACTCACCACTTTACTACCGAGTTCAGAGTTGAGTGGGCTGATTTCTCAGATCTCAGTTTTGTCAAGTTAAATAATCTATGTTGTTCACGGATCATGCGGTAAGGGGGTATAGCTCAGTGGCAGAGCATTCGACTGCAGATCGAGAGGTCCCCGGTTCAACTCCGGGTGCCCCCTGTTTTACTCCACTAACATGAGAACTTCATAACATATAAGCCATATTGCCATGACTTTTTACCGATTTTAAACATAATATATTCATTTGGGTTCTTCTGGAATTCTAATCCAAGCATACAATTTAAATGAAATTTCTTTCCGTATTTGTGATTAATAAGAGATAGAGACCTAAAAGGGACCTGATTTTTAAATGATTTATTGTGGTACACTGCTTAATTCCTGTTAATTGACGACTTTTGGAGTATCACATCCAGTCTAAGGTGGTAAAGTTCTCCCCCACGGGGAATCGAGCCCCGGTCTCCCGCGCGACAGGCGGTGATACTCACCACTATACTACAGAGGATGCAAGAATCCTATATCTAACCTGCTGTCTGAAAATGTAGCATGTTGCCGAACCTTAGCCTATACCCATTTTTCATACATTAAATGATCAGTTATAACAGGGAAAGCTACTGTGTTGCTTGATAAGAAAATAAATCTATCTCCCTGGCGGGGAATCGAACCCCAGTCTCCTGCGTGGCAAGCGGGGATACTCACCACTATACTACCGAGTTCTGAGTTGAGTGAGCTGATTTCTCAGTTTTGGCAAGTTAAATAATCTATGTTGTTCACGGATCATGCGGTAAGGGGGTATAGCTCAGTGGCAGAGCATTCGACTGCAGATCGAGAGGTCCCCGGTTCAACTCCGGGTGCCCCCTGTTTTACTCCACTAACATGAGAACTTCATGACATAAAAGCCATATTGCCATGATTTTTACCGATTTTAAACAAAATATATTCATTTGGGTTCCTTTGAAATTCTAATCCAAGCATACAATTTAAATGAAATTTCTTTCCGTATTTGTGATTAATAAGATATAGAGACCTAAAAGGGACCTGATTTTTAAATGATTTATTATGGTACACTGCTTGATTCCTGTTAATTGACGACTTTTGGAGTATCACATCCAGCCTAAGGTGGTAAAGTTCTCCCCCACGGGTTCTTCTGGAATTCTAATCCAAGCATACAATTTAAATGAAATTTCTTTCCGTATTTGTGATTAATAAGATATAGAGACCTGAAAGGGACCTGATTTTTAAATGATTTATTATGGTACACTGCTTGATTCCTGTTAATTGACGACTTTTGGAGTATCACATCCAGCCTAAGGTGGTAAAGTTCTCCCCCAATGGGAATCGAGCCCCGGTCTCCCGCGCGACAGGCGGTGATACTCACCACTATACTACAGAGGATGCAAGAATCCTATATCTAACCTGCTGTCTGAAGATGTAGCATGTTGTCGAACCTTAGCCTATACCCATTTTTCATGCATTAAATGATCAGTTCTAACAGAGAAAGCTACTGTGTTGCTTGATAAGAAAATAAATCTATCTCCGTGGCGGGGAATCGAACCCCAGTCTCCTGCGTGGCAAGCGGGGATACTCACCACTATACTACCGAGTTCAGAGTTGAGTGGGCTGATTTCTCAGATCTCAGTTTTGTCAAGTTAAATAATCTATGTTGTTCACGGATCATGCGGTAAGGGGGTATAGCTCAGTGGCAGAGCATTCGACTGCAGATCGAGAGGTCCCCGGTTCAACTCCGGGTGCTCCCTGTTTTACTCCACTAACATGAGAACTTCATGACATAAAAGCCATATTGCCATGATTTTTTACCGATTTTAAACAAAATATATTCATTTGGGTTCTTCTGAAATTCTAATCCAAGCATACAATTTAAATGCAATTTCTTTCCGTATTTGTGATTAATAAGAGATAGAGACCTAAAAGGGATCAGATTTTTAAATGATTTATTGTGGTACACTGCTTGATTCATGTTAATTGACGACTTTTGGAGTATCACATCCAGTCTAAGGTGGTAAAGTTCTCCCCCACGGGGAATCGAGCCCCAGTCTCCCGCGCGACAGGCGGTGATACTCACCACTATACTACAGAAGATGCAAGAATCCTATTTCTAACCTGCTGTCTGAAAATGTAGCATGTTGCCGAACCTTAGCCTATACCCATTTTTCATACATTAAATGATCAGTTATAACAGGGAAAGCTACTGTGTTGCTTGATAAGAAAATAAATTTAACTCCCTGGCGGGGAATCGAACCCCAGTCTCCTGCGTGGCAAGCGGGGATACTCATCACTATACTACCGAGTTCTGAGTTGAGTGAGCTGATTTCTCAGTTTTGGCAAGTTAAATAATCTATGTTGTTCACGGATCATGCGGTAAGGGGGTATAGCTCAGTGGCAGAGCATTCGACTGCAGATCGAGAGGTCCCCGGTTCAACTCCGGGTGCCCCCTGTTTTACTCCATTAACATGAGAACTTCATGACTTAAAAGCCATATTGCCATGATTTTTTACCGATTTTAAACAAAATATATTCATTTGGGTTCTTCTGAAATTCTAATCCAAGCATACAATTTAAATTAAATTTCTTTCCGTATTTGTGATTAATAAGATATAGATACCTAAAAGGGACCTGATTTTTAAATGATTTATTATGGTACACTGCTTGATTCCTGTTAATTGACGACTTTTGGAGTATCACATCCAGCCTAAGGTGGTAAAGTTCTCCCCCACGGGTTCTTCTGGAATTCTAATCCAAGCATACAATTTAAATGAAATTTCTTTCCGTATTTGTGATTAATAAGAGATAGAGACCTAAAAGGGATCTGATTTTTAAATGATTTATTGTGGTACACTGCTTGATTCCTGTTAATTGACGACTTTTGGAGTATCACATCCAGTCTAAGGTGGTAAAGTTCTCCCCCACAGGGGAATCGAGCCCCAGTCTCCCGCGCGACAGGCGGTGATACTCACCACTATACTACAGAAGATGCAAGAATCCTATATCTAACCTGCTGTCTGAAAAAGTAGCATGTTGCCGAACCTTAGCCTATACCCATTTTTCATACATTAAATGATCAGTTATAACAGGGAAAGCTACTGTGTTGCTTGATAAGAAAATAAATCTATCTCCCTGGCGGGGAATCGAACCCCAGTCTCCTGCGTGGCAAGCGGGGATACTCACCACTATACTACCGAGTTCTGAGTTGAGTGAGCTGATTTCTCAGTTTTGGCAAGTTAAATAATCTATGTTGTTCACGGATCATGCGGTAAGGGGGTATAGCTCAGTGGCAGAGCATTCGACTGCAGATCGAGAGGTCCCCGGTTCAACTCCGGGTGCCCCCTGTTTTACTCCACTAACATGAGAACTTCATAACATATAAGCCATATTGCCATGACTTTTTACCGATTTTAAACAAAATATATTCATTTGGGTTCTTCTGGAATTCTAATCCAAGCATACAATTTAAATGAAATTTCTTTCCGTATTTGTGATTAATAAGAGATAGAGACCTAAAAGGGACCTGATTTTTAAATGATTTATTGTGGTACACTGCTTAATTCCTGTTAATTGACGACTTTTGGAGTATCACATCCAGTCTAAGGTGGTAAAGTTCTCCCCCACGGGAAATCGAGCCCCGGTCTCCCGCGCGACAGGCGGTGATACTCACCACTATACTACAGAGTATGCAAGAATCCTATATCTAACCTGCTGTCTGAAAATGTAGCATGTTGCCGAACCTCAGCCTATACCCATTTTTCATACATTAAATGATCAGTTATAACAGGGAAAGCTACTGTGTTGCTTGATAAGAAAATAAATCTATCTCCCTGGCGGGGAATCGAACCCCAGTCTCCTTCGTGGCAAGCGGGGATACTCACCACTATACTACCGGGTTCTGAGTTGAGTGAGCTGATTTCTCAGATCTCAGTTTTGGCAAGTTAAATAATCTATGTTGTTCACGGATCATGCGGTAACGGGGTATAGCTCAGTGGCAGAGCATTCGACTGCAGATCGAGAGGTCCCCGGTTCAACTCCGGGTGCCCCCTGTTTTACTCCACTAACATGAGAACTTCATGACATATAAGCCATATTGCCATGATTTTTTACCGATTTTAAACAAAATATATTCATTTGGGTTCTTCTGGAATTCTAATCCAAGCATACAATTTAAATGAAATTTCTTTCCGTATTTGTGATTAATAAGAGATAGAGACCTAAAAGGGATCTGATTTTTAAATGATTTATTGTGGTACACTGCTTGATTCCTGTTAATTGACGACTTTTGGAGTATCACATCCAGTCTAAGGTGGTAAAGTTCTCCCCCACGGGGAATCGAGCCCCAGTCTCCCGCGCGACAGGCGGTGATACTCACCACTATACTACAGAAGATGCAAGAATCCTATATCTAACCTGCTGTCTGAAAATGTAGCATGTTGCCGAACCTTAGCCTATACCCATTTTTCATACATTAAATGATCAGTTATAACAGGGAAAGCTACTGTGTTGCTTGATAAGAAAATAAATCTAACTCCCTGGCGGGGAATCGAACCCCAGTCTCCTGCGTGGCAAGCGGGGATACTCACCACTATACTACCGAGTTCTGAGTTGAGTGAGCTGATTTCTCAGTTTTGGCAAGTTAAATAATCTATGTTGTTCACGGATCATGCGGTAAGGGGGTATAGCTCAGTGGCAGAGCATTCGACTGCAGATCGAGAGGTCCCCGGTTCAACTCCGGGTGCCCCCTGTTTTACTCCACTAACATGAGAACTTCATGACATAAAAGCCATATTGCCATGATTTTTTACCGAATTTAAACAAAATATATTCATTTGGGTTCTTCTGAAATTCTAATCCAAGCATACAATTTAAATGAAATTTCTTTCCGTATTTGTGATTAATAAGATATAGAGACCTAAAAGGGACCTGATTTTTAAATGATTTATTATGGTACACTGCTTGATTCCTGTTAATTGACGACTTTTGGAGTATCACATCCAGCCTAAGGTGGTAAAGTTCTCCCCCACGGGTTCTTCTGGAATTCTAATCCAAGCATACAATTTAAATGAAATTTATTTCCGTATTTGTGATTAATAAGAGATAAAGACCTAAAAGGGATCTGATTTTTAAATGATTTATTGTGGTACACTGCTTGATTCCTGTTAATTGACGACTTTTGGAGTATCACATCCAGTCTAAGGTGGTAAAGTTCTCCCCCACAGGGGAATCGAGCCCCAGTCTCCCGCGCGACAGGCGGTGATACTCACCACTATACTACAGAAGATGCAAGAATCCTATATCTAACCTGCTGTCTGAAAAAGTAGCATGTTGCCGAACCTTAGCCTATACCCATTTTTCATACATTAAATGATCAGTTATAACAGGGAAAGCTACTGTGTTGCTTGATAAGAAAATAAATCTATCTCCCTGGCGGGGAATCGAACCCCAGTCTCCTGCGTGGCAAGCGGGGATACTCACCACTATACTACCGAGTTCTGAGTTGAGTGAGCTGATTTCTCAGTTTTGGCAAGTTAAATAATCTATGTTGTTCACGGATCATGCGGTAAGGGGGTATAGCTCAGTGGCAGAGCATTCGACTGCAGATCGAGAGGTCCCCGGTTCAACTCCGGGTGCCCCCTGTTTTACTCCACTAACATGAGAACTTCATGACATAAAAGCCATATTGCCATGATTTTTACCGATTTTAAACAAAATATATTCATTTGGGTTCTTCTGAAATTATAATCCAAGCATACAATTTAAGTGAAATTTCTTTCCGTATTTGTGATTAATAAGATATAGAGACCTAAAAGGGACCTGATTTTTAAATGATTTATTATGGTACACTGCTTGATTCCTGTTAATTGACGACTTTTGGAGTATCACATCCAGCCTAAGGTGGTAAAGTTCTCCCCCAATGGGAATCGAGCCCCGGTCTCCCGCGCGACAGGCGGTGATACTCACCACTATACTACAGAGGATGCAAGAATCCTATATCTAACCTGCTGTCTGAAGATGTAACATGTTGCCGAACCTTAGCCTATACCCATTTTTCATAGATTAAATGATCAGTTATAACAGGGAAAGCTACTGTGTTGCTTGATAAGAAAATAAATCTATCTCCCTGGCGGGGAATCGAACCCCAGTCTCCTGCGTGGCAAGCGGGGATACTCACCACTATACTACCGAGTTCAGAGTTGAGTGGTCTGATTTCTCAGATCTCAGTTTTGTCAAGTTAAATAATCTATGTTGTTCACGGATCATGCGGTAAGGGGGTATAGCTCAGTGGCAGAGCATTCGACTGCAGATCGAGAGGTCCCCGGTTCAACTCCGGGTGCCCCCTGTTTTACTCCACTAACATGAGAACTTCATAACATATAAGCCATATTGCCATGACTTTTTACGGATTTTAAACAAAATATATTCATTTGGGTTCTTCTGGAATTCTAATCCAAGCATACAATTTAAATGAAATTTCTTTCCGTATTTGTGATTAATAAGAGATAGAGACCTAAAAGGGACCTGATTTTTAAATGATTTATTGTGGTACACTGCTTAATTCCTGTTAATTGACGACTTTTGGAGTATCACATCCAGTCTAAGGTGGTAAAGTTCTCCCCCACGGGGAATCGAGCCCCGGTCTCCCGCGCGACAGGCGGTGATACTCACCACTATACTACAGAGTATGCAAGAATCCTATATCTAACCTGCTGTCTGAAAATGTAGAATGTTGCCGAACCTCAGCCTATACCCATTTTTCATACATTAAATGATCAGTTATAACAGGGAAAGCTACTGTGTTGCTTGATAAGAAAATAAATCTATCTCCCTGGCGGGGAATCGAACCCCAGTCTCCTGCGTGGCAAGCGGGGATACTCACCACTATACTACCGGGTTCTGAGTTGAGTGAGCTGATTTCTCAGATCTCAGTTTTGGCAAGTTAAATAATCTATGTTGTTCACGGATCATGCGGTAAGGGGGTATAGCTCAGTGGCAGAGCATTCGACTGCAGATCGAGAGGTCCCCGGTTCAACTCCGGGTGCCCCCTGTTTTACTCCACTAACATGAGAACTTCATGACATATAAGCCATATTGCCATGATTTTTTACCGATTTTAAACAAAATATATTCATTTGGGTTCTTCTGGAATTCTAATCCAAGCATACAATTTAAATGAAATTTCTTTCCGTATTTGTGATTAATAAGAGATAGAGACCTAAAAGGGATCTGATTTTTAAATGATTTATTGTGGTACACTGCTTGATTCCTGTTAATTGACGACTTTTGGAGTATCACATCCAGTCTAAGGTGGTAAAGTTCTCCCCCACGGGGAATCGAGCCCCAGTCTCCCGCGCGACAGGCGGTGATACTCACCACTATACTACAGAAGATGCAAGAATCCTATATCTAACCTGCTGTCTGAAAATGTAGCATGTTGCCGAACCTTAGCCTATACCCATTTTTCATACATTAAATGATCAGTTATAACAGGGAAAGCTACTGTGTTGCTTGATAAGAAAATAAATCTAACTCCCTGGCGGGGAATCGAACCCCAGTCTCCTGCGTGGCAAGCGGGGATACTCACCACTATACTACCGAGTTCTGAGTTGAGTGAGCTGATTTCTCAGTTTTGGCAAGTTAAATAATCTATGTTGTTCACGGATCATGCGGTAAGGAGGTATAGCTCAGTGGCAGAGCATTCGACTGCAGATCGAGAGGTCCCCGGTTCAACTCCGGGTGCCCCCTGTTTTACTCCACTAACATGAGAACTTCATGACATAAAAGCCATATTGCCATGATTTTTTACCGAATTTAAACAAAATATATTCATTTGGGTTCTTCTGAAATTCTAATCCAAGCATACAATTTAAATGAAATTTCTTTCCGTATTTGTGATTAATAAGATATAGAGACCTAAAAGGGACCTGATTTTTAAATGATTTATTATGGTACACTGCTTGATTCCTGTTAATTGACGACTTTTGGAGTATCACATCCAGCCTAAGGTGGTAAAGTTCTCCCCCACGGGTTCTTCTGGAATTCTAATCCAAGCATACAATTTAAATGAAATTTCTTTCCGTATTTGTGATTAATAAGAGATAAAGACCTAAAAGGGATCTGATTTTTAAATGATTTATTGTGGTACACTGCTTGATTCCTGTTAATTGACGACTTTTGGAGTATCACATCCAGTCTAAGGTGGTAAAGTTCTCCCCCACAGGGGAATCGAGCCCCAGTCTCCCGCGCGACAGGCGGTGATACTCACCACTATACTACAGAAGATGCAAGAATCCTATATCTAACCTGCTGTCTGAAAAAGTAGCATGTTGCCGAACCTTAGCCTATACCCATTTTTCATACATTAAATGATCAGTTATAACAGGGAAAGCTACTGTGTTGCTTGATAAGAAAATAAATCTATCTCCCTGGCGGGGAATCGAACCCCAGTCTCCTGCGTGGCAAGCGGGGATACTCACCACTATACTACCGAGTTCTGAGTTGAGTGAGCTGATTTCTCAGTTTTGGCAAGTTAAATAATCTATGTTGTTCACGGATCATGCGGTAAGGGGGTATAGCTCAGTGGCAGAGCATTCGACTGCAGATCGAGAGGTCCCCGGTTCAACTCCGGGTGCCCCCTGTTTTACTCCACTAACATGAGAACTTCATGACATAAAAGCCATATTGCCATGATTTTTACCGATTTTAAACAAAATATATTCATTTGGGTTCTTCTGAAATTATAATCCAAGCATACAATTTAAATGAAATTTCTTTCCGTATTTGTGATTAATAAGATATAGAGACCTAAAAGGGACCTGATTTTTAAATGATTTATTATGGTACACTGCTTGATTCCTGTTAATTGACGACTTTTGGAGTATCACATCCAGCCTAAGGTGGTAAAGTTCTCCCCCAATGGGAATCGAGCCCCGGTCTCCCGCGCGACAGGCGGTGATACTCACCACTATACTACAGAGGATGCAAGAATCCTATATCTAACCTGCTGTCTGAAGATGTAACATGTTGCCGAACCTTAGCCTATACCCATTTTTCATAGATTAAATGATCAGTTATAACAGGGAAAGCTACTGTGTTGCTTGATAAGAAAATAAATCTATCTCCCTGGCGGGGAATCGAACCCCAGTCTCCTGCGTGGCAAGCGGGGATACTCACCACTATACTACCGAGTTTAGAGTTGAGTGGTCTGATTTCTCAGATCTCAGTTTTGTCAAGTTAAATAATCTATGTTGTTCACGGATCATGCGGTAAGGGGGTATAGCTCAGTGGCAGAGCATTCGACTGCAGATCGAGAGGTCCCCGGTTCAACTCCGGGTGCCCCCTGTTTTACTCCACTAACATGAGAACTTCATAACATATAAGCCATATTGCCATGACTTTTTACCGATTTTAAACAAAATATATTCATTTGGGTTCTTCTGGAATTCTAATCCAAGCATACAATTTAAATGAAATTTCTTTCCGTATTTGTGATTAATAAGAGATAGAGACCTAAAAGGGACCTGATTTTTAAATGATTTATTGTGGTACACTGCTTAATTCCTGTTAATTGACGACTTTTGGAGTATCACATCCAGTCTAAGGTGGTAAAGTTCTCCCCCCACGGGGAATCGAGCCCCGGTCTCCCGCGCGACAGGCGGTGATACTCACCACTATACTACAGAGTATGCAAGAATCCTATATCTAACCTGCTGTCTGAAAATGTAGAATGTTGCCGAACCTCAGCCTATACCCATTTTTCATACATTAAATGATCAGTTATAACAGGGAAAGCTACTGTGTTGCTTGATAAGAAAATAAATCTATCTCCCTGGCGGGGAATCGAACCCCAGTCTCCTGCGTGGCAAGCGGGGATACTCACCACTATACTACCGGGTTCTGAGTTGAGTGAGCTGATTTCTCAGATCTCAGTTTTGGCAAGTTAAATAATCTATGTTGTTCACGGATCATGCGGTAAGGGGGTATAGCTCAGTGGCAGAGCATTCGACTGCAGATCGAGAGGTCCCCGGTTCAACTCCGGGTGCCCCCTGTTTTACTCCACTAACATGAGAACTTCATGACATATAAGCCATATTGCCATGATTTTTTACCGATTTTAAACAAAATATATTCATTTGGGTTCTTCTGAAATTCTAATCCAAGCATACAATTTAAATGAAATTTCTTTCCGTATTTGTGATTAATAAGATATAGAGACCTAAAAGGGACCTGATTTTTAAATGATTTATTATGGTACACTGCTTGATTCCTGTTAATTGACGACTTTTGGAGTATCACATCCAGCCTAAGGTGGTAAAGTTCTCCCCCACGGGTTCTTCTGGAATTCTAATCCAAGCATACAATTTAAATGAAATTTCTTTCCGTATTTGTGATTAATAAGAGATAAAGACCTAAAAGGGATCTGATTTTTAAATGATTTATTGTGGTACACTGCTTGATTCCTGTTAATTGACGACTTTTGGAGTATCACATCCAGTCTAAGGTGGTAAAGTTCTCCCCCACAGGGGAATCGAGCCCCAGTCTCCCGCGCGACAGGCGGTGATACTCACCACTATACTACAGAAGATGCAAGAATCCTATATCTAACCTGCTGTCTGAAAAAGTAGCATGTTGCCGAACCTTAGCCTATACCCATTTTTCATACATTAAATGATCAGTTATAACAGGGAAAGCTACTGTGTTGCTTGATAAGAAAATAAATCTATCTCCCTGGCGGGGAATCGAACCCCAGTCTCCTGCGTGGCAAGCGGGGATACTCACCACTATACTACCGAGTTCTGAGTTGAGTGAGCTGATTTCTCAGTTTTGGCAAGTTAAATAATCTATGTTGTTCACGGATCATGCGGTAAGGGGGTATAGCTCAGTGGCAGAGCATTCGACTGCAGATCGAGAGGTCCCCGGTTCAACTCCGGGTGCCCCCTGTTTTACTCCACTAACATGAGAACTTCATGACATAAAAGCCATATTGCCATGATTTTTACCGATTTTAAACAAAATATATTCATTTGGGTTCTTCTGAAATTATAATCCAAGCATACAATTTAAATGAAATTTCTTTCCGTATTTGTGATTAATAAGATATAGAGACCTAAAAGGGACCTGATTTTTAAATGATTTATTATGGTACACTGCTTGATTCCTGTTAATTGACGACTTTTGGAGTATCACATCCAGCCTAAGGTGGTAAAGTTCTCCCCCAATGGGAATCGAGCCCCGGTCTCCCGCGCGACAGGCGGTGATACTCACCACTATACTACAGAGGATGCAAGAATCCTATATCTAACCTGCTGTCTGAAGATGTAACATGTTGCCGAACCTTAGCCTATACCCATTTTTCATAGATTAAATGATCAGTTATAACAGGGAAAGCTACTGTGTTGCTTGATAAGAAAATAAATCTATCTCCCTGGCGGGGAATCGAACCCCAGTCTCCTGCGTGGCAAGCGGGGATACTCACCACTATACTACCGAGTTCAGAGTTGAGTGGTCTGATTTCTCAGATCTCAGTTTTGTCAAGTTAAATAATCTATGTTGTTCACGGATCATGCGGTAAGGGGGTATAGCTCAGTGGCAGAGCATTCGACTGCAGATCGAGAGGTCCCCGGTTCAACTCCGGGTGCCCCCTGTTTTACTCCACTAACATGAGAACTTCATAACATATAAGCCATATTGCCATGACTTTTTACCGATTTTAAACAAAATATATTCATTTGGGTTCTTCTGGAATTCTAATCCAAGCATACAATTTAAATGAAATTTCTTTCCGTATTTGTGATTAATAAGAGATAGAGACCTAAAAGGGACCTGATTTTTAAATGATTTATTGTGGTACACTGCTTAATTCCTGTTAATTGACGACTTTTGGAGTATCACATCCAGTCTAAGGTGGTAAAGTTCTCCCCCACGGGGAATCGAGCCCCGGTCTCCCGCGCGACAGGCGGTGATACTCACCACTATACTACAGAGTATGCAAGAATCCTATATCTAACCTGCTGTCTGAAAATGTAGAATGTTGCCGAACCTCAGCCTATACCCATTTTTCATACATTAAATGATCAGTTATAACAGGGAAAGCTACTGTGTTGCTTGATAAGAAAATAAATCTATCTCCCTGGCGGGGAATCGAACCCCAGTCTCCTGCGTGGCAAGCGGGGATACTCACCACTATACTACCGGGTTCTGAGTTGAGTGAGCTGATTTCTCAGATCTCAGTTTTGGCAAGTTAAATAATCTATGTTGTTCACGGATCATGCGGTAAGGGGGTATAGCTCAGTGGCAGAGCATTCGAC
Source organism: Flabesymbios commensalis (assembly GCA_964017125.1). Taxonomy (NCBI): domain Eukaryota; kingdom Metazoa; phylum Annelida; class Polychaeta; order Terebellida; family Flabelligeridae; genus Flabesymbios; species Flabesymbios commensalis. The sequence continues at coordinate 48,503,457 of OZ024917.1, forward strand.
TGCAGATCGAGAGGTCCCCGGTTCAACTCCGGGTGCCCCCTGTTTTACTCCACTAACATGAGAACTTCATGACATATAAGCCATATTGCCATGATTTTTTACCGATTTTAAACAAAAAATATTCATTTGGGTTCTTCTGGAATTCTAATCCAAGCATACAATTTAAATGAAATTTCTTTCCGTATTTGTGATTAATAAGAGATAGAGACCTAAAAGGGATCTGATTTTTAAATGATTTATTGTGGTACACTGCTTGATTCCTGTTAATTGACGACTTTTGGAGTATCACATCCAGTCTAAGGTGGTAAAGTTCTCCCCCACGGGGAATCGAGCCCCAGTCTCCCGCGCGACAGGCGGTGATACTCACCACTATACTACAGAAGATGCAAGAATCCTATATCTAACCTGCTGTCTGAAAATGTAGCATGTTGCCGAACCTTAGCCTATACCCATTTTTCATACATTAAATGATCAGTTATAACAGGGAAAGCTACTGTGTTGCTTGATAAGAAAATAAATCTAACTCCCTGGCGGGGAATCGAACCCCAGTCTCCTGCGTGGCAAGCGGGGATACTCACCACTATACTACCGAGTTCTGAGTTGAGTGAGCTGATTTCTCAGTTTTGGCAAGTTAAATAATCTATGTTGTTCACGGATCATGCGGTAAGGGGGTATAGCTCAGTGGCAGAGCATTCGACTGCAGATCGAGAGGTCCCCGGTTCAACTCCGGGTGCCCCCTGTTTTACTCCACTAACATGAGAACTTCATGACATAAAAGCCATATTGCCATGATTTTTTACCGAATTTAAACAAAATATAGTCATTTGGGTTCTTCTGAAATTCTAATCCAAGCATGCAATTTAAATGAAATTTCTTTCCGTATTTGTGATTAATAAGATATAGAGACCTAAAAGGGACCTGATTTTTAAATGATTTATTATGGTACACTGCTTGATTCCTGTTAATTGACGACTTTTGGAGTATCACATCCAGCCTAAGGTGGTAAAGTTCTCCCCCACGGGTTCTTCTGGAATTCTAATCCAAGCATACAATTTAAATGAAATTTCTTTCCGTATTTGTGATTAATAAGAGATAGAGACCTAAAAGGGATCTGATTTTTAAATGATTTATTGTGGTACACTGCTTGATTCCTGTTAATTGACGACTTTTGGAGTATCACATCCAGTCTAAGGTGGTAAAGTTCTCCCCCACAGGGGAATCGAGCCCCAGTCTCCCGCGCGACAGGCGGTGATACTCACCACTATACTACAGAAGATGCAAGAATCCTATATCTGACCTGCTGTCTGAAAAAGTAGCATGTTGCCGAACCTTAGCCTATACCCATTTTTCATACATTAATAGATCAGTTATAACAGGGAAAGCTACTGTGTTGCTTGATAAGAAAATAAATCTATCTCCCTGGCGGGGAATCGAACCCCAGTCTCCTGCGTGGCAAGCGGGGATACTCACCACTATACTACCGAGTTCTGAGTTGAGTGAGCTGATTTCTCAGTTTTGGCAAGTTAAATAATCTATGTTGTTCACGGATCATGCGGTAAGGGGGTATAGCTCAGTGGCAGAGCATTCGACTGCAGATCGAGAGGTCCCCTGTTCAACTCCGGGTGCCCCCTGTTTTACTCCACTAACATGAGAACTTCATGACATAAAAGCCATATTGCCATGATTTTTACCGATTTTAAACAAAATATATTCATTTGGGTTCTTCTGAAATTCTAATCCAAGCATACAATTTAAATGAAATTTCTTTCCGTATTTGTGATCAATAAAAGATAGAGACCTAAAAGGGACCTGATTTTTAAATGATTTATTGTGGTACACTGCTTGATTCCTGTTAATTGACGACTTTTGGAGTATAACATCCAGTCTAAGGTGGTAAAGTTCTCCCCCACGGGGAATCGAGCCCCGGTCTCCCGCGCGACAGGCGGTGATACTCACCACTATACAACAGAGGATGCAAGAATCCTATATCTAACCTGCTGTCTGTAGATGTAACATGTTGCCGAACCTTAGCCTATACCCATTTTTCATACATTAAATGATCAGTTATAACAGGGAAAGCTACTGTGTTGCTTGATAAGAAAATAAATCTATCTCCCTGGCGGGGAATCGAACCCCAGTCTCCTGCGTGGCAAGCGGGGATACTCACCACTATACTACCGAGTTCAGAGTTGAGTGGGCTGATTTCTCAGATCTCAGTTTTGTCAAGTTAAATAATCTATGTTGTTCACGGATCATGCGGTAAGGGGGTATAGCTCAGTGGCAGAGCATTCGACTGCAGATCGAGAGGTCCCCGGTTCAACTCCGGGTGCCCCCTGTTTTACTCCACTAACATGAGAACTTCATAACATATAAGCCATATTGCCATGATTTTTTACCGATTTTAAACAAAATATATTCATTTGGGTTCTTCTGGAATTCTAATCCAAGCATACAATTTAAATGAAATTTCTTTCCGTATTTGTGATTAATAAGAGATAGAGACCTAAAAGGGATCTGATTTTTAAATGATTTATTGTGGTACACTGCTTGATTCCTGTTAATTGACGACTTTTGGAGTATCACATCCAGTCTAAGGTGGTAAAGTTCTCCCCCACAGGGGAATCGAGCCCCAGTCTCCCGCGCGACAGGCGGTGATACTCACCACTATACTACAGAAGATGCAAGAATCCTATATCTGACCTGCTGTCTGAAAAAGTAGCATGTTGCCGAACCTTAGCCTATACCCATTTTTCATACATTAATAGATCAGTTATAACAGGGAAAGCTACTGTGTTGCTTGATAAGAAAATAAATCTATCTCCCTGGCGGGGAATCGAACCCCAGTCTCCTGCGTGGCAAGCGGGGATACTCACCACTATACTACCGAGTTCTGAGTTGAGTGAGCTGATTTCTCAGTTTTGGCAAGTTAAATAATCTATGTTGTTCACGGATCATGCGGTAAGGGGGTATAGCTCAGTGGCAGAGCATTCGACTGCAGATCGAGAGGTCCCCTGTTCAACTCCGGGTGCCCCCTGTTTTACTCCACTAACATGAGAACTTCATGACATAAAAGCCATATTGCCATGATTTTTACCGATTTTAAACAAAATATATTCATTTGGGTTCTTCTGAAATTTTAATCCAAGCATACAATTTAAATGAAATTTCTTTCCGTATTTGTGATCAATAAAAGATAGAGACCTAAAAGGGACCTGATTTTTAAATGATTTATTATGGTACACTGCTTGATTCCTGTTAATTGACGACTTTTGGAGTATCACATCCAGCCTAAGGTGGTAAAGTTCTCCCCCAATGGGAATCGAGCCCCGGTCTCCCGCGCGACAGGCGGTGATACTCACCACTATACTACAGAGGATGCAAGAATCCTATATCTAACCTGCTGTCTGAAGATGTAACATGTTGCCGAACCTTAGCCTATACCCATTTTTCATAGATTAAATGATCAGTTATAACAGGGAAAGCTACTGTGTTGCTTGATAAGAAAATAAATCTATCTCCCTGGCGGGGAATCGAACCCCAGTCTCCTGCGTGGCAAGCGGGGATACTCACCACTATACTACCGAGTTTAGAGTTGAGTGGTCTGATTTCTCAGATCTCAGTTTTGTCAAGTTAAATAATCTATGTTGTTCACGGATCATGCGGTAAGGGGGTATAGCTCAGTGGCAGAGCATTCGACTGCAGATCGAGAGGTCCCCGGTTCAACTCCGGGTGCCCCCTGTTTTACTCCACTAACATGAGAACTTCATAACATATAAGCCATATTGCCATGACTTTTTACCGATTTTAAACAAAATATATTCATTTGGGTTCTTCTGGAATTCTAATCCAAGCATACAATTTAAATGAAATTTCTTTCCGTATTTGTGATTAATAAGAGATAGAGACCTAAAAGGGACCTGATTTTTAAATGATTTATTGTGGTACACTGCTTAATTCCTGTTAATTGACGACTTTTGGAGTATCACATCCAGTCTAAGGTGGTAAAGTTCTCCCCCCACGGGGAATCGAGCCCCGGTCTCCCGCGCGACAGGCGGTGATACTCACCACTATACTACAGAGTATGCAAGAATCCTATATCTAACCTGCTGTCTGAAAATGTAGAATGTTGCCGAACCTCAGCCTATACCCATTTTTCATACATTAAATGATCAGTTATAACAGGGAAAGCTACTGTGTTGCTTGATAAGAAAATAAATCTATCTCCCTGGCGGGGAATCGAACCCCAGTCTCCTGCGTGGCAAGCGGGGATACTCACCACTATACTACCGGGTTCTGAGTTGAGTTAGCTGATTTCTCAGATCTCAGTTTTGGCAAGTTAAATAATCTATGTTGTTCACGGATCATGCGGTAAGGGGGTATAGCTCAGTGGCAGAGCATTCGACTGCAGATCGAGAGGTCCCCGGTTCAACTCCGGGTGCCCCCTGTTTTACTCCACTAACATGAGAACTTCATGACATATAAGCCATATTGCCATGATTTTTTACCGATTTTAAACAAAATATATTCATTTGGGTTCTTCTGAAATTCTAATCCAAGCATACAATTTAAATGAAATTTCTTTCCGTATTTGTGATTAATAAGATATAGAGACCTAAAAGGGACCTGATTTTTAAATGATTTATTATGGTACACTGCTTGATTCCTGTTAATTGACGACTTTTGGAGTATCACATCCAGCCTAAGGTGGTAAAGTTCTCCCCCACGGGTTCTTCTGGAATTCTAATCCAAGCATACAATTTAAATGAAATTTCTTTCCGTATTTGTGATTAATAAGAGATAAAGACCTAAAAGGGATCTGATTTTTAAATGATTTATTGTGGTACACTGCTTGATTCCTGTTAATTGACGACTTTTGGAGTATCACATCCAGTCTAAGGTGGTAAAGTTCTCCCCCACAGGGGAATCGAGCCCCAGTCTCCCGCGCGACAGGCGGTGATACTCACCACTATACTACAGAAGATGCAAGAATCCTATATCTAACCTGCTGTCTGAAAAAGTAGCATGTTGCCGAACCTTAGCCTATACCCATTTTTCATACATTAAATGATCAGTTATAACAGGGAAAGCTACTGTGTTGCTTGATAAGAAAATAAATCTATCTCCCTGGCGGGGAATCGAACCCCAGTCTCCTGCGTGGCAAGCGGGGATACTCACCACTATACTACCGAGTTCTGAGTTGAGTGAGCTGATTTCTCAGTTTTGGCAAGTTAAATAATCTATGTTGTTCACGGATCATGCGGTAAGGGGGTATAGCTCAGTGGCAGAGCATTCGACTGCAGATCGAGAGGTCCCCGGTTCAACTCCGGGTGCCCCCTGTTTTACTCCACTAACATGAGAACTTCATGACATAAAAGCCATATTGCCATGATTTTTACCGATTTTAAACAAAATATATTCATTTGGGTTCTTCTGAAATTATAATCCAAGCATACAATTTAAATGAAATTTCTTTCCGTATTTGTGATTAATAAGATATAGAGACCTAAAAGGGACCTGATTTTTAAATGATTTATTATGGTACACTGCTTGATTCCTGTTAATTGACGACTTTTGGAGTATCACATCCAGCCTAAGGTGGTAAAGTTCTCCCCCAATGGGAATCGAGCCCCGGTCTCCCGCGCGACAGGCGGTGATACTCACCACTATACTACAGAGGATGCAAGAATCCTATATCTAACCTGCTGTCTGAAGATGTAACATGTTGCCGAACCTTAGCCTATACCCATTTTTCATAGATTAAATGATCAGTTATAACAGGGAAAGCTACTGTGTTGCTTGATAAGAAAATAAATCTATCTCCCTGGCGGGGAATCGAACCCCAGTCTCCTGCGTGGCAAGCGGGGATACTCACCACTATACTACCGAGTTCAGAGTTGAGTGGTCTGATTTCTCAGATCTCAGTTTTGTCAAGTTAAATAATCTATGTTGTTCACGGATCATGCGGTAAGGGGGTATAGCTCAGTGGCAGAGCATTCGACTGCAGATCGAGAGGTCCCCGGTTCAACTCCGGGTGCCCCCTGTTTTACTCCACTAACATGAGAACTTCATAACATATAAGCCATATTGCCATGACTTTTTACCGATTTTAAACAAAATATATTCATTTGGGTTCTTCTGGAATTCTAATCCAAGCATACAATTTAAATGAAATTTCTTTCCGTATTTGTGATTAATAAGAGATAGAGACCTAAAAGGGACCTGATTTTTAAATGATTTATTGTGGTACACTGCTTAATTCCTGTTAATTGACGACTTTTGGAGTATCACATCCAGTCTAAGGTGGTAAAGTTCTCCCCCACGGGGAATCGAGCCCCGGTCTCCCGCGCGACAGGCGGTGATACTCACCACTATACTACAGAGTATGCAAGAATCCTATATCTAACCTGCTGTCTGAAAATGTAGAATGTTGCCGAACCTCAGCCTATACCCATTTTTCATACATTAAATGATCAGTTATAACAGGGAAAGCTACTGTGTTGCTTGATAAGAAAATAAATCTATCTCCCTGGCGGGGAATCGAACCCCAGTCTCCTGCGTGGCAAGCGGGGATACTCACCACTATACTACCGGGTTCTGAGTTGAGTGAGCTGATTTCTCAGATCTCAGTTTTGGCAAGTTAAATAATCTATGTTGTTCACGGATCATGCGGTAAGGGGGTATAGCTCAGTGGCAGAGCATTCGACTGCAGATCGAGAGGTCCCCGGTTCAACTCCGGGTGCCCCCTGTTTTACTCCACTAACATGAGAACTTCATGACATATAAGCCATATTGCCATGATTTTTTACCGATTTTAAACAAAAAATATTCATTTGGGTTCTTCTGGAATTCTAATCCAAGCATACAATTTAAATGAAATTTCTTTCCGTATTTGTGATTAATAAGAGATAGAGACCTAAAAGGGATCTGATTTTTAAATGATTTATTGTGGTACACTGCTTGATTCCTGTTAATTGACGACTTTTGGAGTATCACATCCAGTCTAAGGTGGTAAAGTTCTCCCCCACGGGGAATCGAGCCCCAGTCTCCCGCGCGACAGGCGGTGATACTCACCACTATACTACAGAAGATGCAAGAATCCTATATCTAACCTGCTGTCTGAAAATGTAGCATGTTGCCGAACCTTAGCCTATACCCATTTTTCATACATTAAATGATCAGTTATAACAGGGAAAGCTACTGTGTTGCTTGATAAGAAAATAAATCTAACTCCCTGGCGGGGAATCGAACCCCAGTCTCCTGCGTGGCAAGCGGGGATACTCACCACTATACTACCGAGTTCTGAGTTGAGTGAGCTGATTTCTCAGTTTTGGCAAGTTAAATAATCTATGTTGTTCACGGATCATGCGGTAAGGGGGTATAGCTCAGTGGCAGAGCATTCGACTGCAGATCGAGAGGTCCCCGGTTCAACTCCGGGTGCCCCCTGTTTTACTCCACTAACATGAGAACTTCATGACATAAAAGCCATATTGCCATGATTTTTTACCGAATTTAAACAAAATATATTCATTTGGGTTCTTCTGAAATTCTAATCCAAGCATGCAATTTAAATGAAATTTCTTTCCGTATTTGTGATTAATAAGATATAGAGACCTAAAAGGGACCTGATTTTTAAATGATTTATTATGGTACACTGCTTGATTCCTGTTAATTGACGACTTTTGGAGTATCACATCCAGCCTAAGGTGGTAAAGTTCTCCCCCACGGGTTCTTCTGGAATTCTAATCCAAGCATACAATTTAAATGAAATTTCTTTCCGTATTTGTGATTAATAAGAGATAGAGACCTAAAAGGGATCTGATTTTTAAATGATTTATTGTGGTACACTGCTTGATTCCTGTTAATTGACGACTTTTGGAGTATCACATCCAGTCTAAGGTGGTAAAGTTCTCCCCCACAGGGGAATCGAGCCCCAGTCTCCCGCGCGACAGGCGGTGATACTCACCACTATACTACAGAAGATGCAAGAATCCTATATCTGACCTGCTGTCTGAAAAAGTAGCATGTTGCCGAACCTTAGCCTATACCCATTTTTCATACATTAATAGATCAGTTATAACAGGGAAAGCTACTGTGTTGCTTGATAAGAAAATAAATCTATCTCCCTGGCGGGGAATCGAACCCCAGTCTCCTGCGTGGCAAGCGGGGATACTCACCACTATACTACCGAGTTCTGAGTTGAGTGAGCTGATTTCTCAGTTTTGGCAAGTTAAATAATCTATGTTGTTCACGGATCATGCGGTAAGGGGGTATAGCTCAGTGGCAGAGCATTCGACTGCAGATCGAGAGGTCCCCTGTTCAACTCCGGGTGCCCCCTGTTTTACTCCACTAACATGAGAACTTCATGACATAAAAGCCATATTGCCATGATTTTTACCGATTTTAAACAAAATATATTCATTTGGGTTCTTCTGAAATTCTAATCCAAGCATACAATTTAAATGAAATTTCTTTCCGTATTTGTGATCAATAAAAGATAGAGACCTAAAAGGGACCTGATTTTTAAATGATTTATTGTGGTACACTGCTTGATTCCTGTTAATTGACGACTTTTGGAGTATAACATCCAGTCTAAGGTGGTAAAGTTCTCCCCCACGGGGAATCGAGCCCCGGTCTCCCGCGCGACAGGCGGTGATACTCACCACTATACAACAGAGGATGCAAGAATCCTATATCTAACCTGCTGTCTGTAGATGTAACATGTTGCCGAACCTTAGCCTATACCCATTTTTCATACATTAAATGATCAGTTATAACAGGGAAAGCTACTGTGTTGCTTGATAAGAAAATAAATCTATCTCCCTGGCGGGGAATCGAACCCCAGTCTCCTGCGTGGCAAGCGGGGATACTCACCACTATACTACCGAGTTCAGAGTTGAGTGGGCTGATTTCTCAGATCTCAGTTTTGTCAAGTTAAATAATCTATGTTGTTCACGGATCATGCGGTAAGGGGGCATAGCTCAGTGGCAGAGCATTCGACTGCAGATCGAGAGGTCCCCGGTTCAACTCCGGGTGCCCCCTGTTTTACTCCACTAACATGAGAACTTCATAACATATAAGCCATATTGCCATGATTTTTTACCGATTTTAAACAAAATATATTCATTTGGGTTCTTCTGGAATTCTAATCCAAGCATACAATTTAAATGAAATTTCTTTCCGTATTTGTGATTAATAAGAGATAGAGACCTAAAAGGGATCTGATTTTTAAATGATTTATTGTGGTACACTGCTTGATTCCTGTTAATTGACGACTTTTGGAGTATCACATCCAGTCTAAGGTGGTAAAGTTCTCCCCCACAGGGGAATCGAGCCCCAGTCTCCCGCGCGACAGGCGGTGATACTCACCACTATACTACAGAAGATGCAAGAATCCTATATCTGACCTGCTGTCTGAAAAAGTAGCATGTTGCCGAACCTTAGCCTATACCCATTTTTCATACATTAATAGATCAGTTATAACAGGGAAAGCTACTGTGTTGCTTGATAAGAAAATAAATCTATCTCCCTGGCGGGGAATCGAACCCCAGTCTCCTGCGTGGCAAGCGGGGATACTCACCACTATACTACCGAGTTCTGAGTTGAGTGAGCTGATTTCTCAGTTTTGGCAAGTTAAATAATCTATGTTGTTCACGGATCATGCGGTAAGGGGGTATAGCTCAGTGGCAGAGCATTCGACTGCAGATCGAGAGGTCCCCTGTTCAACTCCGGGTGCCCCCTGTTTTACTCCACTAACATGAGAACTTCATGACATAAAAGCCATATTGCCATGATTTTTACCGATTTTAAACAAAATATATTCATTTGGGTTCTTCTGAAATTTTAATCCAAGCATACAATTTAAATGAAATTTCTTTCCGTATTTGTGATCAATAAAAGATAGAGACCTAAAAGGGACCTGATTTTTAAATGATTTATTGTGGTACACTGCTTGATTCCTGTTAATTGACGACTTTTGGAGTATACCATCCAGTCTACTGTGGTAAAGTTCTCCCCCACGGGGAATCGAGCCCCGGTCTCCCGCGCGACAGGCGGTGATACTCACCACTATACAACAGAGGATGCAAGAATCCTATATCTAACCTGCTGTCTGTAGATGTAACATGTTGCCGAACCTTAGCCTATACCCATTTTTCATACATTAAATGATCAGTTATAACAGGGAAAGCTACTGTGTTGCTTGATAAGAAAATAAATCTATCTCCCTGGCGGGGAATCGAACCCCAGTCTCCTGCGTGGCAAGCGGGGATACTCACCACTATAATACCGAGTTCTGAGTTGAGTGAGCTGATTTCTCAGTTTTGGCAAGTTAAATAATCTATGTTGTTCACGGATCATGCGGTAAGGGGGTATAGCTCAGTGGCAGAGCATTCGACTGCAGATCGAGAGGTCCCCTGTTCAACTCCGGGTGCCCCCTGTTTTACTCCACTAACATGAGAACTTCATGACATAAAAGCCATATTGCCATTATTTTTACCGATTTTAAACAAAATATATTCATTTGGGTTCTTCTGAAATTCTAATCCAAGCATACAATTTAAATGAAATTTCTTTCCGTATTTGTGATTAATAAGAGATAGAGACCTAAAAGGGACCTGATTTTTAAATGATTTATTGTGGTACACTGCTTGATTCCTGTTAATTGACGACTTTTGGAGTATAACATCCAGTCTAAGGTGGTAAAGTTCTCCCCCACGGGGAATCGAGCCCCGGTCTCCCGCGCGACAGGCGGTGATACTCACCACTATACAACAGAGGATGCAAGAATCCTATATCTAACCTGCTGTCTGTAGATGTACCATGTTGCCGAACCTTAGCCTATGCCCATTTTTCATACATTAAATGATCAGTTATAACAGGGAAAGCTACTGTGTTGCTTGATAAGAAAATAAATCTATCTCCCTGGCGGGGAATCGAACCACAGTCTCCTGCGTGCAAGCGGGGATACTCACCACTACATGTATACTACCGAGTTCAGAGTTGAGTGGGCTGATTTCTCAGATCTCAGTTTTGTCAAGTTAAATAATCTATGTTGTTCACTCCATAAAAGCCATATTGCCATGATTTTTTACCGATTTTAAACAAAATATATTCATTTGGGTTCTTCTGAAATTCTAATCCAAGCATACAATTTAAATGAAATTTCTTTCCGTATTTGTGATTAATAAGAGATAGAGACCTAAAAGGGACCTGATTTTTAAATGATTTATTGTGGTACACTGCTTGATTCCAGTTAATTGACGACTTTTGGAGTATCACATCCAGTCTAAGGTGGTAAAGTTCTCCCCCACAGGGAATCGAGCCCTGGTCTCCCGCGCGACAGGCGGTGATACTCACCACTATACTACAGAGGATGCAAAAATCCTATATCTAACCTGCTGTCTGAAGATGTAGCATGTTGCCGAACCTTAGCCTATACCCATTTTTCATACATTAAATGATCAGTTATAACAGGAAAAGCTACTGTGTTGCTTGATAAGAAAATAAATCTATCTCCCTGGCGGGGAATCGAACCCCAGTCTCCTGCGTGGCAAGCGGGGATACTCACCACTATACTACCGGGTTCTGAGTTGAGTGAGCTGATTTCTCAGATCTCAGTTTTGTCAAGTTAAATAATCTATGTTGTTCACTCCATAAAAGCCATATTGCCATGATTTTTTACCGATTTTAAACAAAATATATTCATTTGGGTTCTTCTGAAATTCTAATCCAAGCATGCAATTTAAATGAAATTTCTTTCCGTATTTGTGATTAATAAGAGATAGAGACCTAAAAGGGACCTGATTTTTAAATGATTTATTGTGGTACACTGCTTGATTCCTGTTAATTGACGACTTTTGGAGTATAACATCCAGTCTAAGGTGGTAAAGTTCTCCCCCACGGGGAATCGAGCCCCGGTCTCCCGCGCGACAGGCGGTGATACTCACCACTATACAACAGAGGATGCAAGAATCCTATATCTAACCTGCTGTCTGTAGATGTAACATGTTGCCGAACCTTAGCCTATACCCATTTTTCATACATTAAATGATCAGTTATAACAGGGAAAGCTACTGTGTTGCTTGATAAGAAAATAAATCTATCTCCCTGGCGGGGAATCGAACCCCAGTCTCCTGCGTGCAAGCGGGGATACTCACCACTACATGTATACTACCGAGTTCAGAGTTGAGTGGGCTGATTTCTCAGATCTCAGTTTTGTCAAGTTAAATAATCTATGTTGTTCACGGATCATGCGGTAAGGGGGTATAGCTCAGTGGCAGAGCATTCGACTGCAGATCGAGAGGTCCCCGGTTCAACTCCGGGTGCCCCCTGTTTTACTCCACTAACATGAGAACTTCATGACATAAAAGCCATATTGCCATGATTTTTTACCGATTTTAAACAAAATATATTCATTTGGGTTCTTCTGAAATTCTAATCCAAGCATACAATTTAAATGAAATTTCTTTCCGTATTTGTGATTAATAAGAGATAGAGACCTAAAAGGGACCTGATTTTTAAATGATTTATTGTGGTACACTGCTTGATTCCAGTTAATTGACGACTTTTGGAGTATCACATCCAGTCTAAGGTGGTAAAGTTCTCCCCCACAGGGAATCGAGCCCTGGTCTCCCGCGCGACAGGCGGTGATACTCACCACTATACTACAGAGGATGCAAAAATCCTATATCTAACCTGCTGTCTGAAGATGTAGCATGTTGCCGAACCTTAGCCTATACCCATTTTTCATACATTAAATGATCAGTTATAACAGGAAAAGCTTCTGTGTTGCTTGATAAGAAAATAAATCTATCTCCCTGGCGGGGAATCGAACCCCAGTCTCCTGCGTGGCAAGCGGGGATACTCACCACTATACTACCGGGTTCTGAGTTAAGTGAGCTGATTTCTCAGATCTCAGTTTTGGCAAGTTAAATAATCTATGTTGTTCACGGATCATGCGGTAAGGGGGTATAGCTCAGTGGCAGAGCATTCGACTGCAGATCAAGAGGTCCCCGGTTCAACTCCGGGTGCCCCCTGTTTTACTCCACTAACATGAGAACTTCATGACATATAAGCCATATTGCCATGATTTTTTACCGATTTTAAACAAAATATATTCATTTGGGTTCTTCTGGAATTCTAATCCAAGCATACAATTTAAATGAAATTTCTTTCCGTATTTGTGATTAATAAGAGATAGAGACCTAAAAGGGATCTGATTTTTAAATGATTTATTGTGGTACACTGCTTGATTCCTGTTAATTGACGACTTTTGGAGTATCACATCCAGTCTAAGGTGGTAAAGTTCTCCCCCACGGGGAATCGAGCCCCAGTCTCCCGCGCGACAGGCGGTGATACTCACCACTATACTACAGAAGATGCAAGAATCCTATATCTAACCTGCTGTCTGAAAATGTAGCATGTTGCCGAACCATAGCCTATGCCCATTTTTCATACATTAAATGATCAGTTATAACAGGGAAAGCTACTGTGTTGCTTGATAAGAAAATAAATCTATCTCCCTGGCGGGGAATCGAACCCCAGTCTCCTGCGTGGCAAGCGGGGATACTCACCACTATACTACCGAGTTCTGAGTTGAGTGAGCTGATTTCTCAGATCTCAGTTTTGACAAGTAAAATAATCTATGTTGTTCACGGATCATGCGGTAAGGGGGTATAGCTCAGTGGCAGAGCATTCGACTGCAGATCGAGAGGTCCCCGGTTCAACTCCGGGTGCCCCCTGTTTTACTCCACTAACATGAGAACTTCATGACATAAAAGCCATATTGCCATGATTTTTCACCGATTTTAAACAAAATATATTCATTTGGGTTCTTCTGAAATTCTAATCCAAGCATACAATTTAAATGAAATTTCTTTCCGTATTTGTGATTAATAAGATATAGAGACCTAAAAGGGACCTGATTTTTAAATGATTTATTATGGTACACTGCTTGATTCCTGTTAATTGACGACTTTTGGAGTATCACATCCAGCCTAAGGTGGTAAAGTTCTCCCCCACGGGTTCTTCTGGAATTCTAATCCAAGCATACAATTTAAATGAAATTTCTTTCCGTATTTGTGATTAATAAGAGATAGAGACCTAAAAGGGATCTGATTTTTAAATGATTTATTGTGGTACACTGCTTGATTTCTGTTAATTGACGACTTTTGGAGTATCACATCCAGTCTAAGGTGGTAAAGTTCTCCCCCACGGGGAATCGAGCCCCAGTCTCCCGCGCGACAGGCGGTGATACTCACCACTATACTACAGAAGATGCAAGAATCCTATATCTAACCTGCTGTCTGAAAATGTAGCATGTTGCCGAACCTTAGCCTATACCCATTTTTCATGCATTAAATGATCAGTTATAACAGGGAAAGCTACTGTGTTGCTTGATAAGAAAATAAATCTATCTCCGTGGCGGGGAATCGAACCCCAGTCTCCTGCGTGGCAAGCGGGGATACTCACCACTATACTACCGAGTTCAGAGTTGAGTGGGCTGATTTCTCAGATCTCAGTTTTGTCAAGTTAAATAATCTATGTTGTTCACGGATCATGCGGTAAGGGGGTATAGCTCAGTGGCAGAGCATTCGACTGCAGATCGAGAGGTCCCCGGTTCAACTCCGGGTGCCCCCTGTTTTACTCCACTAACATGAGAACTTCATGACATAAAAGCCATATTGCCATGATTTTTTACCGATTTTAAACAAAATATATTCATTTGGGTTCTTCTGAAGTTCTAATCCAAGCATACAATTTAAATGAAATTTCTTTCCGTATTTGTGATTAATAAGAGATAGAGACCTAAAAGGGACCTGATTTTTAAATGATTTATTGTGGTACACTGCTTGATTCCTGTTAATTGACGACTTCTGGAGTATAACATCCAGTCTAATGTGGTAAAGTTCTCCCCCACGGGGAATCGAGCCCCGGTCTCCCGCGCGACAGGCGGTGATACTCACCACTATACTACAGAGGATGCAAGAATCCTATATCTAACCTGCTGTCTGAAGATGTAACATGTTGCCGAACCTTAGCCTATACCCATTTTTCATAGATTAAATGATCAGTTATAACAGGGAAAGCTACTGTGTTGCTTGATAAGAAAATAAATCTATCTCCCTGGCGGGGAATCGAACCCCAGTCTCCAGCGTGGCAAGCGGGGATACTCACCACTATACTACCGAGTTCTGAGTTGAGTGAGCTGATTTCTCAGTTTTGGCAAGTTAAATAATCTATGTTGTTCACGGATCATGCGGTAAGGGGGTATAGCTCAGTGGCAGAGCATTCGACTGCAGATCGAGAGAACTCCGGGTGCCCCCTGTTATACTCCACTAACATGAGAACTTCATGACATAAAAGCCATATTGCCATGATTTTTACTAATTTTAAACAAAATATATTCATTTGGGTTCTTCTGAAATTCTAATCCAAGCATACAATTTAAATGAAATTTCTTTCCGTATTTGTGATTAATAAGAGATAGAGACCTAAAAGGGACCTGATTTTTAAATGATTTATTGTGGTACACTGCTTGATTCCTGTTAATTGACGACTTTTGGAGTATAACATCCAGTCTAAGGTGGTAAAGTTCTCCCCCACGGGGAATCGAGCCCCGGTCTCCCGCGCGACAGGCGGTGATACTCACCACTATGCAACAGAGGATGCAAGAATCCTATATCTAACGTGCTGTCTGTAGATGTAACATGTTGCCGAACCTTAGCCTATACCCATTTTTCATACATTAAATGATCAGTTATAACAGGGAAAGCTACTGTGTTGCTTGATAAGAAAATAAATCTATCTCCCTGGCGGGGAATCGAACCCCAGTCTCCTGCGTGCAAGCGGGGATACTCACCACTATACTACCGAGTTCAGAGTTGAGTGGGCTGATTTCTCAGATCTCAGTTTTGTCAAGTTAAATAATCTATGTTGTTCACGGATCATGCGGTAAGGGGGTATAGCTCAGTGGCAGAGCATTCGACTGCAGATCGAGAGGTACCCGGTTCAACTCCGGGTGCCCCCTGTTTTACTCCACTAACATGAGAACTTTATGACATAAAAGCCATATTGCCATGATTTTTTACCGATTTTAAACAAAATATATTCATTTGGGTTCTTCTGAAATTCTAATCCAAGCATACAATTTAAATGAAATTTCTTTCCGTATTTGTGATTAATAAGAGATAGAGACCTAAAACGGACCTGATTTTTAAATGATTTATTGTGGTACACTGCTTGATTCCTGTTAATTGACGACTTCTGGAGTATAACATCCAGTCTAATGTGGTAAAGTTCTCCCCCACGGGGAATCGAGCCCCGGTCTCCCGCGCGACAGGCGGTGATACTCACCACTATACTACAGAGGATGCAAGAATCCTATATCTAACCTGCTGTCTGAAGATGTAACATGTTGCCGAACCTTAGCCTATACCCATTTTTCATAGATTAAATGATCAGTTATAACAGGGAAAGCTACTGTGTTGCTTGATAAGAAAATAAATCTATCTCCCTGGCGGGGAATCGAACCCCAGTCTCCTGCGTGGCAAGCGGGGATACTCACCACTATACTACCGAGTTCTGAGTTGAGTGAGCTGATTTCTCAGTTTTGGCAAGTTAAATAATCTATGTTGTTCACGGATCATGCGGTAAGGGGGTATAGCTCAGTGGCAGAGCATTCGACTGCAGATCGAGAGGTCCCCGGTTCAACTCCGGGTGCCCCCTGTTATACTCCAATAACATGAGAACTTCATGACATAAAAGCCATATTGCCATGATTTTTACTGATTTTAAACAAAATATATTCATTTGGGTTCTTCTGAAATTCTAATCCAAGCATACAATTTAAATGAAATTTCTTTCCGTATTTGTGATTAATAAGATATAGAGACCTAAAAGGGACCTGATTTTTAAATGATTTATTATGGTACACTGCTTGATTCCTGTTAATTGACGACTTTTGGAGTATCACATCCAGCCTAAGGTGGTAAAGTTCTCCCCCAATGGGAATCGAGCCGCGGTCTCCCGCGCGACAGGCGGTGATACTCACCACTATACTACAGAGGATGCAAGAATCCTATATTTAACCTGCTATCTGAAGATGTAGCATGTTGCCGAACCTTAGCCTATACCCATTTTTCATGCATTAAATGATCAGTTATAACAGGGAAAGCTACTGTGTTGCTTGATAAGAAAATAAATCTATCTCCGTGGCGGGGAATCGAACCCCAGTCTCCTGCGTGGCAAGCGGGGATACTCACCACTATACTACCGAGTTCAGAGTTGAGTGGGCTGATTTCTCAGATCTCAGTTTTGTCAAGTTAAATAATCTATGTTGTTCACGGATCATGCGGTAAGGGGGTATAGCTCAGTGGCAGAGCATTCGACTGCAGATCGAGAGGTCCCCGGTTCAACTCCGGGTGCCCCCTGTTTTACTCCACTAACATGAGAACTTCATGACATAAAAGCCATATTGCCATGATTTTTTACCGATTTTAAACAAAATATATTCATTTGGGTTTTTCTGAAATTCTAATCCAAGCATACAATTTAAATGAAATTTCTTTCCGTATTTGTGATTAATAAGAGATAGAGACCTAAAAGGGACCTGATTTTTAAATGATTTATTGTGGTACACTGCTTGATTCCTGTTAATTGACGACTTTTGGAGTATAACATCCAGTCTAAGGTGGTAAAGTTCTCCCCCACGGGGAATCGAGCCCCGGTCTCCCGCGCGACAGGCGGTGATACTCACCACTATACAACAGAGGATGCAAGAATCCTATAGGGCCTATCTAACGTGCTGTCTGTAGATGTAACATGTTGCCGAACCTTAGCCTATACCCATTTTTCATACATTAAATGATCAGTTATAACAGGGAAAGCTACTGTGTTGCTTGATAAGAAAATAAATCTATCTCCCTGGCGGGGAATCGAACCCCAGTCTCCTGCGTGCAAGCGGGGATACTCACCACTATACTACCGAGTTCAGAGTTGAGTGGGCTGATTTCTCAGATCTCAGTTTTGTCAAGTTAAATAATCTATGTTGTTCACGGATCATGCGGTAATGGGGTATAGCTCAGTGGCAGAGCATTCGACTGCAGATCGAGAGGTACCCGGTTCAACTCCGGGTGCCCCCTGTTTTACTCCACTAACATGAGAACTTTATGACATAAAAACCATATTGCCATGATTTTTTACCGATTTTAAACAAAATATATTCATTTGGGTTCTTCTGAAATTCTAATCCAAGCATACAATTTAAATGAAATTTCTTTCCGTATTTGTGATTAATAAGAGATAGAGACCTAAAAGGGACCTGATTTTTAAATGATTTATTGTGGTACACTGCTTGATTCCAGTTAATTGACGACTTTTGGAGTATCACATCCAGTCTAAGGTGGTAAAGTTCTCCCCCACAGGGAATCGAACCCTGGTCTCCCGCGCGACAGGCGGTGATACTCACCACTATACTACAGAGGATGCAAAAATCCTATATCTAACCTGCTGTCTGAAGATGTAGCATGTTGCCGAACCTTAGCCTATACCCATTTTTCATACATTAAATGATCAGTTATAACAGGGAAAGCTACTGTGTTGCTTGATAAGAAAATAAATCTATCTCCCTGGCGGGGAATCGAACCCCAGTCTCCTGCGTGGCAAGCGGGGATACTCACCACTATACTACCGGGTTCTGAGTTGAGTGAGCTGATTTCTCAGATCTCAGTTTTGGCAAGTTAAATAATCTATGTTGTTCACGGATCATGCGGTAAGGGGGTATAGCTCAGTGGCAGAGCATTCGACTGCAGATCGAGAGGTCCCCGGTTCAACTCCGGGTGCCCCCTGTTTTACTCCACTAACATGAGAACTTCATGACATATAAGCCATATTGCCATGATTTTTTACCGATTTTAAACAAAATATATTCATTTGGGTTCTTCTGGAATTCTGATCCAAGCATACAATTTAAATGAAATTTCTTTCCGTATTTGTGATTAATAAGAGATAGAGACCTAAAAGGGACCTGATTTTTAAATGATTTATTGTGGTACACTGCTTGATTCCAGTTAATTGACGACTTTTGGAGTATCACATCCAGTCTAAGGTGGTAAAGTTCTCCCCCACAGGGAATCGAGCCCTGGTCTCCCGCGCGACAGGCGGTGATACTCACCACTATACTACAGAAGATGCAAGAATCCTATATCTAACCTGCTGTCTGAAAATGTAGCATGTTGCCGAACCTTAGCCTATACCCATTTTTCATACATTAAATGATCAGTTATAACAGGGAAAGCTACTGTGTTGCTTGATAAGAAAATAAATCTATCTCCCTGGCGGGGAATCGAACCCCAGTCTCCTGCTTGGCAAGCGGGGATACTCACCACTATACTACCGGGTTCTGAGTTGAGTGAGCTGATTTCTCAGATCTCAGTTTTGGCAAGTTAAATAATCTATGTTGTTCACGGATCATGCGGTAAGGGGGTATAGCTCAGTGGCAGAGCATTCGACTGCAGATCGAGAGGTCCCCGGTTCAACTCCGGGTGCCCCCTGTTTTACTCCACTAACATGAGAACTTCATGACATATAAGCCATATTGCCATGATTTTTTACCGATTTTAAACAAAATATATTCATTTGGGTTCTTCTGGAATTCTAATCCAAGCATACAATTTAAATGAAATTTCTTTCCGTATTTGTGATTAATAAGAGATAGAGACCTAAAAGGGACCTGATTTTTAAATGATTTATTGTGGTACACTGCTTGATTCCAGTTAATTGACGTTTTTTGGAGTATCACATCCAGTCTAAGGTGGTAAAGTTCTCCCCCACAGGGAATCGAGCCCTGGTCTCCCGCGCGACAGGCGGTGATACTCACCACTATACTACAGAAGATGCAAGAATCCTATATCTAACCTGCTGTCTGAAAATGTAGCATGTTGCCGAACCTTAGCCTATACCCATTTTTCATACATTAAATGATCAGTTATAACAGGGAAAGCTACTGTGTTGCTTGATAAGAAAATAAATCTATCTCCCTGGCGGGGAATCGAACCCCAGTCTCCTGCGTGGCAAGCGGGGATACTCACCACTATACTACCGAGTTCTGAGTTGAGTGAGCTGATTTCTCAGATCTCAGTTTTGGCAAGTTAAATGATCTATGTTGTTCACGGATCATGCGGTAAGGGGGTATAGCTCAGTGGCAGAGCATTCGACTGCAGATCGAGAGGTCCCCGGTTCAACTCCGGGTGCCCCCTGTTTTACTCCACTAACATGAGAACTTCATGACATAAAAGCCATATTGCCATGATTTTTTACCGATTTTAAACAAAATATATTCATTTGGGTTCTTCTGAAATTCTAATCCAAGCATACAATTTAAATGAAATTTCTTTCCGTATTTGTGATTAATAAGATATAGAGACCTAAAAGGGACCTGATTTTTAAATGATTTATTATGGTACACTGCTTGATTCCTGTTAATTGACGACTTTTGGAGTATCACATCCAGCCTAAGGTGGTAAAGTTCTCTCCCACGGGTTCTTCTGGAATTCTAATCCAAGCATACAATTTAAATGAAATTTCTTTCCGTATTTGTGATTAATAAGAGATAGAGACCTAAAAGGGACCTGATTTTTAAATGATTTATTGTGGTACACTGCTTGATTCCAGTTAATTGACGACTTTTGGAGTATCACATCCAGTCTAAGGTGGTAAAGTTCTCCCCCACAGGGAATCGAGCCCTGGTCTCCCGCGCGACAGGCGGTGATACTCACCACTATACTACAGAAGATGCAAGAATCCTATATCTAACCTGCTGTCTGAAAATGTAGCATGTTGCCGAACCTTAGCCTATACCCATTTTTCATACATTAAATGATCAGTTATAACAGGGAAAGCTACTGTGTTGCTTGATAAGAAAATAAATCTATCTCCCTGGCGGGGAATCGAACCCCAGTCTCCTGCGTGGCAAGCGGGGATACTCACCACTATACTACCGAGTTCTGAGTTGAGTGAGCTGATTTCTCAGATCTCAGTTTTGGCAAGTTAAATAATCTATGTTGTTCACGGATCATGCGGTAAGGGGGTATAGCTCAGTGGCAGAGCATTCGACTGCAGATCGAGAGGTCCCCGGTTCAACTCCGGGTGCCCCCTGTTTTACTCCACTAACATGAGAACTTCATGACATAAAAGCCATATTGCCATGATTTTTTACCGATTTTAAACAAAATATATTCATTTGGGTTCTTCTGAAATTCTAATCCAAGCATACAATTTAAATGAAATTTCTTTCCGTATTTGTGATTAATAAGATATAGAGACCTAAAAGGGACCTGATTTTTAAATGATTTATTATGGTACACTGCTTGATTCCTGTTAATTGACGACTTTTGGAGTATCACATCCAGCCTAAGGTGGTAAAGTTCTCTCCCACGGGTTCTTCTGGAATTCTAATCCAAGCATACAATTTAAATGAAATTTCTTTCCGTATTTGTGATTAATAAGAGATAGAGACCTAAAAGGGATCTGATTTTTAAATGATTTATTGTGGTACACTGCTTGATTCCTGTTAATTGACGACTTTTGGAGTATCACATCCAGTCTAAGGTGGTAAAGTTCTCCCCCACGGGGAATCGAGCCCCAGTCTCCCGCGCGACAGGCGGTGATACTCACCACTATACTACAGAAGATGCAAGAATCCTATATCTAACCTGCTGTCTGAAAATGTAGCATGTTGCCGAACCTTAGCCTATACCCATTTTTCATGCATTAAATGATCAGTTATAACAGGGAAAGCTACTGTGTTGCTTGATAAGAAAATAAATCTATCTCCGTGGCGGGGAATCGAACCCCAGTCTCCTGCGTGGCAAGCGGGGATACTCACCACTATAATACCGAGTTCAGAGTTGAGTGGGCTGATTTCTCAGATCTCAGTTTTGTCAAGTTAAATAATCTATGTTGTTCACGGATCATGCGGTAAGGGGGTATAGCTCAGTGGCAGAGCATTCAACTGCAGATCGAGAGGTCCCCGGTTCAACTCCGGGTGCCCCCTGTTTTACTCCACTAACATGAGAACTTCATGACATAAAAGCCATATTGCCATGATTTTTTACCGATTTTAAACAAAATATATTCATTTGGGTTCTTCTGAAATTCTAATCCAAGCATACAGTTTAAATGAAATTTCTTTCCGTATTTGTGAATAATAAGAGATAGAGACCTAAAAGGGACCTGATTTTTAAATGATTTATTGTGGTACACTGCTTGATTCCTGTTAATTGACGACTTCTGGAGTATAACATCCAGTCTAAGGTGGTAAAGTTCTCCCCCACGGGGAATCGAGCCCCGGTCTCCCGCGCGACAGGCGGTGATACTCACCACTATACTACAGAGGATGCAAGAATCCTATATCTAACCTGCTGTCTGAAGATGTAACATGTTGCCGAACCTTAGCCTATACCCATTTTTCATAGATTCAATGATCAGTTATAACAGGGAAAGCTACTGTGTTGCTTGATAAGAAAATAAATCTATCTCCCTGGCGGGGAATCGAACCCCAGTCTCCTGCGTGGCAAGCGGGGATACTCACCACTATACTACCGAGTTCTGAGTTGAGTGAGCTGATTTCTCAGATCTCAGTTTTGGCAAGTTAAATAATCTATGTTGTTCACGGATCATGCGGTAAGGGGGTATAGCTCAGTGGCAGAGCATTCGACTGCAGATCGAGAGGTCCCCGGTTCAACTCCGGGTGCCCCCTGTTTTACTCCACTAACATGAGAACTTCATGACATAAAAGCCATATTGCCATGATTTTTTACCGATTTTAAACAAAATATATTCATTTGGGTTCTTCTGAAATTCTAATCCAAGCATACAATTTAAATGAAATTTCTTTCCGTATTTGTGATTAATAAGATATAGAGACCTAAAAGGGACCTGATTTTTAAATGATTTATTATGGTACACTGCTTGATTCCTGTTAATTGACGACTTTTGGAGTATCACATCCAGCCTAAGGTGGTAAAGTTCTCTCCCACGGGTTCTTCTGGAATTCTAATCCAAGCATACAATTTAAATGAAATTTCTTTCCGTATTTGTGATTAATAAGAGATAGAGACCTAAAAGGGACCTGATTTTTAAATGATTTATTGTGGTACACTGCTTGATTCCAGGTAATTGACGACTTTTGGAGTATCACATCCAGTCTAAGGTGGTAAAGTTCTCCCCCACAGGAAATCGAGCCCTGGTCTCCCGCGCGACAGGCGGTGATACTCACCACTATACTACAGAAGATGCAAGAATCCTATATCTAACCTGCTGTCTGAAAATGTAGCATGTTGCCGAACCTTAGCCTATACCCATTTTTCATACATTAAATGATCAGTTATAACAGGGAAAGCTACTGTGTTGCTTGATAAGAAAATAAATCTATCTCCCTGGCGGGGAATCGAACCCCAGTCTCCTGCGTGGCAAGCGGGGATACTCACCACTATACTACCGAGTTCTGAGTTGAGTGAGCTGATTTCTCAGATCTCAGTTTTGGCAAGTTAAATAATCTATGTTGTTCTCGGATCATGCGGTAAGGGGGTATAGCTCAGTGGCAGAGAATTCGACTGCAGATCGAGAGGTCCCCGGTTCAACTCCGGGTGCCCCCTGTTTTACTCCACTAACATGAGAACTTCATGACATAAAAGCCATATTGCCATGATTTTTCACCGATTTTAAACAAAATATATTCATTTGGGTTCTTCTGAAATTCTAATCCAAGCATACAATTTAAATGAAATTTCTTTCCGTATTTGTGATTAATAAGATATAGAGACCTAAAAGGGACCTGATTTTTAAATGATTTATTATGGTACACTGCTTGATTCCTGTTAATTGACGACTTTTGGAGTATCACATCCAGCCTAAGGTGGTAAAGTTCTCCCCCACGGGTTCTTCTGGAATTCTAATCCAAGCATACAATTTAAATGAAATTTCTTTCCGTATTTGTGATTAATAAGAGATAGAGACCTAAAAGGGATCTGATTTTTAAATGATTTATTGTGGTACACTGCTTGATTTCTGTTAATTGACGACTTTTGGAGTATCACATCCAGTCTAAGGTGGTAAAGTTCTCCCCCACGGGGAATCGAGCCCCAGTCTCCCGCGCGACAGGCGGTGATACTCACCACTATACTACAGAAGATGCAAGAATCCTATATCTAACCTGCTGTCTGAAAATGTAGCATGTTGCCGAACCTTAGCCTATACCCATTTTTCATGCATTAAATGATCAGTTATAACAGGGAAAGCTACTGTGTTGCTTGATAAGAAAATAAATCTATCTCCGTGGCGGGGAATCGAACCCCAGTCTCCTGCGTGGCAAGCGGGGATACTCACCACTATACTACCGAGTTCAGAGTTGAGTGGGCTGATTTCTCAGATCTCAGTTTTGTCAAGTTAAATAATCTATGTTGTTCACGGATCATGCGGTAAGGGGGTATAGCTCAGTGGCAGAGCATTCGACTGCAGATCGAGAGGTCCCCGGTTCAACTCCGGGTGCCCCCTGTTTTACTCCACTAACATGAGAACTTCATGACATAAAAGCCATATTGCCATGATTTTTTACCGATTTTAAACAAAATATATTCATTTGGGTTCTTCTGAAGTTCTAATCCAAGCATACAATTTAAATGAAATTTCTTTCCGTATTTGTGATTAATAAGAGATAGAGACCTAAAAGGGACCTGATTTTTAAATGATTTATTGTGGTACACTGCTTGATTCCTGTTAATTGACGACTTCTGGAGTATAACATCCAGTCTAATGTGGTAAAGTTCTCCCCCACGGGGAATCGAGCCCCGGTCTCCCGCGCGACAGGCGGTGATACTCACCACTATACTACAGAGGATGCAAGAATCCTATATCTAACCTGCTGTCTGAAGATGTAACATGTTGCCGAACCTTAGCCTATACCCATTTTTCATAGATTAAATGATCAGTTATAACAGGGAAAGCTACTGTGTTGCTTGATAAGAAAATAAATCTATCTCCCTGGCGGGGAATCGAACCCCAGTCTCCAGCGTGGCAAGCGGGGATACTCACCACTATACTACCGAGTTCTGAGTTGAGTGAGCTGATTTCTCAGTTTTGGCAAGTTAAATAATCTATGTTGTTCACGGATCATGCGGTAAGGGGGTATAGCTCAGTGGCAGAGCATTCGACTGCAGATCGAGAGAACTCCGGGTGCCCCCTGTTATACTCCACTAACATGAGAACTTCATGACATAAAAGCCATATTGCCATGATTTTTACTAATTTTAAACAAAATATATTCATTTGGGTTCTTCTGAAATTCTAATCCAAGCATACAATTTAAATGAAATTTCTTTCCGTATTTGTGATTAATAAGAGATAGAGACCTAAAAGGGACCTGATTTTTAAATGATTTATTGTGGTACACTGCTTGATTCCTGTTAATTGACGACTTTTGGAGTATAACATCCAGTCTAAGGTGGTAAAGTTCTCCCCCACGGGGAATCGAGCCCCGGTCTCCCGCGCGACAGGCGGTGATACTCACCACTATGCAACAGAGGATGCAAGAATCCTATATCTAACGTGCTGTCTGTAGATGTAACATGTTGCCGAACCTTAGCCTATACCCATTTTTCATACATTAAATGATCAGTTATAACAGGGAAAGCTACTGTGTTGCTTGATAAGAAAATAAATCTATCTCCCTGGCGGGGAATCGAACCCCAGTCTCCTGCGTGCAAGCGGGGATACTCACCACTATACTACCGAGTTCAGAGTTGAGTGGGCTGATTTCTCAGATCTCAGTTTTGTCAAGTTAAATAATCTATGTTGTTCACGGATCATGCGGTAAGGGGGTATAGCTCAGTGGCAGAGCATTCGACTGCAGATCGAGAGGTACCCGGTTCAACTCCGGGTGCCCCCTGTTTTACTCCACTAACATGAGAACTTTATGACATAAAAGCCATATTGCCATGATTTTTTACCGATTTTAAACAAAATATATTCATTTGGGTTCTTCTGAAATTCTAATCCAAGCATACAATTTAAATGAAATTTCTTTCCGTATTTGTGATTAATAAGAGATAGAGACCTAAAACGGACCTGATTTTTAAATGATTTATTGTGGTACACTGCTTGATTCCTGTTAATTGACGACTTCTGGAGTATAACATCCAGTCTAATGTGGTAAAGTTCTCCCCCACGGGGAATCGAGCCCCGGTCTCCCGCGCGACAGGCGGTGATACTCACCACTATACTACAGAGGATGCAAGAATCCTATATCTAACCTGCTGTCTGAAGATGTAACATGTTGCCGAACCTTAGCCTATACCCATTTTTCATAGATTAAATGATCAGTTATAACAGGGAAAGCTACTGTGTTGCTTGATAAGAAAATAAATCTATCTCCCTGGCGGGGAATCGAACCCCAGTCTCCTGCGTGGCAAGCGGGGATACTCACCACTATACTACCGAGTTCTGAGTTGAGTGAGCTGATTTCTCAGTTTTGGCAAGTTAAATAATCTATGTTGTTCACGGATCATGCGGTAAGGGGGTATAGCTCAGTGGCAGAGCATTCGACTGCAGATCGAGAGGTCCCCGGTTCAACTCCGGGTGCCCCCTGTTATACTCCAATAACATGAGAACTTCATGACATAAAAGCCATATTGCCATGATTTTTACTGATTTTAAACAAAATATATTCATTTGGGTTCTTCTGAAATTCTAATCCAAGCATACAATTTAAATGAAATTTCTTTCCGTATTTGTGATTAATAAGATATAGAGACCTAAAAGGGACCTGATTTTTAAATGATTTATTATGGTACACTGCTTGATTCCTGTTAATTGACGACTTTTGGAGTATCACATCCAGCCTAAGGTGGTAAAGTTCTCCCCCAATGGGAATCGAGCCGCGGTCTCCCGCGCGACAGGCGGTGATACTCACCACTATACTACAGAGGATGCAAGAATCCTATATTTAACCTGCTATCTGAAGATGTAGCATGTTGCCGAACCTTAGCCTATACCCATTTTTCATGCATTAAATGATCAGTTATAACAGGGAAAGCTACTGTGTTGCTTGATAAGAAAATAAATCTATCTCCGTGGCGGGGAATCGAACCCCAGTCTCCTGCGTGGCAAGCGGGGATACTCACCACTATACTACCGAGTTCAGAGTTGAGTGGGCTGATTTCTCAGATCTCAGTTTTGTCAAGTTAAATAATCTATGTTGTTCACGGATCATGCGGTAAGGGGGTATAGCTCAGTGGCAGAGCATTCGACTGCAGATCGAGAGGTCCCCGGTTCAACTCCGGGTGCCCCCTGTTTTACTCCACTAACATGAGAACTTCATGACATAAAAGCCATATTGCCATGATTTTTTACCGATTTTAAACAAAATATATTCATTTGGGTTTTTCTGAAATTCTAATCCAAGCATACAATTTAAATGAAATTTCTTTCCGTATTTGTGATTAATAAGAGATAGAGACCTAAAAGGGACCTGATTTTTAAATGATTTATTGTGGTACACTGCTTGATTCCTGTTAATTGACGACTTTTGGAGTATAACATCCAGTCTAAGGTGGTAAAGTTCTCCCCCACGGGGAATCGAGCCCCGGTCTCCCGCGCGACAGGCGGTGATACTCACCACTATACAACAGAGGATGCAAGAATCCTATAGGGCCTATCTAACGTGCTGTCTGTAGATGTAACATGTTGCCGAACCTTAGCCTATACCCATTTTTCATACATTAAATGATCAGTTATAACAGGGAAAGCTACTGTGTTGCTTGATAAGAAAATAAATCTATCTCCCTGGCGGGGAATCGAACCCCAGTCTCCTGCGTGCAAGCGGGGATACTCACCACTATACTACCGAGTTCAGAGTTGAGTGGGCTGATTTCTCAGATCTCAGTTTTGTCAAGTTAAATAATCTATGTTGTTCACGGATCATGCGGTAATGGGGTATAGCTCAGTGGCAGAGCATTCGACTGCAGATCGAGAGGTACCCGGTTCAACTCCGGGTGCCCCCTGTTTTACTCCACTAACATGAGAACTTTATGACATAAAAACCATATTGCCATGATTTTTTACCGATTTTAAACAAAATATATTCATTTGGGTTCTTCTGAAATTCTAATCCAAGCATACAATTTAAATGAAATTTCTTTCCGTATTTGTGATTAATAAGAGATAGAGACCTAAAAGGGACCTGATTTTTAAATGATTTATTGTGGTACACTGCTTGATTCCAGTTAATTGACGACTTTTGGAGTATCACATCCAGTCTAAGGTGGTAAAGTTCTCCCCCACAGGGAATCGAACCCTGGTCTCCCGCGCGACAGGCGGTGATACTCACCACTATACTACAGAGGATGCAAAAATCCTATATCTAACCTGCTGTCTGAAGATGTAGCATGTTGCCGAACCTTAGCCTATACCCATTTTTCATACATTAAATGATCAGTTATAACAGGGAAAGCTACTGTGTTGCTTGATAAGAAAATAAATCTATCTCCCTGGCGGGGAATCGAACCCCAGTCTCCTGCGTGGCAAGCGGGGATACTCACCACTATACTACCGGGTTCTGAGTTGAGTGAGCTGATTTCTCAGATCTCAGTTTTGGCAAGTTAAATAATCTATGTTGTTCACGGATCATGCGGTAAGGGGGTATAGCTCAGTGGCAGAGCATTCGACTGCAGATCGAGAGGTCCCCGGTTCAACTCCGGGTGCCCCCTGTTTTACTCCACTAACATGAGAACTTCATGACATATAAGCCATATTGCCATGATTTTTTACCGATTTTAAACAAAATATATTCATTTGGGTTCTTCTGGAATTCTGATCCAAGCATACAATTTAAATGAAATTTCTTTCCGTATTTGTGATTAATAAGAGATAGAGACCTAAAAGGGACCTGATTTTTAAATGATTTATTGTGGTACACTGCTTGATTCCAGTTAATTGACGACTTTTGGAGTATCACATCCAGTCTAAGGTGGTAAAGTTCTCCCCCACAGGGAATCGAGCCCTGGTCTCCCGCGCGACAGGCGGTGATACTCACCACTATACTACAGAAGATGCAAGAATCCTATATCTAACCTGCTGTCTGAAAATGTAGCATGTTGCCGAACCTTAGCCTATACCCATTTTTCATACATTAAATGATCAGTTATAACAGGGAAAGCTACTGTGTTGCTTGATAAGAAAATAAATCTATCTCCCTGGCGGGGAATCGAACCCCAGTCTCCTGCTTGGCAAGCGGGGATACTCACCACTATACTACCGGGTTCTGAGTTGAGTGAGCTGATTTCTCAGATCTCAGTTTTGGCAAGTTAAATAATCTATGTTGTTCACGGATCATGCGGTAAGGGGGTATAGCTCAGTGGCAGAGCATTCGACTGCAGATCGAGAGGTCCCCGGTTCAACTCCGGGTGCCCCCTGTTTTACTCCACTAACATGAGAACTTCATGACATATAAGCCATATTGCCATGATTTTTTACCGATTTTAAACAAAATATATTCATTTGGGTTCTTCTGGAATTCTAATCCAAGCATACAATTTAAATGAAATTTCTTTCCGTATTTGTGATTAATAAGAGATAGAGACCTAAAAGGGACCTGATTTTTAAATGATTTATTGTGGTACACTGCTTGATTCCAGTTAATTGACGTTTTTTGGAGTATCACATCCAGTCTAAGGTGGTAAAGTTCTCCCCCACAGGGAATCGAGCCCTGGTCTCCCGCGCGACAGGCGGTGATACTCACCACTATACTACAGAAGATGCAAGAATCCTATATCTAACCTGCTGTCTGAAAATGTAGCATGTTGCCGAACCTTAGCCTATACCCATTTTTCATACATTAAATGATCAGTTATAACAGGGAAAGCTACTGTGTTGCTTGATAAGAAAATAAATCTATCTCCCTGGCGGGGAATCGAACCCCAGTCTCCTGCGTGGCAAGCGGGGATACTCACCACTATACTACCGAGTTCTGAGTTGAGTGAGCTGATTTCTCAGATCTCAGTTTTGGCAAGTTAAATGATCTATGTTGTTCACGGATCATGCGGTAAGGGGGTATAGCTCAGTGGCAGAGCATTCGACTGCAGATCGAGAGGTCCCCGGTTCAACTCCGGGTGCCCCCTGTTTTACTCCACTAACATGAGAACTTCATGACATAAAAGCCATATTGCCATGATTTTTTACCGATTTTAAACAAAATATATTCATTTGGGTTCTTCTGAAATTCTAATCCAAGCATACAATTTAAATGAAATTTCTTTCCGTATTTGTGATTAATAAGATATAGAGACCTAAAAGGGACCTGATTTTTAAATGATTTATTATGGTACACTGCTTGATTCCTGTTAATTGACGACTTTTGGAGTATCACATCCAGCCTAAGGTGGTAAAGTTCTCTCCCACGGGTTCTTCTGGAATTCTAATCCAAGCATACAATTTAAATGAAATTTCTTTCCGTATTTGTGATTAATAAGAGATAGAGACCTAAAAGGGACCTGATTTTTAAATGATTTATTGTGGTACACTGCTTGATTCCAGTTAATTGACGACTTTTGGAGTATCACATCCAGTCTAAGGTGGTAAAGTTCTCCCCCACAGGGAATCGAGCCCTGGTCTCCCGCGCGACAGGCGGTGATACTCACCACTATACTACAGAAGATGCAAGAATCCTATATCTAACCTGCTGTCTGAAAATGTAGCATGTTGCCGAACCTTAGCCTATACCCATTTTTCATACATTAAATGATCAGTTATAACAGGGAAAGCTACTGTGTTGCTTGATAAGAAAATAAATCTATCTCCCTGGCGGGGAATCGAACCCCAGTCTCCTGCGTGGCAAGCGGGGATACTCACCACTATACTACCGAGTTCTGAGTTGAGTGAGCTGATTTCTCAGATCTCAGTTTTGGCAAGTTAAATAATCTATGTTGTTCACGGATCATGCGGTAAGGGGGTATAGCTCAGTGGCAGAGCATTCGACTGCAGATCGAGAGGTCCCCGGTTCAACTCCGGGTGCCCCCTGTTTTACTCCACTAACATGAGAACTTCATGACATAAAAGCCATATTGCCATGATTTTTTACCGATTTTAAACAAAATATATTCATTTGGGTTCTTCTGAAATTCTAATCCAAGCATACAATTTAAATGAAATTTCTTTCCGTATTTGTGATTAATAAGATATAGAGACCTAAAAGGGACCTGATTTTTAAATGATTTATTATGGTACACTGCTTGATTCCTGTTAATTGACGACTTTTGGAGTATCACATCCAGCCTAAGGTGGTAAAGTTCTCTCCCACGGGTTCTTCTGGAATTCTAATCCAAGCATACAATTTAAATGAAATTTCTTTCCGTATTTGTGATTAATAAGAGATAGAGACCTAAAAGGGATCTGATTTTTAAATGATTTATTGTGGTACACTGCTTGATTCCTGTTAATTGACGACTTTTGGAGTATCACATCCAGTCTAAGGTGGTAAAGTTCTCCTCCACGGGTTCTTCTGGATTTATAATCCAAGCATACAATTTAAATGAAATTTCTTTCCGTATTTGTGATTAATAAGAGATAGAGACCTAAAAGGGATCTGATTTTTAAATGATTTATTGTGGTACACTGCTTGATTTCTGTTAATTGACGACTTTTGGAGTATCACATCCAGTCTAAGGTGGTAAAGTTCTCCCCCACGGGGAATCGAGCCCCAGTCTCCCGCGCGACAGGCGGTGATACTCACCACTATACTACAGAAGATGCAAGAATCCTATATCTAACCTGCTGTCTGAAAATGTAGCATGTTGCCGAACCTTAGCCTATACCCATTTTTCATGCATTAAATGATCAGTTATAACAGGGAAAGCTACTGTGTTGCTTGATAAGAAAATAAATCTATCTCCGTGGCGGGGAATCGAACCCCACTCTCCTGCGTGGCAAGCGGGGATACTCACCACTATACTACCGAGTTCAGAGTTGAGTGGGCTGATTTCTCAGATCTCAGTTTTGTCAAGTTAAATAATCTATGTTGTTCACGAATCATGCGGTAAGGGGGTATAGCTCAGTGGCAGAGCATTCGACTGCAGATCGAGAGCTCCCCGGTTCAACTCCGGGTGCCCCCTGTTTTACTCCACTAACATGAGAACTTCATGACATAAAAGCCATATTGCCATGATTTTTTACCGATTTTAAACAAAATATATTCATTTGGGTTCTTCTGAAATTCTAACCCAAGCATACAATTTAAATGAAATTTCTTTCCGTATTTGTGATTAATAAGAGATAGAGACCTAAAAGGGACCTGATTTTTAAATGATTTATTGTGGTACACTGCTTGATTCCTGATAATTGACGACTTCTGGAGTATAACATCCAGTCTAATGTGGTAAAGTTCTCCCCCACGGGGAATCGAGCCCCGGTCTCCCGCGCGACAGGCGGTGATACTCACCACTATACTACAGAGGATGCAAGAATCCTATATCTAACCTGCTGTCTGAAGATGTAACATGTTGCCGAACCTTAGCCTATACCCATTTTTCATACATTAAATGATCAGTTATAACAGGGAAAGCTACTGTGTTGCTTGATAAGAAAATAAATCTATCTCCCTGGCGGGGAATCGAACCCCAGTCTCCTGCGTGGCAAAAGGGGATACTCACCACTATACTACCGGGTTCTGAGTTGAGTGAGCTGATTTCTCAGATCTCAGTTTTGGCAAGTTAAATAATCTATGTTGTTCACGGATCATGCGGCAAGGGGGTATAGCTCAGTGGCAGAGCATTCGACTGCAGATCGAGAGGTCCCCGGTTCAACTCCGGGTGCCCCCTGTTTTACTCCACTAACATGAGAACTTCATGACATATAAGCCATATTGCCATGATTTTTTACCGATTTTAAACAAAATATATTCATTTGGGTTCTTCTGGAATTCTAATCCAAGCATACAATTTAAATGAAATTTCTTTCCGTATTTGTGATTAATAAGAGATAGAGACCTAAAAGGGACCTGATTTTTAAATGATTTATTGTGGTACACTGCTTGATTCCAGTTAATTGACGACTTTTGGAGTATCACATCCAGTCTAAGGTGGTAAAGTTCTCCTCCACGAGTTCTTCTGGATTTCTAATCCAAGCATACAATTTAAATGAAATTTCTTTCCGTATTTGTGATTAATAAGAGATAGAGACCTAAAAGGGATCTGATTTTTAAATGATTTATTGTGGTACACTGCTTGATTTCTGTTAATTGACGACTTTTGGAGTATCACATCCAGTCTAAGGTGGTAAAGTTCTCCCCCACGGGGAATCGAGCCCCAGTCTCCCGCGCGACAGGCGGTGATACTCACCACTATACTACAGAAGATGCAAGAATCCTATATCTAACCTGCTGTCTGAAAATGTAGCATGTTGCCGAACCTTAGCCTATACCCATTTTTCATGCATTAAATGATCAGTTATAACAGGGAAAGCTACTGTGTTGCTTGATAAGAAAATAAATCTATCTCCGTGGCGGGGAATCGAACCCCAGTCTCCTGCGTGGCAAGCGGGGATACTCACCACTATACTACCGAGTTCAGAGTTGAGTGGGCTGATTTCTCAGATCTCAGTTTTGTCAAGTTAAATAATCTATGTTGTTCACGAATCATGCGGTAAGGGGGTATAGCTCAGTGGCAGAGCATTCGACTGCAGATCGAGAGGTCCCCGGTTCAACTCCGGGTGCCCCCTGTTTTACTCCACTAACATGAGAACTTCATGACATAAAAGCCATATTGCCATGATTTTTTACCGATTTTAAACAAAATATATTCATTTGGGTTCTTCTGAAATTCTAACCCAAGCATACAATTTAAATGAAATTTCTTTCCGTATTTGTGATTAATAAGAGATAGAGACCTAAAAGGGACCTGATTTTTAAATGATTTATTGTGGTACACTGCTTGATTCCTGTTAATTGACGACTTCTGGAGTATAACATCCAGTCTAATGTGGTAAAGTTCTCCCCCACGGGGAATCGAGCCCCGGTCTCCCGCGCGACAGGCGGTGATACTCACCACTATACTACAGAGGATGCAAGAATCCTATATCTAACCTGCTGTCTGAAGATGTAACATGTTGCCGAACCTTAGCCTATACCCATTTTTCATACATTAAATGATCAGTTATAACAGGGAAAGCTACTGTGTTGCTTGATAAGAAAATAAATCTATCTCCCTGGCGGGGAATCGAACCCCAGTCTCCTGCGTGGCAAGCGGGGATACTCACCACTATACTACCGAGTTCTGAGTTGAGTGAGCTGATTTCTCAGTTTTGGCAAGTTAAATAATCTATGTTGTTCACGGATCATGCGGTAAGGGGGTATAGCTCAGTGGCAGAGCATTCGACTGCAGATCGAGAGGTCCCCGGTTCAACTCCGGGTGCCCCCTGTTTTACTCCACTAACATGAGAACTTCATGACATAAAAGCCATATTGCCATGATTTTTTACCGATTTTAAACAAAATATATTCATTTGGGTTCTTCTGAAATTCTAATCCAAGCATACAATTTAAATGAAATTTCTTTCCGTATTTGTGATTAATAAGATATAGAGACCTAAAAGGGACCTGATTTTTAAATGATTTATTATGGTACACTGCTTGATTCCTGTTAATTGACGACTTTTGGAGTATCACATCCAGCCTAAGGTGGTAAAGTTCTCTCCCACGGGTTCTTCTGGAATTCTAATCCAAGCATACAATTTAAATGAAATTTCTTTCCGTATTTGTGATTAATAAGAGATAGAGACCTAAAAGGGATCTGATTTTTAAATGATTTATTGTGGTACACTGCTTGATTCCTGTTAATTGACGACTTTTGGAGTATCACATCCAGTCTAAGGTGGTAAAGTTCTCCCCCACAGGGAATCGAGCCCTGGTCTCCCGCGCGACAGGCGGTGATACTCACCACTATACTACAGAGGATGCAAAAATCCTATATCTAACCTGCTGTCTGAAGATGTAGCATGTTGCCGAACCTTAGCCTATACCCATTTTTCATACATTAAATGATCAGTTATAACAGGGAAAGCTACTGTGTTGCTTGATAAGAAAATAAATCTATCTCCCTGGCGGGGAATCGAACCCCAGTCTCCTGCGTGGCAAGCGGGGATACTCACCACTATACTACCGGGTTCTGAGTTGAGTGAGCTGATTTCTCAGATCTCAGTTTTGGCAAGTTAAATAATCTATGTTGTTAACGGATCATGCGGTAAGGGGGTATAGCTCAGTGGCAGAGCATTCGACTGCAGATCGAGAGGTCCCCGGTTCAACTCCGGGTGCCCCCTGTTTTACTCCACTAACATGAGAACTTCATGACATAAAAACCATATTGCGATGATTTTTTACCGATTTTAAACAAAATATATTCATTTGGGTTTTTCTGAAATTCTAATCCAAGCATACAATTTAAGTGAAATTTCTTTCCGTATTTGTGATTAATAAGAGATAGAGACCTAAAAGGGACCTGATTTTTAAATGATTTATTGTGGTACACTGCTTGATTCCTGTTGATTGACGACTTTTGGAGTATAACATCCAGTCTAAGGTGGTAAAGTTCTCCCCCACGGGGAATCGAGCCCCGGTCTCCCGCGCGACAGGCGGTGATACTCACCACTATACAACAGAGGATGCAAGAATCCTATATCTAACGTGCTGTCTGTAGATGTAACATGTTGCCGAACCTTAGCCTATACCCATTTTTCATGCATTAAATGATCAGTTATAACAGGGAAAGCTACTGTGTTGCTTGATAAGAAAATAAATCTATCTCCGTGGCGGGGAATCGAACCCCAGTCTCCTGCGTGGCAAGCGGGGATACTCACCACTATACTACCGAGTTCAGAGTTGAGTGGGCTGATTTCTCAGATCTCAGTTTTGTCAAGTTAAATAATCTATGTTGTTCACGGATCATGCGGTAAGGGGGTATAGCTCAGTGGCAGAGCATTCGACTGCAGATCGAGAGGTCCCCTGCTCAACTCCGGGTGCCCCCTGTTTTACTCCACTAACATGAGAACTTCATGAC
Source organism: Flabesymbios commensalis (assembly GCA_964017125.1). Lineage (NCBI taxonomy): Eukaryota > Metazoa > Annelida > Polychaeta > Terebellida > Flabelligeridae > Flabesymbios > Flabesymbios commensalis. The sequence continues at coordinate 48,539,552 of OZ024917.1, forward strand.
ATAAAAGCCATATTGCCATGATTTTTTACCGATTTTAAACAAAATATATTCATTTGGGTTTTTCTGAAATTCTAATCCAAGCATACAATTTAAATGAAATTTCTTTCCGTATTTGTGATTAATAAGAGATAGAGACCTAAAAGGGACCTGATTTTTAAATGATTTATTGTGGTACACTGCTTGATTCCTGTTAATTGACGACTTTTGGAGTATAACATCCAGTCTAAGGTGGTAAAGTTCTCCCCCACGGGGAATCGAGCCCCGGTCTCCCGCGCGACAGGCGGTGATACTCACCACTATACAACAGAGGATGCAAGAATCCTATATCTAACCTGCTGTCTGAAAATGTAGCATGTTGCCGAACCTTAGCCTATACCCATTTTTCATACATTAAATGATCAGTTATAACAGGGAAAGCTACTGTGTTGCTTGATAAGAAAATAAATCTATCTCCCTGGCGGGGAATCGAACCCCAGTCTCCTGCTTGGCAAGCGGGGATACTCACCACTATACTACCGGGTTCTGAGTTGAGTGAGCTGATTTCTCAGATCTCAGTTTTGGCAAGTTAAATAATCTATGTTGTTCACGGATCATGCGGTAAGGGGGCATAGCTCAGTGGCAGAGCATTCGACTGCAGATCGAGAGGTCCCCGGTTCAACTCCGGGTGCCCCCTGTTTTACTCCACTAACATGAGAACTTCATGACATAAAAGCCATATTGCCATGATTTTATACCGATTTTAAACAAAATATATTCATTTGGGTTCTTCTGAAATTCTAATCCAAGCATACAATTTAAATGAAATTTCTTTCCGTATTTGTGATTAATAAGATATAGAGACCTAAAAGGGACCTGATTTTTAAATGATTTATTATGGTACACTGCTTGATTCCTGTTAATTGACGACTTTTGGAGTATCACATCCAGCCTAAGGTGGTAAAGTTCTCTCCCACGGGTTCTTCTGGAATTCTAATCCAAGCATACAATTTAAATGAAATTTCTTTCCGTATTTGTGATTAATAAGAGATAGAGACCTAAAAGGGATCTGATTTTTAAATGATTTATTGTGGCACACTGCTTGATTCCTGTTAATTGACGACTTTTGGAGTATCACATCCAGTCTAAGGTGGTAAAGTTCTCCCCCACGGGGAATCGAGCCCCAGTCTCCCGCGCGACAGGCGGTGATACTCACCACTATACTACAGAGGATACAAGAATCCTATATTTAACCTGCTGTCTGAAGATGTAGCATGTTGCCGAACCTTAGCCTATACCCATTTTTCATGCATTAAATGATCAGTTATAACAGGGAAAGCTACTGTGTTGCTTGATAAGAAAATAAATCTATCTCCGTGGCGGGGAATCGAACCCCAGTCTCCTGCGTGGCAAGCGGGGATACTCACCACTATACTACCGAGTTCAGAGTTGAGTGGGCTGATTTCTCAGATCTCAGTTTTGTCAAGTTAAATAATCTATGTTGTTCACGGATCATGCGGTAAGGGGGTATAGCTCAGTGGCAGAGCATTCGACTGCAGATCGAGAGGTCCCCGGTTCAACTCCGGGTGCCCCCTGTTTTACTCCACTAACATGAGAACTTCATGACATAAAAACCATATTGCGATGATTTTTTACCGATTTTAAACAAAATATATTCATTTGGGTTCTTCTGAAATTCTAATCCAAGCATACAATTTAAATGAAATTTCTTTCCGTATTTGTGATTAATAAGAGATAGAGACCTAAAAGGGACCTGATTTTTAAATGATTTATTGTGGTACACTGCTTGATTCCAGTTAATTGACGACTTTTGGAGTATCACATCCAGTCTAAGGTGGTAAAGTTCTCCCCCACAGGGAATCGAGCCCTGGTCTCCCGCGCGACAGGCGGTGATACTCACCACTATACTACAGAGGAATGCAAAAATCCTATATCTAACCTGCTGTCTGAAGATGTAGCATGTTGCCGAACCTTAGCCTATACCCATTTTTCATACATTAAATGATCAGTTATAACAGGGAAAGCTACTGTGTTGCTTGATAAGAAAATAAATCTATCTCCCTGGCGGGGAATCGAACCCCAGTCTCCTGCGTGGCAAGCGGGGATACTCACCACTATACTACCGGGTTCTATGTTGAGTGAGCTGATTTCTCAGATCTCAGTTTTGGCAAGTTAAATAATCTATGTTGTTCACGGATCATGCGGTAAGGGGGTATAGCTCAGTGGCAGAGCATTCGACTGCAGATCGAGAGGTCCCCGGTTCAACTCCGGGAAAGCTACTGTGTTGCTTGATAAGAAAATAAATCTATCTCCCTGGCGTGGAATCGAACCCCAGTCTCCTGCGTGCAAGCGGGGATACTCACCACTATACTACCGAGTTCAGAGTTGAGTGGGCTGATTTCTCAGATCGCAGTTTTGTCAAGTTAAATAATCTATGTTGTTCACGGATCATGCGGTAAGGGGGTATAGCTCAGTGGCAGAGCATTCGACTGCAGATCGAGAGGTCCCCGGTTCAACTCCGGGTGCCCCCTGTTTTACTCCACTAACATGAGAACTTCATGACATAAAAACCATATTGCGATGATTTTTTACCGATTTTAAACAAAATATATTCATTTGGGTTTTTCTGAAATTCTAATCCAAGTATACAATTTAAATGAAATTTCTTTCCGTATTTGTGATTAATAAGAGATAGAGACCTAAAAGGGACCTGATTTTTAAATGATTTATTGTGGTACACTGCTTGATTCCTGTTGATTGACGACTTTTGGAGTATAACATCCAGTCTAAGGTGGTAAAGTTCTCCCCCACGGGGAATCGAGCCCCGGTCTCCCGCGCGACAGGCGGTGATACTCACCACTATACAACAGAGGATGCAAGAATCCTATATCTAACGTGCTGTCTGTAGATGTAACATGTTGCCGAACCTTAGCCTATACCCATTTTTCATACATTAAATGATCAGTTATAACAGGGAAAGCTACTGTGTTGCTTGTTAAGAAAATAAATCTATCTCCCTGGCGGGGAATCGAACCCCAGTCTCCTGCGTGGCAAGCGGGGATACTCACCACTATACTACCGGGTTCTGAGTTGTGTAGCTGATTTCTCAGATCTCAGTTTTGGCAAGTTAAATAATCTATGTTGTTCACGGATCATGCGGTAAGGGGGTATAGCTCAGTGGCAGAGCATTCGACTGCAGATCGAGAGGTCCCCGGTTCAACTCCGGGAAAGCTACTGTGTTGCTTGATAAGAAAATAAATCTATCTCCCTGGCGGGGAATCGAACCCCAGTCTCCTGCGTGCAAGCGGGGATTCTCACCACTATACTACCGAGTTCAGAGTTGAGTGGGCTGATTTCTCAGATCTCAGTTTTGTCAAGTTAAATAATCTATGTTGTTCACGGATCATGCGGTAAGGGGGTATAGCTCAGTGGCAGAGCATTCGACTGCAGATCGAGAGGTCCCCGGTTCAACTCCGGGTGCCCCCTGTTTTACTCCACTAACATGAGAATTTCATGACATAAAAGCCATATTGCCATGATTTTTTACGGATTTTAAACAAAATATATTCATTTGGGTTCTTCTAAAATTCTAATCCAAGCATACAATTTAAATGAAATTTCTTTCCGTATTTGTGATTAATAAGAGATAGAGACCTAAAAGGGACCTGATTTTTTAATGATTTATTGTGGTACACTGCTTGATTCCAGTTAATTGACGACTTTTGGAGTATCACATCCAGTCTAAGGTGGTAAAGTTCTCCCCCACAGGGAATCAAGCCCTGGTCTCCCGCGCGACAGGCGGTGATACTCACCACTATACTACAGAGGATGCAAGAATCCTATATTTAACCTGCTGTCTGAAGATGTAGCATGTTGCCGAACCTTAGCCTATACCCATTTTTCATGCATTAAATGATCAGTTATAACAGGGAAAGCTACTGTGTTGCTTGATAAGAAAATAAATCTATCTCCGTGGCGGGGAATCGAACCCCAGTCTCCTGCGTGGCAAGCGGGGATACTCACCACTATACTACCGAGTTCAGAGTTGAGTGAGCTGATTTCTCAGATCTCAGTTTTGGCAAGTTAAATAATCTATGTTGTTCACGGATCATGCGGTAAGGGGGTATAGCTCAGTGGCAGAGCATTCGACTGCAGATCGAGAGGTCCCCGGTTCAACTCCGGGTGCCCCCTGTTTTACTCCACTAACATGAGAACTTCATGACATATAAGCCATATTGCCATGATTTTTTACCGATTTTAAACAAAATATATTCATTTGGGTTCTTCTGGAATTCTAATCCAAGCATACAATTTAAATGAAATTTCTTTCCGTATTTGTGATTAATAAGAGATAGAGACCTAAAAGGGACCTGATTTTTAAATGATTTATTGTGGTACACTGCTTGATTCCAGTTAATTGACGACTTTTGGAGTATCACATCCAGTCTAAGGTGGTAAAGTTCTCCCCCACAGGGAATCGAGCCCTGGTCTCCCGCGCGACAGGCGGTGATACTCACCACTATACTACAGAAGATGCAAGAATCCTATATCTAACCTGCTGTCTGAAAATGTAGCATGTTGCCGAACCTTAGCCTATACCCATTTTTCATACATTAAATGATCAGTTATAACAGGGAAAGCTACTGTGTTGCTTGATAAGAAAATAAATCTATCTCCCTGGCGGGGAATCGAACCCCAGTCTCCTGCGTGGCAAGCGGGGATACTCACCACTATACTACCGGGTTCTGAGTTGAGTGAGCTGATTTCTCAGATCTCAGTTTTGGCAAGTTAAATAATCTATGTTGTTCACGGATCATGCGGTAAGGGGGTATAGCTCAGTGGCAGAGCATTCTCTCCGACTGCAGATCGAGAGGTCCCCGGTTCAACTCCGGGTGCCCCCTGTTTTACTCCACTAACATGAGAACTTCATGACATATAAGCCATATTGCCATGATTTTTTACCGATTTTAAACAAAATATATTCATTTGGGTTCTTCTGGAATTCTAATCCAAGCATACAATTTAAATGAAATTTCTTTCCGTATTTGTGAATAATAAGAGATAGAGACCTAAAAGGGATCTGATTTTTAAATGATTTATTGTGGTACACTGCTTGATTCCTGTTAATTGACGACTTTTGGAGTATCACATCCAGTCTAAGGTGGTAAAGTTCTCCCCACGGGGAATCGAGCCCCAGTCTCCCGCGCGACAGGCGGTGATACTCACCACTATACTACAGAAGATGCAAGAATCCTATATCTAACCTGCTGTCTGAAAATGTAGCATGTTGCCGAATCTTAGCCTATACCCATTTTTCATACATTAAATGATCAGTTATAACAGGGAAAGCTACTGTGTTACTTGATAAGAAAATAAATCTATCTCCCTGGCGGGGAATCGAGCCCCAGTCTCCTGCGTGGCAAGCGGGGATACTCACCACTATACTACCGAGTTCTGAGTTGAGTGAGCTGATTTCTCAGATCTCAGTTTTGACAAGTTAAATAATCTATGTTGTTCACGAATCATGCGGTAAGGGGGTATAGCTCAGTGGCAGAGCATTCGACTGCAGATCGAGAGGTCCCCGGTTCAACTCCAGGTGCCCCCTGTTTTACTCCACTACCATGAGAACTTCATGACATAAAAGCCATATTGCCATGATTTTTTACCGATTTTAAACAAAATATATTCATTTGGGTTCTTCTGAAATTCTAATCCAAGCATACAATTTAAATGAAATTTCTTTCCGTATTTGTGATTAATAAGAGATAGAGACCTAAAAGGGACCTGATTTTTAAATGATTTATTGTGGTACACTGCTTGATTCCTGTTAATTGACGACTTTTGGAGTATCACATCCAGTCTAAGGTGGTAAAGTTCTCCCCACGGGGAATCGAGCCCCAGTCTCCCGCGCGAGAGGCGGTGATACTCACCACTATACTGCAGAAGATGCAAGAATCCTATATCTAACCTGCTGTCTGAAAATGTAGCATGTTGCCGAACCTTAGCCTATACCCATTTTTCATACATTAAATGATCAGTTATAACAGGGAAAGCTACTGTGTTGCTTGATAAGAAAATAAATCTATCTCCCTGGCGGGCAATCGAACCCCAGTCTCCTGCGTGGCAAGCGGGGATACTCACCACTATACTACCGAGTTCTGAGTTGAGTGAGCTGATTTCTCAGATACCAGTTTTGGCAAGTTAAATAATCTATGTTGTTCACGGATCATGCGGTAAGGGGGTATAGCTCAGTGGCAGAGCATTCGACTGCAGATCGAGAGGTCCCCGGTTCAACTCCGGGTGCCCCCTGTTTTACTCCACTACCATGAGAACTTAATGACATAAAAGCCATATTGCCATGATTTTTTACCGATTTTAAACAAAATATATTCATTTGGGTTCTTCTGAAATTCTAATCCAAGCATACAATTTAAATGAAATTTCTTTCCGTATTTGTGATTAATAAGAGATAGAGACCTAAAAGGGATCTGATTTTTAAATGATTTATTGTGGTACACTGCTTGATTCCTGTTAATTGACGACTTTTGGAGTATCACATCCAGTCTAAGGTGGTAAAGTTCTCCCCCACGGGGAATCGAGGCCCCGGTCTCCCGCGCGACAGGCGGTGATACTCACCACTATACTACAGAGGATGCAAGAATCCTATATCTAACCTGCTGTCTGAAGATGAAGCATGTTGCCGAACCTTAGCCTATACCCATTTTTTATACATTAAATGATCAGTTATAACAGGGAAAGCTACTGTGTTGCTTGATAAGAAAATAAATCTATCTCCCTGGCGGGGAATCGAACTCCAGTCTCCTGCGTGGCAAGCGGCGATACTCACCACTATACTATCGAGTTCAGAGTTGAGTGGGCTGATTTCTCAGACCTCAGTTTTGTCAAGTTAAATAATCTATGTTGTTCACGGATCATGCGGTAAGGGGGTATAGCTCAGTGGCAGAGCATTCGACTGCAGATCGAGAGGTCCCCGGTTCAACTCCGGGTGCCCCCTGTTTTACTCCACTAACATGAGAACTTCATGACATAAAAGCCATATTGCCATGATTTTTTACCGATTTTAAACAAAATATATTCATTTGGGTTCTTCTGAAATTCTAATCCAAGCATACAATTTAAATGAAATTTCTTCCCGTATTTGTGATTAATAAGAGATAGAGACCTAAAAGGGACTTGATTTTTAAATGATTTATTGTGGTACACTGCTTGATTCCTGTTAATTGACGACTTTTGGAGTATCACATCCAGTCTAAGGTGGTAAAGTTCTCCCCCACAGGGAATCGAGCCCCGGTCTCCCGCGCGACAGGCGGTGATACTCACCACTATACTACAGAGGATGCAAGAATCCGATATCTAAGCTGCTGTCTGAAGATGTAGCATGTTGCCGAACCTTAGCCTATACCAATTTTTCATACATTAAATGATCAGTTATAACAGGGAAAGCTACTGTGTTGCTTGATAAGAAAATAAATCTTTCTCCCTGGCGGGGAATCGAACCCCAGTATCCTGCGTGGCAAGCGGGGATACTCACCACCATACTACCGAGTTCACGTTGAGTGGGCTGATTTCTCAGATCTCAGTTTTGTCAAGTTAAATAATCTATGTTGTTCACGGATCATGCGGTAAGGGGGTATAGCTCAGTGGCAGAGCATTCGACTGCAGATCGAGAGGTCCCCGGTTCAACTCCGGGTGCCCCCTGTTTTACTCCACTAACATGAGAACTTCATGACATAAAAGCCATATTGCCATGATTTTTTACCGATTTTAAACAAAATATATTCATTTGGGTTCTTCTGAAATTCTAATCCAAGCATACAATTTAAATGCAATTTCTTTCCGTATTTGTGATTAATAGGAGATAGAGACCTAAAAGGGACTTGATTTTTAAATGATTTATTGTGGTACACTGCTTGATTCCTGTTAATTGACGACTTTTGGAGTATCACATCCAGTCTAAGGTGGTAAAGTTCTCCCTCACAGGGAATCGAGCCCCTGTCTCCCGCGCGACAGGCGGTGATACTCACCACTATACTACAGAGGATGCAAGAATCCTATATCTAACCTGCTGTCTGAAGATGTAGCATGTTGCCGAACCTTAGCCTATACCCATTTTTCATACATTAAATGATCAGTTATAACAGGGAAAGCTACTGTGTTGCTTGATAAGAAAATAAATCTATCTCCCTGGCGGGGAATCGAACCCCAGTCTCCTGCGTGGCAAGCGGGGATACTCACCACTATACTACCGAGTTCACGTTGACTGGGCTGATTTCTCAGATCTCCGTTTTGACAAGTTAAATAATCTATGTTGTTCACGGATCATGCGGTAAGGGGGTATAGCTCAGTGGCAGAGCATTCGACTGCAGATCGAGAGGTCCCCGGTTCAACTCCGGGTGCCCCCTGTTTTACTCTACTAACATGAGAACTTCATGACATAAGAGCCATATTGCCATGATTTTTTACCGATTTTAAACAAAATATATTCATTTGGGTTCTTCTGAAATCCTAATCCAAGCATACAATTTAAATGCAATTTCTTTCCGTATTTGTGATTAATAAGAGATAGATACCTAAAAGGGACCTGATTTTTAAATGATTTATTGTGGTACACTGCTTAATTCCTGTTAATTGACGACTTTTGGAGTATAACATCCAGTCTAAGGTGGTAAAGTTCTCCCCCACGGGGAATCGAGCCCCGGTCTCCCGCGCGACAGGCGGTGATACTCACCACTATACTACAGAGGATGCAAGAATCCTATATCTAACCTGCTGTCTGAAGATGAAGCATGTTGCCGAACCTTAGCCTATACCCATTTTTTATACATTAAATGATCAGTTATAACAGGGAAAGCTACTGTGTTGCTTGATAAGAAAATAAATCTATCTCCCTGGCGGGGAATCGAACTCCAGTCTCCTGCGTGGCAAGCGGCGATACTCACCACTATACTATCGAGTTCAGAGTTGAGTGGGCTGATTTCTCAGACCTCAGTTTTGTCAAGTTAAATAATCTATGTTGTTCACGGATCATGCGGTAAGGGGGTATAGCTCAGTGGCAGAGCATTCGACTGCAGATCGAGAGGTCCCCGGTTCAACTCCGGGTGCCCCCTGTTTTACTCCACTAACATGAGAACTTCATGACATAAAAGCCATATTGCCATGATTTTTTACCGATTTTAAACAAAATATTTTCATTTGGGTTCTTCTGAAATTCTAATCCAAGCATACAATTTAAATGAAATTTCTTTCCGTATTTGTGATTAATAGGAGATAGAGACCTAAAAGGGACTTGATTTTTAAATGATTTATTGTGGTACACTGCTTGATTCCTGTTAATTGACGACTTTTGGAGTATCACATCCAGTCTAAGGTGGTAAAGTTCCCCCCACGGGGAATCGAGCCCCGGTCTCCCGCGCGACAGGCGGTGATACTCACCACTATACTACAGAGGATGCAAGAATCCTATATCTAACCTGCTGTCTGAAGATGTAGCATGTTGCCGAACCTTATGCCTATGCCCATTATTCATACATTAAATGATCAGTTATAACAGGGAAAGCTACTGTGTTGCTTGATAAGAAAATAAATCTATCTCCAAGGCGGGGAATCGAACCCCAGTCTCCTGCGTGGCAAGCGGGGATACTCACCACTATACTACCGAGTTCAGAGTTGAGTGGGCTGATTTCTCAGATCTCAGTTTTGTCAAGTTAAATAATCTATGTTGTTCACGGATCATGCGGTAAGGGGGTATAGCTCAGTGGCAGAGCATTCGACTGCAGATCGAGAGGTCCCCGGTTCAACTCCGGGTGCCCCCTGTTTTTCTCCACTAACATGAGAACTTCATGACATAAAAGCCATATTGCCATGATTTTTTACCGATTTTAAACAAAATATATTCATTTGGGTTCTTCTGAAATTATTATCCAAGCATACAATTTAAGTGAAATTTCTTTCCGTATTTGTGATTAATAAGAGATAGAGACCTGAAAGGGATCTGATTTTTAAATGATTTACTGTGGTACACTGCTTGATTCCTGTTAATTGACGACTTTTGGAGTATCACATCCAGTCTAAGGTGGTAAAGTTCTCCCCACGGGGTATCGAGCCCCGGTCTCCCGCGCGACAGGCGGTGATACTCACCACTATACTACAGAGGATGCAAGAATCCTATATCTAACCTGCTGTCTGAAGATGTAGCATGTTGCCGAACCTTAGCCTATACCCATTTTTCATACATTAAATTATCAGTTATAACAGGGAAAGCTACTGTGTTGCTTGATAAGAAAATAAATCTATCTCCCTTGCGGGGAATCGAACCCCAGTCACCTGCGTGGCAAGCGGGGATACTCACCACTATACTACCGAGTTCAGAGTTGAGTGGGCTGATTTCTCAGATCTCAGTTTTGTCAAGTTAAATAATCTATGTTGTTCACGGATCATGCGGTAAGGGGGTATAGCTCAGTGGCAGAGCATTCGACTGCAGATCGAGGGGTCCCCGGTTCAACTCCGGGTGCCCCCCGTTTTACTCTACTAACATGAGAACTTCATGACATAAAAGCCATATTGCCATGATTTTTTACCGATTTTAAACAAAATATATTCATTTGGGTTCTTCTGAAATCCTAATCCAAGCATACAATTTAAATGCAATTTCTTTCCGTATTTGTGATTAATAAGAGATAGAGACCTAAAAGGGACCTGATTTTTAAATGATTTATTGTGGTACACTGCTTAATTCCTGTTAATTGACGACTTTTGGAGTATAACATCCAGTCTAAGGTGGTAAAGTTCTCCCCCACGGGGAATCGAGCCCCGGTCTCCCGCGCGACAGGCGGTGATACTCACCACTATACTACAGAGGATGCAAGAATCCTATATCTAACCTGCTGTCTGAAGATGAAGCATGTTGCCGAACCTTAGCCTATACCCATTTTTTATACATTAAATGATCAGTTATAACAGGGAAAGCTACTGTGTTGCTTGATAAGAAAATAAATCTATCTCCCTGGCGGGGAATCGAACTCCAGTCTCCTGCGTGGCAAGCGGCGATACTCACCACTATACTATCGAGTTCAGAGTTGAGTGGGCTGATTTCTCAGACCTCAGTTTTGTCAAGTTAAATAATCTATGTTGTTCACGGATCATGCGGTAAGGGGGTATAGCTCAGTGGCAGAGCATTCGACTGCAGATCGAGAGGTCCCCGGTTCAACTCCGGGTGCCCCCTGTTTTACTCCACTAACATGAGAACTTCATGACATAAAAGCCATATTGCCATGATTTTTTACCGATTTTAAACAAAATATATTCATTTGGGTTCTTCTGAAATTCTAATCCAAGCATACAGTTTAAATGAAATTTCTTTCCGTATTTGTGATTAATAAGAGATAGAGACCTAAAAGGGACCTGATTTTTAAATGATTTACTGTGGTACACTGCTTGATTCCTGTTAATTGACGACTTTTGGAGTATCACATCCAGTCTAAGGTGGTAAAGTTCTCCCCACGGGGAATCGAGCCCCGGTCTCCCGCGCGACAGGCTGTGATACTCACCACTATACTACAGAGGATGCAAGAATCCTATATCTAACCTGCTGTCTGAAGATGTAGCATGTTGCCGAACCTTATGCCTATGCCCATTTTTCATACATTAAATGATCAGTTATAACAGGGAAAGCTACTGTGTTGCTTGATAAGAAAATAAATCTATCTCCCCGGCGGGGAATCGAACCCCAGTCTCCTGCGTGGCAAGCGGGGATACTCACCACTATACTACCGAGTTCACGTTGAGTGGGCTGATTTCTCAGATCTCAGTTTTGTCAAGTTAAATAATCTATGTTGTTCAAGGATCATGCGGTAAGGGGGTATTACCGATTTTAAACAAAATATATTCATTTGGGTTCTTCTGAAATTCTAATCCAAGCATACAGTTTAAATGAAATTTCTTTCCGTATTTGTGATTAATAAGAGATAGAGACCTAAAAGGGACCTGATTTTTAAATGATTTATTGTGGTACACTGCTTGATTCCTGTTAATTGACGACTTTTGGAGTATCACATCCAGTCTAAGGTGGTAAAGTTCTCCCCCACGGGGAATCGAGCCCCGGTCTCCCGCGCGACAGGCGGTGATACTCACCACTATACTACAGAGGATGCAAGAATCCTATATCTAACCTGCTGTCTGAAGATGTAGCATGTTGCCGAACCTTAGCCTATACCCATTTTTCATACATTAAATGATCAGTTATAACAGGGAAAGCTACTGTGTTGCTTGATAAGAAAATAAATCTATCTCCCTGGCGGGGAATCGAACCCCAGTCTCCTGCGTGGCGAGCGGGGATACTCACCACTATACTACCGAGTTCACGTTGAGTGGGCTGATTTCTCAGATCTCAGTTTTGTCAAGTTAAATAATCTATGTTGTTCAAGGATCATGCGGTAAGGGGGTATAGCTCAGTGGCAGAGCATTCGACTGCAGATCGAGAGGTCCCCGGTTCAACTCCGGGTGCCCCCTGATTTACTCCACTAACATGAGAACTTCATGACATAAAAGCCATATTGCCATGATTTTTTACCGATTTTAAACAAAATATATTCATTTGGGTCCTTCTGAAATTCTAATCTAAGCATACAATTTAAATGAAATTTCTTTCCGTATTTGTGATTAATAAGAGATAGAGACCTAAAAGGGACCTGATTTTTAAATGATTTACTGTGGTACACTGCTTGATTCCTGTTAATTGACGACTTTTGGAGTATCACATCCAGTCTAAGGTGGTAAAGTTCTCCCCACGGGGAATCGAGCCCCGGTCTCCCGCGCGACAGGCGGTGATACTCACCACTATACTACAGAGGATGCAAGAATCCTATATCTAACCTGCTGTCTGAAGATGTAGCATGTTGCCGAACCTTATGCCTATGCCCATTTTTCATACATTAAATCATCAGTTATAACAGGGAAAGCTACTGTGTTGCTTGAAAACAAAATAAATCTATCTCCCCGGCGGGGAATCGAACCCCAGTCTCCTGCGTGGCAAGCGGCGATACTTACCACTATACTATCGAGTTCAGAGTTGAGTGGGCTGATTTCTCAGATCTAAGTTTTGTCAAGTTAAATAATCTATGTTGTTCACGGACCATGCGGTAAGGGGGTATAGCTCAGTGGCAGAGCATTCGACTGCAGATCGAGAGGTCCCCTGTTCAACTCCGGGTGCCCCCTGTTTTACTCCACTAACATGAGAACTTCATGACATAAAAGCCATATTGCCATGATTTTTTACCGATTTTAAACAAAATATATTCATTTGGGTTATTTTGAAATTCTAATCCAAGCATACAATTTAAATAAAAATTATTTCCGTATTTGTGGTTAATAAGAGATAGAGACCTAAAAGGGACCTGATTTTTAAATGATTTATTGTGGTACACTGCTTGATTCCTGTTAATTGACGACTTTTGGAGTATCACATCCAGTCTAAGGTGGTAAAGTTCTCCCCCACGGTGAATCGAGCCCCGGTCTCCCGCGCGACAGGCGGTGATACTCACCACTATACTACAGAGGATGCAAGAATCCTATATCTAACCTGCTGTCTGAAGATGTAGCATGTTGCCGAACCTTAGCCTATACCCATTTTTCATACATTAAATGATCAGAAAACTGTTATAACAGGGAAAGCTACTGTGTTGCTTGATAAGAAAATAAATGTATCTCCCTGGCGGGGAATCGAACCCCAGTCTCCTGCGTGGCAAGCGTGGATACTCACCACTATACTACCGAGTTCTGAGTTGAGTGAGCTGATTTCCCAGATCTCAGTTTTGGCAAGTTAAATAATCTATGTTGTTCACAGATCATGCGGTAAGGGGTATAGCTCAGTGGCAGAGCATTCGACTGCAGATCGAGAGGTCCCCGGTTCAACTCCGGGTGCCCCCTGTTTTACTCCACTAACATTAGAACTTCATGACATAAAAGCCATATTGCCATGATTTTTTACCGATTTTAAACAAAATATATTCATTTGGGTTCTTCTGAAATTCTAATCCAAGCATACAATTTAAATGAAATTTCTTTCCGTATTTGTGATTAATAAAAGATAGAGACCTAAAAGGGACCTGATTTTTAAATGATTCACTGTGGTACACTGCTTGATTCCTGTTAATTGACGACTTTTGGAGTATCACATCCAGTCTAAGGTGGTAAAGTTCCCCCCACGGGGAATCGAGCCCCGGTCTCCCGCGCGACAGGCGGTGATACTCACCACTATACTACAGAGGATGCAAGAATCCTATATCTAACCTGCTGTCTGAAGATGTAGCATGTTGCCGAACCTTATGCCTATGCCCATTATTCATACATTAAATGATCAGTTATAACAGGGAAAGCTACTGTGTTGCTTGATAAGAAAATAAATCTATCTCCAAGGCGGGGAATCGAACCCCAGTCTCCTGCGTGGCAAGCGGCGATACTCACCACTATACTATCAAGTTCAGAGTTGAGTGGGCTGATTTCTCAGATCTCAGTTTTGTCAAGTTAAATAATCTATGTTGTTCACTGATCATGCCGTGAGGGGGTATAGCTCAGTGGCAGAGCATTCGACTGCAGATCGAGAGGTCCCCGGTTCAACTCCGGGTGCCCCCTGTTTTACTCCACTAACATGAGAACTGCATGACATAAAAGCCATATTGCCATGATTTTTTACCGATTTTAAACAAAATATATTCATTTGGGTTCTTTTGAAATTCTAATCCAAGCATACAATTTAAATAAAAATTATTTCCGTATTTGTGATTAATAAGAGATAGAGACCTAAAAGGGACCTGATTTTTAAATGATTTATTGTGGTACACTGCTTGATTCCTGTTAATTGACGACTTTTGGAGTATCACATCCAGTCTATGGTGGTAAAGTTCTCCCCCACGGGGAATCGAGCCCCGGTCTCCCGCGCGACAGGCGGTGATACTCACAACTATACTACAGAGGATGCAAGAATCCTATATCTAACCTGCTGTCTGAAGATGTAGCATGTTGCCGAACCTTAGCCTATACCCATTTTTCATACATTAAATGATCAGTTATAACAGGAAAGCTACTGTGTTGCTTGATAAGAAAATAAATGTATCTCCCTGGCGGGGAATCGAAACCCAGTCTCCTGCGTGGCAAGCGGGGATACTCACCACTATACTACCGAGTTCTGAGTTGAGGGGGCTGATTTCTCAGATCTCAGTTTTGGCAAGTTAAATAATCTATGTTGTTCACGGATCATGCGGTAAGGGGGTATAGCTCAGTGGCAGAGCATTCGACTGCAGATCGAGAGGTCCCCGGTTCAACTCCGGGTGCCCCCTGTTTTACTCCACTAACATGAGAACTTCATGACATAAAAGCCATATTGCCATGATTTTTTACCGATTTTAAACAAAATATATTCATTTGGGTTCTTCTGAAATTCTAATCCAAGCATACAATTTAAATGAAATTTCTTTTCGTATTTGTGATTAATAAGATATAGAGACCTAAAAGGGACCTGATTTTTAAATGATTTATTATGGTACACTGTTTGATTCCTGTTAATTGACGACTTTTGGAGTATCACATCCAGCCTAAGGTGGTAAAGTTCTCCCCCACGGGGAATCGAGCCCCGGTCTCCCGCGCGACAGGCGGTGATACGCACCACTATACTGCCGAGGATGCAAGAATCCCCTCACCGCTATACTGCCGAGGATGCAAGAATCCTATATCTAACCGGCTGTCTGAAGATGTAGCATGTTGCCGAACCTTATATCCTATACCCATTTTTCATACATTAAATGATCAGTTATAACAGGGAAAGCTACTGTGTTGCTTAATAAGAAAATAAATCTATCTCCCTGGCGGGGAATCGAACCCCAGTCTCCTGCGTGGCAAGCGGGGATACTCACCACTATACTACCGAGTTCAGAGTTGAGTGGGCTGATTTCTCAGATGTCAGTTTTGTCAAGTTAAATAATCTATGTTTTTCACGGATCATGCGGTAAGGGGGTATAGCTCAGTGGCAGAGCATTCGACTGCAGATCGAGTGGTCCCCGGTTCAACTCCGGGTGCCCCCTGTTTTACTCCATTAACATGAGAACTTCATGACATAAAAGCCATATTGCCATGATTTTTTACCGATTTTAAACAAAATATATTCATTTGGGTTCTTCTGAAATTCTAATCCAAGCATACAATTTAAATGAAATTTCTTTCCGTATTTGTGATTAATAAGATATAGAGACCTAAAAGGGACCTGATTTTTAAATGATTTATTGTGGTACACTGCTTGATTCCTGTTAATTGACGACTTTTGGAGTATCACATCCAGCCTAAGGTGGTAAAGTTCTCCCCCACGGGGAATCGAGCCCTGGTCTCCCGCGCGACAGGCGGTGATACTCACCACTATACTACAGAGGATGCAAGAATCCTATATCTAACCTGCTGTCTGAAAATGTAGCATGTTGCCGAACCTTAGCCTATACCCATTTTTCATACATTAAATGATCAGTTATGACGGGGAAAGCTACTGTGTTGCTTGATAAGAAAATAAATCTATCTCCCTGGCGGGGAATCGAACCCCAGTCTCCTGCGTGGCAAGCGGGGATACTCACCACTATACTACCGAGTTCAGAGTTGAGTGGGCTGATTTCTCAGATCTCAGTTTTGTCAAGTTAAATAATCTATGTTGTTCACAGAGCATGCGGTAAGGGGGTATAGCTCAGTGGCAGAGCATTCGACTGCAGATCGAGAGGTCCCCGGTTCAACTCCGGGTGCCCCCTGTTTTACTCCACTAACATGAGAACGTCATGATATAAAAGCCATATTGCCATGATTTTTTACCGATTTTAAACAAAATTTATTCATTTGGGTTCTTCTGAAATTCTAATCCAAGCATACAATTTTAATGAAATTTCTTTCCGTATTTGTGATTAATAAGAGATAGAGACCTAAAAGGGACTTGATTTTTAAATGATTTATTGTGGTACACTGCTTGATTCCTGTTAATTGACGACTTTTGGAGTATCACATCCAGTCCAAGGTGGTAAAGTCCTCCCCCACAGGGAATCGAGCCCCGGTCTCCCGCGCGACAGGCGGTGATACTCACCACTATACTACAGAGGATGCAAGAATCCTATATCTAACCTGCTGTCTGAAGATGTAGCATGTTGCCGAACCTTAGCCTATACCCATTGTTCATACATTAAATGATCAGTTATAACAGGGAAAGCTACTGTGTTGCTTGATAAGAAAATAAATCTATCTCCCTGGCGGGGAATCGAACCCCAGTCTCCTGCGTGACACGAGGATACTCACCACTATACTACCGAGTTCAGAGTTGAGTGGGCTGATTTCTCTGATCTCAGTTTTGTCAAGTTAAATAATCTATGTTGTTCACGGATCATGCGGTAAGGGGGTATAGCTCAGTGGCAGAGCATTCGACTGCAGATCGAGAGGTCCCCAGTTCAACTCCGGGTGCCCCCTGTTCTATTCCATTAACATGAGAACTTCATGACATAAAAGCCATATTGCCATGATTTTTTACCGATTTTAAACAAAATATATTCATTTGGGCTCTTCTGAAATTCTAATCCAAGCATACAATTTAAATGAAATTCCTTTCCGTATTTGTGATTAATAAGATATAGAGACCTAAAAAGACCTGATTTTTAAATGATTTATTGTGGTACACTGCTTGCTTCCTGTTAATTGACATCCAGTCTAAGGTGGTAAAGTTCTCCCCCACGGGGAATCGAGCCCCGGTCTCCAGCGCGACAGGCGGTGATACTCACCACTATACTACAGAGGATGCAAGAATCCTATATCTAACCTGCTGTCTGAAGATGTAGCATGTTGCCGAACCTTAGCCTATACCCATTTTTCAGACATTAAATGATCAGTTATAACAGGGAAAGCTACTGTGTTGCTTGATAAGAAAATAAATCTATCTCCCTGGCGGGGAATCGAACCCCAGTCTCCTGCGTGGCAAGCGGGGATACTCACCACTATACTACCGAGTTCAGAGTTGAGTGGGCTGATTTCTCAGATCTCAGTTTTGTCAAGTTAAATAATCTATGTTGTTCATGCGGTAAGGGGGTATAGCTCAGTGCCAGCGCATTCAACTGCAGATCGAGAGGTCCCCGGTTCAACTCCGGGTGCCCCCTGTTTTACTCCATTAACATGAGAACTTCATGACATAAAAGCCATATTGCCATGATTTTTTACCGATTTTAAACAAAATATATTCATTTGGGTTCTTCTGAAATTCTAATGTAAGCATACAATTTAAATGAAATTTCTTTCCGTATTTGTGATTATTAAGATATAGAGACCTAAAAGGGACCTGATTTTTAAATGATTTATTGTGGTACACTGCTTGATTCCTGTTAATTGACATCCAGTCTAAGGTGGTAAAGTTCTCCCCCACGGGGAATCGAGCCCCGGTCTCCCGCGCGACAGGCGGTGATACTCACAACTCTACTACAGAGGATGCAAGAATCCTATATCTAACCTGCTGTCTGAAGATGTAGCATGTTGCCGAACCTTAGCCTATACCCATTTTTCATACATTAAATGATCAGTTATAACAGGGAAAGTTACTGTGTTGCTTGGTAAGAAAATAAATCTATCTCCCTGGCGGGGAATCGAACCCCAGTCTCCTGCGTGGCAAGCGGGGATACTCACCACTATACTACCGAGTTCAGAGTTGAGTGGGCTGATTTCTCAGATCTCAGTTTTGTCAAGTTAAATAATCTATGTTGTTCACGGATCATGCGGTAAGGGGGTATAGCTCAGTGGCAGAGCATTCGACTGCAGATCGAGAGGTCCCCGGTTCAACTCCGGGTGCCCCCTGTTTTACTCCACTAACATGAGAACTTCATGACATAAAAGCCATATTGCCATGATTTTTTACCGATTTTAAACAAAATATATTCAATTGGGTTCTTCTGAAATTCTAATCCAAGCATACATTTTAAATGCAATTTCTTTCCGTATATGTGATTATTAAGATATAGAGACCTAAAAGGGACCTGATTTTCAAATGATTTATTGTGGTACACTGCTTGATTCCTGTTAATTGACGACTTTTGGAGTATAACATCCAGTCTAATGTGGTAAAGTTCTCCCCCACGGGGAATCGAGCCCCGGTCTCCCGCGCGACAGGCGGTGATACTCACCACTATACTACAGAGGATGCAAGAATCCTATATCTAACCTGCTGTCTGAAGATGTAGCATGTTGCCGAACCTTAGCCTATACCCATTTTTCATACATTAAATGATCAGTTATAACAGGGAAAGCTACTGTGTTGCTTGATAAGAAAATAAATCTATCTCCCTGGCGGGGAATCGAGCCCCAGTCTCCTGCGTGGCAAGCGGGGATACTCAACACTATACTACCGAGTTCAGAGTTGAGTGGGCTGATTTCTCAGATCTCAGTTTTGTCAAGTTAAATAATCTATGTTGTTCACGGATCTTGCGGTAAGGGGTATAGCTCAGTGGCAGAGCATTCGACTGCAGATCGAGAGGTCCCCGGTTCAACTCCGGTTGCCCCCTGTTTTACTCCACTAACATGAGAACTTCATGACATAAAAGCCATATTGCCATGATTTTTTACCGATTTAAAAAAAATATATTTATTTGGGTTCTTCTGAAATTCTAATCCAAGCATACAATTTAAATGAAATTTCTTTCCGTATTTGTTATTAATAAGAGATAGAGACCTAAAAGGGACCTGATTTTTAAATGATTTATTGTGGTACACTGCTTGATTCCTGTTAGTTGACGACTTTTGGAGTATCACATCCAGTCTACGGTGGTAAAGTTCTCCCCCACGGGGAATCGAGCCCCGGTCTCCCGCGCGACAGGCGGTGATACTCACCACTATACTACAGAGGATGCAAGAATCCTATATCTAACCTGCTGTCTGAAGATGTAGCATGTTGCCGAACCTTATGCCTATGCCCATTTTTCATACATTAAATGATCAGTTATAACAGGGAAAGCTACTGTGTTGCTTGATAAGAAAATAAATCTATCTCCCCGGCGGGGAATCAAACCCCAGTCTCCTGCGTGGCAAGCGGCGATACTCACCACTATACTATCGAGTTCAGAGTTGAGTGGGCTGATTTCTCAGATCTCAGTTTTGTCAAGTTAAATAATCTATGTTGTTCACGGATCATGCGGTAAGGGGGTATAGCTCAGTGGCAGAGCATTCGACTGCAGATCGAGAGGTCCCCGGTTCAACTCCGGGTGCCCCCTGTTTTACTCCACTAACATGAGAACTTCATGACATAAAAGCCAAATTGCCATGATTTTTTACCGATTTTAAACAAAATATATTCATTTGGGTTATTTTGAAATTCTAATCTAAGCATACAATTTAAATAAAAATTATTTCCGTATTTGTGGTTAATAAGAGATAGAGACCTAAAAGGGACCTGATTTTTAAATGATTTATTGTGGTACACTGCTTGATTCCTGTTAATTGACGACTTTTGGAGTATCACATCCAGTCTAAGGTGGTAAAGTTCTCCCCCACGGTGAATCGAGCCCCGGTCTCCCGCGCGACAGGCGGTGATACTCACCACTATACTACAGAGGATGCAAGAATCCTATATCTAACCTGCTGTCTGAAGATGTAGCATGTTGCCGAACCTTAGCCTATACCCATTTTTCATACATTAAATGATCAGAAAACTGTTATAACAGGGAAAGCTACTGTGTTGCTTGATAAGAAAATAAATGTATCTCCCTGGCGGGGAATCGAACCCCAGTCTCCTGCGTGGCAAGCGGGGATACTCACCACTATACTACCGAGTTCTGAGTTGAGTGAGCTGATTTCCCAGATCTCAGTTTTGGCAAGTTAAATAATCTATGTTGTTCACAGATCATGCGGTAAGGGGGTATAGCTCAGTGGCAGAGCATTCGACTGCAGATCGAGATGTCCCCGGTTCAACTCCGGGTGCCCCCTGTTTTACTCCACTAACATTAGAACTTCATGACATAAAAGCCATATTGCCATGATTTTTTACCGATTTTAAACAAAATATATTCATTTGGGTTCTTCTGAAATTCTAATCCAAGCATACAATTTAAATGAAATTTCTTTCCGTATTTGTGATTAATAAGAGATAGAGACCTAAAAGGGACCTGATTTTTAAATGATTCACTGTGGTACACTGCTTGATTCCTGTTAATTGACGACTTTTGGAGTATCACATCCAGTCTAAGGTGGTAAAGTTCCCCCCACGGGGAATAGAGCCCCGGTCTCCCGCGCGACAGGCGGTGATACTCACCACTATACTACAGAGGATGCAAGAATCCTATATCTAACCTGCTGTCTGAAGATGTAGCATGTTGCCGAACCTTATGCCTATGCCCATTTTTCATACATTAAATGATCAGTTATAACAGGGAAAGCTACTGTGTTGCTTGATAAGAAAATAAATCTATCTCCCTGGCGGGGAATCGAACCCCAGTCTCCTGCGTGGCAAGCGGCGATACTCACCACTATACTATCGAGTTCAGAGTTGAGTGGGCTGATTTCTCAGATCTCAGTTTTGTCAAGTTAAATAAGCTATGTTGTTCACGGATCATGCCGTAAGGGGGTATAGCTCAGTGGCAGAGCATTCGACTGCAGATCGAGAGGTCCCCGGTTCAACTCCGGGTGCCCCCTGTTTTACTCCACTAACATGAGAACTGCATGACATAAAAGCCATATTGCCATGATTTTTTACCGATTTTAAACAAAATATATTCATTTGGGTTCTTTTGAAATTCTAATCCAAGCATACAATTTAAATAAAAATTCCTTCCGTATTTGTGATTAATAAGAGATAGAGACCTAAAAGGGACCTGATTTTTAAATGATTTATTGTGGTACACTGCTTGATTCCTGTTAATTGACGACTTTTGGAGTATCACATCCAGTCTAAGGTGGGAAAGTTCTCCCCCACGGGGAATCGATCCCCGGTCTCCCGCGCGACAGGCGGTGATACTCACCACTATACTACAGAGGATGCAAGAATCCTATATCTAACCTGCTGTCTGAAGATGTAGCATGTTGCCGAACCTTAGCCTATACCCATTTTTCATACATTAAATGATCAGTTATAACAGGAAAGCTACTGTGTTGCTTGATAAGAAAATAAATGTATCTCCCTGGCGGGGAATCGAAACCCAGTCTCCTGCGTGGCAAGCGGGGATACTCACCACTATACTACCGAGTTCTGAGTTGAGGGGGCTGATTTCTCAGATCTCAGTTTTGGCAAGTTAAATAATCTATGTTGTTCACGGATCATGCGGTAAGGGGGTATAGCTCAGTGGCAGAGCATTCGACTGCAGATCGAGAGGTCCCCGGTTCAACTCCGGGTGCCCCCTGTTTTACTCCACTAACATGAGAACTTCATGACATAAAAGCCATATTGCCATGATTTTTTACCGATTTTAAACAAAATATATTCATTTGGGTTCTTCTGAAATTCTAATCCAAGCATACAATTTAAATGAAATTTCTTTTCGTATTTGTGATTAATAAGATATAGAGACCTAAAAGGGACCTGATTTTTAAATGATTTAATATGGTACACTGTTTGATTCCTGTTAATTGACGACTTTTGGAGTATCACATCCAGCCTAAGGTGGTAAAGTTCTCCCCCACGGGGAATCGAGCCCCGGTCTCCCGCGCGACAGGCGGTGATACGCACCACTATTCTGCCGAGGATGCAAGAATCCCCTCACCGCTATACTGCCGAGGATGCAAGAATCCTATATCTAACCGGCTGTCTGAAGATGTAGCATGTTGCCGAACCTTATATCCTATACCCATTTTTCATACATTAAATGATCAGTTATAACAGGGAAAGCTACTGTGTTGCTTGATAAGAAAATAAATCTATCTCCCTGGCGGGGAATCGAACCCCAGTCTCCTGCGTGGCAAGCGGGGATACTCACCACTATACTACCGAGTTCTGAGTTGAGGGGGCTGATTTCTCAGATCTCAGTTTTGGCAAGTTAAATAATCTATGTTGTACACGGATCATGCGGTAAGGGGGTATAGCTCAGTGGCAGAGCATTCGACTGCAGATCGAGAGGTCCCCGGTTCAACTCCGGGTGCCCCCTGTTTTACTCCATTAACATGAGAACTTCATGACATAAAAGCCATATTGCCATGATTTTTTACCGATTTTAAACAAAATTTATTCATTTGGGTTCTTCTGAAATTCTAATCCAAGCATACAATTTAAATGAAATTTCTTTCCGTATTTGTGATTAATAAGAGATAGAGACCTAAAAGGGACTTGATTTTTAAATGATTTATTGTGGTACACTGCTTGATTCCTGTTAATTGACGACTTTTGGAGTATCACATCCAGTCCAAGGTGGTAAAGTCCTCCCCCACAGGGAATCGAGCCCCGGTCTCCCGCGCGACAGGCGGTGATACTCACCACTATACTACAGAGGATGCAAGAATCCTATATCTAACCTGCTATCTGAAGATGTAGCATGTTGCCGAACCTTAGCCTATACCCATTTTTCATACATTAAATGATCAGTTATAACAGGGAAAGCTACTGTGTTGCTTGATAAGAAAATAAATATATCTCCCTGGCGGGGAATCGAACCCCAGTCTCCTGCGTGGCAAGCGAGGATACTCACCACTATACTACCGAGTTCAGAGTTGAGTGGGCTGATTTCTCAGATCTCAGTTTTGTCAAGTTAAATAATCTATGTTGTTCACGGATCATGCGGTAAGGGGGTATAGCTCAGTGGCAGAGCATTCGACTGCAGATCGAGAGGTCCCCGGTTCAACTCCGGGTGCCCCCTGTTTTACTCCATTAACATGAGAACTTCATGACATAAAAGTCATATTGCCATGATTTTTTACCGATTTTAAACAAAATATATTCAATTGGGTTCTTCTGAAATTCTAATCCAAGCATACAATTTAAATGAAATTTCTTTCCGTATTTGTGATTAATAAGATATAGAGACCTAAAAAGACCTGATTTTTAAATGATTTATTGTGGTACACTGCTTGAATCCTGTTAATTGACGACTTTTGGACTATCACATCCAGTCTAAGTTGGTAAAGTTCTCCCCCATGGGGAATCGAGCCCCGGTCTCCCGCGCGACAGGCGGTGATACTCACCACTATACTACAGAGGATGCAAGAATCCTATATCTAACCTGCTGTCTGAAAATGTAGCATGTTGCCGAACCTCAGCCCATACCCATTTTTCATACATTAAATGATCAGTTATAACATGGAAAGCTACTGTGTTGCTTCATAACAAAAGAAATCTATCTCCCTGGCGGGAAATCGAACACCAGTCTCCTGCGTGGCAAGCGGGGATACTCACCACTATACTACCGAGTTCAGAGTTGAGTGGGCTGATTTCTCAGATCTCAGTTTTGGCAAGTTAAATAATCTACGTTGTTCACGGATCATGCGGTAAGAGGGTATAGCTCAGTGGCAGAGCATTCGACTGCAGATCGAGAGGTCCCCGGTTCAACTCCGGGTGCCCCCTGTTTTTCTCCACTAACATGAGAACTTCATGACATAAAAGCCATATTGCTATGATTTTTTACCGATTTTAAACAAAATATATTCATTTGGGTTCTTCTGAAATTATGATCCAAGCATACAACTTAAATGAAATTTCTTTCCGTATTTGTGATTAATAAGATATAGAGACCTAAAAAGACCTGATTTTTAAATGATTTATTGTGGTACACTGCTTGAATCCTGTTAATTGACGACTTTTGGACTATCACATCCAGTCTAAGTTGGTAAAGTTCTCCCCCATGGGGAATCGAGCCCCGGTCTCCCGCGCGACAGGCGGTGATACTCACCACTATACTACAGAGGATGCAAGAATCCTATATCTAACCTGCTGTCTGAAAATGTAGCATGTTGCCGAACCTCAGCCCATACCCATTTTTCATACATTAAATGATCAGTTATAACATGGAAAGCTACTGTGTTGCTTGATAACAAAAGAAATCTATCTCCCTGGCGGGAAATCGAACACCAGTCTCCTGCGTGGCAAGCGGGGATACTCACCACTATACTACCGAGTTCAGAGTTGAGTGGGCTGATTTCTCAGATCTCAGTTTTGGCAAGTTAAATAATCTACGTTGTTCACGGATCATGCGGTAAGAGGGTATAGCTCAGTGGCAGAGCATTCGACTGCAGATCGAGAGGTCCCCGGTTCAACTCCGGGTGCCCCCTGTTTTTCTCCACTAACATGAGAACTTCATGACATAAAAGCCATATTGCTATGATTTTTTACCGATTTTAAACAAAATATATTCATTTGGGTTCTTCTGAAATTATGATCCAAGCATACAACTTAAATGAAATTTCTTTCCGTATTTGTGATTAATAAGAGATAGAGACCTGAAAGGGATCTGATTTTTAAATGATTTATTGTGGTACACTGCTTGATTCCTGTTAATTGACGACTTTTGGAGTATCACATCCAGTCTAAGGTGGAAAAGTTCTCCCCCACGGGGAATCGAGCCCCGGTCTCCCGCGCGACAGGCGGTGATACTCACCACTATACTACAGAGGATGCAAGAATCCTATATCTAACCTGCTGTCTGAAGATGTAGCATGTTGCCGAACCTTATGCCTATGCCCATTTTTCATACATTAAATGATCAGTTATAACAGGGAAAGCTACTGTGTTGCTTGATAAGAAAATAAATCTATCTCAAAGGCGGGGAATAGAACCCCAGTCTCCTGCGTGGCAAGCGGTGATACTCACCACTATACTATCGAGTTCAGAGTTGAGTGGGCTGATTTCTCAGATCTCAGTTTTGTCAAGTTAAATAATCTATGTTGTTCACTGATCATGCGGTAAGGGGGTATAGCTCAGTGGCAGAGCATTCGACTGCAGATCGAGAGGTCCCCGGTTCAACTCCGGGTGCCCCCTGTTTTACTCCACTAACATGAGAACTTCATGACATAAAAGCCATAATGCCATGATTTTTGACCGATTTTAAACAAAATATATTCATTTGGGTTCTTTTGAAATTCTAATCCAAGCATACAATTTAAATGAAATTTCTTTCCGTATTTGTGATTAATAAGAGATAGAGACCTAAAAGGGACCTGATTTTTAAGGATTTATTGTGGTACACTGCTTGATTCCTGTTAGTTGACGACTTTTGGAGTATCACATCCTGTCTACGGTGGTAAAGTTCTCCCCCACGGGGAATCGAGCCCCGGTCTCCCGCGCGACAGGCGGTGATACTCACCACTATACTACAGAGGATGCAAGAATCCTATATCTAACCTGCTTTTTGAAGATGTAGCATGTTGCCGAAAATTAGCCTATACCCATTTTTCATACAATAAATGATCAGTTATAACAGGGAAAGCTACTGTGTTGCTTGATAAGAAAATAAATCTATCTCCCTGGCGGGGAATCGAACCCCAGTTTCCTGCGTGGCAAGCGGGGATACTCACCACTATACTACCGAGTTCTGAGTTGAGTGAGCTGATTTTTCAGATCTCAGTTTTGGCAAGTTAAACAATCTATGTTGTTCGCTGATCATGAGGTAAGGGGGTATAGCTCAGTGGCAGAGCATTCGACTGCAGATCGAGAGGTCCCCGGTTCAACTCCGGGTGCTCCCTGTTTTACTCCACTAACATGAGAACTTCATGACATAAAAGCCATATTGCCATGATTTTTTACCGATTTTAAACAAAATATATTCATTTGGGTTCTACTGAAATTCTAATCAAAGCATACAATTTAAATAAAATTTATTACCGTATTTGTGGTTAATAAGAGATAGAGACCTAAAAGGGTCCTGATTTTAAAATGATTTATTGTGGTAAATGAAAATGAAATGAATCGGGCTTTAGGCCACCTTTGTGCACATATAGGCTTAACTGGGCCAGGAGAACCTCCTGAGGATGGTGAGATGATTGAGATGACACTGTCCACCAGACACAGGATTCGAAATTCGAGCCCTGTCGGTTTGAGGCCGAGCACGCTACCTCTCGGTCACGGAGGCTCCCCACAATACTAACTTTCACACGTGGATGGGGAAGACACAATTTTGTTTCTTTCAAACAGCCGAGACCGAGAACCGAACCCCGGCCTCTGGCGTGAAAGGCAGCGGTGCTAACCACTACCCTAGGGCCCCGCCCGATTTATTGTGGTACACTGCTTGAATCCTGTTAATTGACGACTTTTGGACTATCACATCCAGTCTAAGTTGGTAAAGTTCTCCCCCATGGGGAATCGAGCCCCGGTCTCCCGCGCGACAGGCGGTGATACTCACCACTATACTACAGAGGATGCAAGAATCCTATATCTAACCTGCTTTTTGAAGATGTAGCATGTTGCCGAAAATTAGCCTATACCCATTTTTCATACAATAAATGATCAGTTATAACAGGGAAAGCTACTGTGTTGCTTGATAAGAAAATAAATCTATCTCCCTGGCGAGAAATCGAGCCCCAGTCTCCTGCGTGGCAAGCGGGGATACTCACCACTATACTACCGAGTTCTGAGTTGAGTGAGCTGATTTCTCAGACCTCAGTTTTGTCAAGTTAAATAATCTATGTTGTTCACGGATCATGCGGTAAGGGGGTATAGCTCAGTGGCAGAGCATTCGACTGCAGATCGAGAGGTCCCCGGTTCAACTCCGGGTGCCCCCTGTTTTACTCCCTCAACATGAGAACTTCATGACATAAAAGCCATATTGCCATGATTTTTTACCGATTTTAAACAAAATATATTCATTTGGGTTCTTCTGAAATTCTAATCCAAGCATACAATTTAAATGAAATCTCTTTCCGTATTTGTGATTAATAAGAGATAGAGACCTAAAAGGGACCTGATTTTTAAAATGATTTAATGTGGTACACTGCTTGATTCCTATTAATTGACGCCTTTTGGAGTATTACATCCAGTCTAAGGTGGTAAAGTTCTTCCCCCACGGGGAATCGAACCCCGTCTCCCGCGCGACAGGCTGCGATACTCACCACTATACTACCGAGGATGCATGAATCCTACATTTAACCAGCTGGCTGAAGATGTAGCATGTTGCCGAACCTTATACCCATTTTTCATACATTAAATGATCAGTTATAACAGGGAAAGCTACTGTGTTGCTTGATAAGAAAATAAATCTATCTACCTGGCGGGGAATCGAACCCCAGTCTCCTGCGTGGCAGGCGGGGATACTTATGGCGAGTTGAACGTCGGGGTAACCAATATGGCGTGATGGGACGTCGTAGTTACCGAAATGTCGTGATAAGCCTACACCGGGAGTTCCGTTATGGGGTCACAACGGCCGACGAAGGACTCCGCCCAATCTCGCCATCAAAACTCAAATATCCTCCTCATCCGTCTGGTCGACGGTATCAAACAAACCAGGAAACTCTCTTCTCTCTTGTCATGTTTATTTGATTAACATGTGATAACAGCAAAGCACAACCATCCGCGCATGGCACGTCTCTATGGACTTAGCGAGAGCGAGCTACGGCACGTCCGCAGTCGCTGAGTATTACGCTTGAAGTGCGGGAATAATACCAAGGCCGCACCACACTGCTCTGTGTGCGCACGTCACCACGGTATGAAAACGAGGCGGTCATCCCCGTCCGCCCGCGTCCAGGAATCTGGGGATAAGCGCCACATTGACTGAGCGATGTCAGGATCCTACATTACCCCCGGCTGAGTGACAACGTAGGACCAAACTGACGTGTAGGAGACTGCTTTGTGCAAGTAGCGGGGTTGTCAAATATGTAACCTCTTATACTAAGCATAGTTTTCTTAAAAAAAGTATAGCGAGTGTGGTTACATTGTGGGCGGTTGAAAGCGCAGCATTATACGTGAATTGTCCGACCCTCTTAACACCAACTGTCCTTTATATATTATTCATGTGCTGCAAGCTGCGATCAACCCATTCATTTAATTAACAGAATTGCTATTAATGCTTTAGCAATGAACTTGCTAAAAGAAAATGTCTTTACATTTATATATCTGTACACAATTCTGCCAGGCCTGGCATATTCATTTACAATTTAACAACATTGTTATTACGAGTTATGCGGTTGGGCCCGCCATAGACGTCATTAGGCGCGACTATGGCGTGAACCATCTGCACAAATCGATCAGGAGTCTGGATTATTCGTCCGACTCTAGTTTTTCGCACTGTTTGGTCGGTCGAAATTTTTTCGCGATTAGCGATATTCGCATGTTTGCTTTTTTTCGAGTCGAATACGGTGTCAGCAGCACCCGGGGTTTTACCCCGTAGATGTAAAGGTTTGCGGGAATACGTTCGTAAACCACCGCCGTTCCCGTTAGCGCGGGATGCGGCAGGGGCTTGCGAATGCGGCGCTACGTAAGTATTGTCTCTGTTAGACAAGTTGACTTTAACATCTATCTGCTTTGGGACTGTGGCTGATTTTTGATTGCTTCTGACTGCCGTCGACTTTTTTGTGTTGACTCTCGTCCCGTTGGACGTCAGAGTGTCCGCACTACCAGGTCTAGGTGGACCCTGTAGATTCTTACTAGATGTCCTGGTAGCTGTCGACTTCCGTGGTTTGCTTGGCGGTTTACGCTGTGTTGTCATACCTGTTGTAGGCTCGCACTCCATGTGAGCGGGTTTAACGCGATCTAAGGAGACCGTCTCAACCTTGCCTTTAACTAGGATTTTCATTACTCTGCCACTCCTCGCGACGACCTTGTATGGTCCGTCGTAAGGGGCGGTCAGAGGCGGTGCAATTGCGATTCGGCGCAAGAATACATGAGTACATGTAGCGATTTCCTTGAATTGGAAAATGTTGTGTTGTTGTGTGTCACGTGGCGGACATAGACGGGGACGCGACATGGCCACGCGTAGCTTGTCTGAATAATTCTCCAAATCAGTGTTAGCGTCGACGTTGTACTGTTTAGTAAACTCTCCTGGGAGTCTAAGGGTTGTCCCGTAAATCATCTCAGCAGCTGACCTGCCCAGTCTCTCTTTCACGGCTGAACGAATTCCTAACAGTACGGCAGGTAACGTGATAGTCCACGGATTCGGTGACTCGTGCGCCATAATGGCGGCTTTCAATTGACGGTGGAAACGCTCGACCATGCCATTCGACTGAGGGTGATAACTCGTGGTACGATTCCGAATAATCCCGAATTGGTTACATAAACTATCCCACAATTTGGACTCGAATTGAGCGCCCCTATCAGTGGTGATAGTGGCAGGGGTACCATAACGTGCTATCCACCCGCTGAAGAAGGCATCGGCGACCGTCTCGGCTCTAATATCTACCATAGGTATAGCTTCGGGCCAACGTGTAAAACGGTCGACGCAAGTCAGTAGATATCTAAAACCATCGGCATAAGGTAAAGGTCCGACTATGTCCACGTGGACATGATCGAATCGCTCGGTAGGTTCAGTGAACTTTCCGAAAACAGGAGTGTTATGACGTGAAACTTTAACGGTCTGGCAACCCTTACAGGTACGACACCATCTAGCAATATCTATATTCATGCCGTGCCATACAAATCGGGTATTAATCAAAGGTCTGGTGGCTCTATGCGATGGATGGCCTAAACCGTGCAAGTTTGAAAAAACTTTTCGGCGAAATTTCGCGGTAAGGTACGGCCGGTTGTGTCCCGTGGACACATCACACCAGATCAATTGATTATCAAACGATTTCAATAGTTTGAAAATCATAGTTGATGTAGTCGAATGTCTCAAACGTGTGAATTCCGCGTCATTAGCTTGATCGAGACTTAACGCTTTATAGTCCATCACTGGGCCATCGTGTATCGCTGACACTGATGGTCGTGCCAGCGCATCAGCGACGAAATTTGTCTCTCCTTTTACATATCTAATATCGGTGGTGAATTCAGCGATGAACGCTAAATGACGTGTTTGTCGTAGGGATGCGCGCTCAGTCACGGATAACATTACGAATGTTAACGGTTTGTGATCAGTATTAACGAAAAAATTTCGTCCTTCTAAATTGTGTCTGAAATGTTTAATTGTAGCGTATACTGCCAAAAGTTCACGATCGAACGCGCTATAGCGTGTCTCTGCTGGGTTCAGCTTCTTGCTGAAAAACGAAAGCGGCTGCCACATACCGTTTAAAAACTGCTGCAAAACGCCACCGACGGCGACATCACTAGCGTCACACGTGATGTTAAGCTGGGCCGTAGAATCTGGGTGCACCAGAAGCGTAGCGTTTTCCAGTATCTGTTTGGACTCGGAAAATGCTGACTCTGCTTCTTTATTCCACTTCAAATCGAAATTTGATTTCGGTGACAATCTGGTATGGCCTTCGTTGGCGGAAGTCAGTAGATTATTGAGTGGCGTCAGCTTCGCGGCGCAATGCGGTATGAAACGGTGGTAATAATTCACCATTCCCAGATACCTACGCAATGCTCGTTGCTTTTCGGGCTTATTGAAATTAACGATCGCGTCAACGGCGCTAGGTAACGGCGAAATGCCTTCGGCGCAAATGTGATGACCTAAGAAACTTAATTCAGATGTTCCGAACTGACACTTTTCAGGACCAATGATGATTCCGTACTCCGATAGTCGAGCAAAAAGAATTCGTAGATGTTTCTTATGCGTTTTATGATCTGGGCTGGTTACCAGTATGTCATCCAAATAAACAAAAACGAAATCAAGTCCGCGTGTCACGTGGTCTATAAATCGCTGAAACGTTTGACCGGAATTTCTCATACCAAATGGGGTTCTAGTGAAATTAAACAAGCCAAAAGGTGTGGTAACAGCAGTCTTGTGTACGTCGGACGGTTCCACCGGGAACTGGCCGAGGAGTTTAGTATATTCATTTTGAACTGTATCAACTCTGTTCAATGACAGAGGTTTAATCGAAGATAATGAAGCGGCAATGGCTAAGCCTGTACGCATGTCTCGAAGACATCTGCTTCTCAAGTCTACGAGCAAATTGTAGTGGTTAAAAAAATCAGCCCCGATTATGGGTTGCTGCACATCTGCCACGATGAACGTCCACGGATATTCGCGCTTTAAGCCGACATCGACGACGCGTTTACAATTGCCGTAAGTCTTTATAGTGCTGTTATTAGCTGCCACCAGGGGGAGACTGTCAGCGCCCGAAATCCCGTTAGCGCAAGATTTCGGCAAAACACTGACAGCTGCGCCCGTGTCGATTAAATATCTGCATTTATGTCCTTTATCTGCGACATATAATAACTTAGAGTGAGATAACGCGATATTCGCCACTTCGTGCTGACCTAATGAAACATAGTATGAACAGGGTTCACTGCACAAGCGCGCCTTTTCACCATAAGTGTGGTGGTAATAGCAAACCTGTGCAGTGGCTGTGTCGGTCGGTTGTGCGACATTATTTTGCGGCGTTTGCGGCGGCGGTGCGAAGGGTCGGACATTTTGTTGTGCATTAGTACAATTATTATTGGAATTATTAACAAACTCAGTGGCCATTGCATTCGGCGGCGGAACGAAAGGTCGAGCATTATCTTTAACGTCTCTATATTGACTATGTTGGTTACTAATGAAACCTGAGGCCTGTACATTAGGGGCAAATGCAGGCGCGTGAGCGTAGTTATTTGCTCGTCCACGTCCTTTATTTCGTTTCCTCACAGATGTTGTTACTGTTTCTAATCTCTTGATGCGTTTGGATAGATCTTCTAACAAACCAACTAATTTGCTGGTCTCGTCGACTTTGATCTCTGCGACCCCCGGCTTACTCTCTTCAACGTCTTGTTCTGCAGCCAGTGCCCTGTCAGCCAAAACGGCCAAACTTTCGAGGGAGGCACTGTCGGGTTGAGTCGCCAAATGGGCTCTGATGGAAGCGGGCATCTGTCGTATGAACGCTTGCCGAATTACAGCCTTTCCAACAACAGCTTTGGTGCTGAAACCTGCAGTCTTCTGCAGACGCCTCAGGAACCGCGAGGGAATATCACTTCCAATCTTCTCGCCAGAGATAACTTTATTGACCCTTTCAGGTGTTGTCAATCCTCGCCTCTCAATTAGTATTGCTTTCAGGCTGTCATATTTGTTTGACCTGAAAGGCTGCAGCAGCGCGTCTCTCACGTCTGATGCAATCTCGCCAGAAAGTGCAGCGCAGGTTAGGCTATACCTCTCGTCATCATCATCGATCTGGTGGAGGGCGAATTGCGTCTCGATTTGATTAAACCAGAGCTCCACATCAGAGGCGTAGAAAGTTGCGATTCTAAACTTGGGCAAGTTCGTAGCGCGTTTCTGCGGCTGTCTACCAAGCGGTGAAGAACTCCTTGATGAGTCACTCCTCGAGTGGGAATTCAGACGTCTATCCCGAGCAATCCGAGCGAAATCGGATTTGAGGCGTTGATATTCCTCGTCAGCTGCGCGGAATCGAACCTCATTGTCTTCACTGTCGGGATGATAGCTATCTTTGGGTCTAGCACCCGCACCTTCTAGAGGCGTTGACATGAATCCTTCGCTGTCGTACTGCTTTGACATGATGAAGTAGTGTTTGTAAAATTATTTAATTAATGAAGCATCTGGGATAGCTGGCCTATTGGCTCTGTGCCTATCCTAAATGTGTTTAAAATGGCATGTCGTATTAACACATGCCAACTATTTTTGACGCGCCGTGCGCGGACAGGTTGTGCAATGCCGTAAAAATCAGATGAAAAATGTCTGTAATATGTTGAAGCTAGAAGTGTAGACTGTAGAAAATGCTCATGCTATGTCGCATGGTGCGAGAAACGGGGGTTGCAGATTAGTTGCAGAAATATGCGTCGTTGAAGTTTCACCTAAGTGCTGTTCACAAATTCACAAAAGGTATGTATTGATTGAAGTGAAAACTGAAGGTCTATATGAGACATAAAACGTTTTCACTGAGTCACACACATGCAAAATGGTACCGTGAAAACCGTAGGTCGCAGTGGTACATAAAAACAATATGCCAGATACAACTGTGATAAGCTATACTAAGCTATGATAATAGTATTTTGTAAATCGACCAGGGCAAAAATTTTTTTACACAAGTCGAAAAACACATTCAAATATTTGCAATGTTTCGCAATAGCGCAACTGTCAAATCGAATATTTCTGTTTTTATAAAAAATTTAAACTTCAGAAATAACTATCGTGAGAAAATTTCGCTCTCAAACTGATAGACTAAATGTGACTGCGAAGAAAAACAGTGACATTTGTGATTTAAGAATAATATCTAAAACGTGACTGACAGTAGTCTATGCTGATAAATGATAAAGTATATCATTTCGCTGAAAAATGATATCTGTGATGAACATTCCACGTTTTTGTTTTTTATAATGGTACGTTCATCACCGAATCATTCTCATGAACGTCCGAATCAATCGCTCGCATCGATTCATTGGTTGACGTATAAACCGACTGTGTTCGGTGCGGTTGTTTTATGTCGTCTGTGGTGGGTGTGTGTGTGGTGTATTGTCGGTGCTCACAGCCTGTGCAGCAGGCAGCATGTGGCTTATAGTCTGTGACGGTAAGCTTTGAGCGGTGCGTACATAGTATACAGTCAGCATCCCCGTCTCGCCTCACATTAGCATATTCATTAGCTACTGCGTGCCCAGATAAGGCGCTGAATAGCCTAGCACGATTACAAACACCGAAAGGCGTTTCAAAGTGAACAAAAAGTCTCGCACAATTAGTGGCAGAATTTCGCTTTCGAAACGACTTATTTACACATTTTCTCCCTCAATCGTGTTGAAAAAGAAAATTTACAAACAATTTAAAACAATTTTTTATTACAATCTGTCCGTGTAAAATTTGGAACACATGACTAATAATCTCCACCAAATCAAAATGGCCGCTTACTTTATGCTAATGTGATGCGGCTACACAGGTTCACTGTCCCGATGCATGCCGGTTAGGGGGGAACACGTGGGTGCCCACGGCGAGCTTTGAGCTAAGTTAGGGAAACCAGCGACCAAGATGGCGCACACCTACCAAATACAAATACAATATTCAGCATTCTCTGAAATAACATATGATAATAGTACAAAATATTGACCTACGGTCCTGGGAATATTTTTAAACAGACCAAATAAGGCCGTTTATTGACATTCATTTAGGGAAACAATTTATTTTGGCCCTAAACCTATTAAAGGTTACCCGAGTCGAAGCGATAGTAAAAATTTCTGTCGATTTGTAGAAAAAATCGTGAAAAAATGACGAGATTTCGTCTGTGGACTTTAAGATCGAGTTACCCAATTATGGTAATCAACGATAAAAATGAGTTACAGAAAATACCCACTTCCTACTCGCCTACAGTGGCATTAGTAGGATGAAGGCATTAAACAAACTCTTACGATAAAAAAAATGATAGACTATGTCTATAAGAATAATTTTCTGGAGTCTTCTAGAGAAACCGGCAAGGCCGCCATCTTGAAAAGGCGCCAAACACGTGGGATTGCGACCAAAAGTTTAAAAATGTACGCCGTTTTTGACGTAAAAAAACGTGCTTCTCGTCTGATAACTCTTTCTGACTAATTTAAACTGGCATATATATATTTTGACCTACAGCTTTCACGTACCTTGTGAAAAAAATGCTATTGATTTTTTTCAAAAAAATCCCCTAAAATTAATGAAACTATCCTTGAAAACAGCGGTTTTCAACTGGCGTCTAGGTGAAAACACTGTTGCGTAAACGATCAGTCGTCAGGGGTCACCAATATGGCGTGATGGACGTCGGGGTAACCAATATGGCGTGATGGGACGTCGTAGTTACCAAAATGTCGTGATAAGCCTACACCGGGAGCTCCGTTATGGGGTCACAACGGCCGACGAAGGACTCCGCCCAATCTCGCCATCAAAACTCAAATATCCTCCTCATCCGTCTGGTCGACGGTATCAAACAAACCAGGAAACTCTCTTCTCTCTTGTCATGTTTATTTGATTAACATGCGATAACAGCAAAGCACAACCATCCGCGCACGGCATGTCTCTATGGACTTAGCGAGAGCGAGCTACGGCACGTCCGCAGTCGCTGAGTATTACGCTTGAAGTGCGGGAATAATACCAAGGCCGCACCACACTGCTCTGTGTGCGCACGTCACCACGGTATGAAAATCTGGGGATAAGCCGATACCGATTTTAAACAAAATATATTCATTTGGTTTTTCTGAAATTCTAATCCAAGCATACAATTTAAATGAAATCTCTTCGACTGCAGATCGAGAGGTCCCCGGTTCAACTCCGGGTGCCCCCTGTTTTACTCCACTAACATGAGAACTTCATGACATAAAAGCCATATTGCCATGATTTTTTACCGATTTTAAACAAAATTTATTCATTTGGGTTCTTCTGAAATTCTAATCCAAGCATACAATTTAAATGAAATTTCTTCCCGTATTTGTGATTAATAAGAGATAGAGACCTAAAAGGGACTTGATTTTTAAATGATTTATTGTGGTACACTGCTTGATTCCTATTAATAGACGACTTCTGGAGTATTACATCCAGTCTAAGGTGGTAAGGTTCTTCCCCCGCGGGGAATCGAACCCCGGTCTCCCGCGCAACAGGCTGCGATACTCACCACTATACTACCGAGGATGCATGAATCCTACATTTAACCAGCTGGCTGAAGATGTAGCATGTTGCCGAACCTTATACCCATTTTTCATACATTAAATGATCAGTTAGAACAGGGAGAGCTACTGTGTTGCTTGATAAGAAAATAAATCTATCTACCTGGCAGGGAATCAAACCCCAGTCTCCTGCGTGGCAGGCGGGGATACTCACCACTATACCACCGGGGCGGGGGCCCTAGGGTAGCGGTTAGCACCGCTGCCTTTCACGCCAGAGTCCGGGGTTCGGTTCCCGGTCTCGGCGGTTTGAAAGAAACAAAATTGTTTCTTCCCCATCCACGTGTGAAAGTTAGTATTGTGGGGAGCCTCCGTGACCGAGAGGTAGCGTGCTCAACCTCAGACCGCCAGGGCTCGAATTTCGAATCCTGTGTCTGGAGGACAGTGTCATCTCAATCATCTCACCATCCTCAGGAGGTTCTCCTGGCCCAGTTTAGCCTATATGTGCACAAAGGTGGCCTAAAGCCCGATTCATTTCATTTCATTTCATAACTATACCACCGAGTTCTGAGTTGAGTGAGCTGATTTCTCAGATCTCAGTTTTGGCAAGTTAAATAATCTATGTTGGTGGCTGACCATGAAGTAAGGGGGTATAGCTCAGTGGCAGAGCATTCGACTGCAGATCGAGAGGTCCCCGGTTCAACTCCGGGTGCCCCCTGTTTTACTCCCCTAACATGAGAATTTCATGACATAAAAGCCATATTGCCATGATTTTTTACCGATTTTAAACAAAATATATTCATTTGGGTTTTTCTGAAATTCTAATCCAAGCATACAGTTTAAATGAAATCTCTTTCCGTATTTGTGATTAATAAGAGATAGACACCTAAAAGGGACCTGATTTTTAAAATGATTTATTGTGGTACACTGCTTGATTCCTATTAATAGACGACTTTTAGAGTATTACATCCAGTCTAAGGTGGTAAGGTTCTTCCCCCACGGGGAATCGAACCCCAGTCTCCCACGCGACAGGCTGCGATACTCACCACTATACTACCGAGGATGCATGAATCCTACATTTAACCAGCTGGCTGAAGATGTAGCATGTTGCCGAACCTTATACCCATTTTTCATACATTAAATGATCAGTTAGAACAGGGAAAGCTACTGTGTTGCTTGATAAGAAAATAAATCTATCTACCTGGCGGGGAATCAAACCCCAGTCTCCTGCGTGGCAGGCGGGGATACTCACCACTATACCACCGAGTTCTGAGTTGAGTGAGCTGATTTCTCAGATCTCAGTTTTGGCAAGTTAAATAATCTATGTTGGTGGCTGACCATGAAGTAAGGGGGTATAGCTCAGTGGCAGAGCATTTGACTGCAGATCGAGAGGTCCCCGGTTCAACTCCGGGTGCCCCCTGTTTTACTCCCCTAACATGAGAATTTCATGACATAAAAGCCATATTGCCATGATTTTTCACCGATTTTAAACAGAATATATTCATTTGGGTTCTTCTGAAATTCTAATCCAAGCATACAATTTAAATGCAATTTCTTTCCGTATTTTTGATTAATAAGAGATAGAGACCTAAAAGGGACCTGATTTATTGTGGTACACTGCTTGATTCCTGTTAATTCACGACTTTCTGAGTATCACATCTAGTCTAAGTTGGTAAAGTTCGGACCCCACGGGGAATCGAACCCCGGTCTCCCGCGCGACAGGCGGTGATACTCACCACAATACTACCGAGGATGAATGAATCCTTTTCTAACCTGCTGGCTCAAGATATAGCATGTTGCCGAACCTTATACCCATTGTTCATACATTAAATGATCAGTTATAACAGGGAAAGCTACTGTGTTGCTTGATAAGAAAATAAATCTATCTCCCTAACGGGGAATCGAACCCCAGTCTCCTGTGTGGCAGGCGGGTATACTCAACACTATACCACCGAGTTCTGAGTAGAGTGAACTGATTTCTCAGATCTCAGTTTTGGCAAGTTAAATAATCTATGTTGTTCGCTGACCATGCAGTAAGGGGGTATAGCTCAGTGGCAGAGCATTCGACTGCAGATCGAGAGGTCCCCGGTTCAACTCCGGGTGCCCCCTGTTTTACTCCCCTAACATGAGAATTTCATGACATAAAAACCATATTGCCATGATGTTTTACCGATTTAAAAAAAATATATTCATTTTGGTTCTTCTGAAATTCTAATCCAAGCATACAATTTAAATGAAATCTATTTCCGTATTTGTGATTAATAAGAGATAGAGACCTAAAAGGGACCTGATTTTTAAAATGATTTATTGTGGTACACTGCTTGATTCCTATTAATTGACGCCTTTTGGAGTATTACATCCAGTCTAAGGTGGTAAAGTTATTCCCCCACGGGGAATCGAACCCCGGTCTCCCGCGCGACAGCCTGCGATACTCACCACTATACTACCGAGGATGCATGAATCCTACATTTAACCAGCTGGCTGAAGATGTAGCATGTTGCCGAACCTTATACCCATTTTTCATACATTAAATGATCAGTTATAACAGGGAAAGCTACTCTGTTGCTTGATAAGAAAATTAATCCATCTACCTGGCGGGGAATCGAACCCAGTCTCCTGCGTGGCAGGCGGGGATACTCACCACTATACCACCGAGTTCTGAGTTGAGTGAGCTGATTTCTCAGATCTCAGTTTTGGCAAGTTAAATAATCTATGTTGGTGGCTGACTATGAAGTAAGGGGGTATTGCTCAGTGGCAGAGCATTCGACTGCAGATCGAGAGGTCCCCGGTTCAACTCCGGGCGCCCCCTGTTTTACTCCCCTAAAATGAGAATTTCATGACATAAAAGCCATATTGCCATGATTTTTCACCGATTTTAAACAAAATATATTCATTTTGGTTTTTCTGAAATTCTAATCCAAGCATACAATTTAAATGAAATCTCTTTCCGTATTTGTTATTAATGAGAGATAGACACCTAAAGGGACCTGATTTTTAAATGATTTATTGTGGCACACTGCTTGATTTCTGTTAATTCACGACTTTCTGAGTTTCACATCGAGTCTAAGTTGGTAAAGTTCCTCCCCCACGGGGAATCGAGCCCCGGTCTCCCGCGCGACAGGCGGTGATACTCACCACAATACTACCGAGGATGAATGAATCCTTTTCTAACCTGCTGGTTCAAGATGTAGCATGTTGCCGAACCTTATACCCATTTTTCATACATTAAATGATCAGTTATAACAGGGAAAGCTACTGTGTTGCTTGATAAGAAAATAAATATATCTCCCTGACGGGGAATCGAACCCCAGTCTCCTGCGTGGCAGGCGGGGACACTCACCACTATACCACCGAGTTTTGAGTTGAGTGAACTGATTTCTCAGATCTCAGTTTTGGCAAGTTAAATAATCTACGTGGCTCCCTGACCATGCAGTGGCAGAGCATTCGACTGCAGATCGAGAGGTCCACGGTTCAACTCCGGGTGCCCCCTGTTTTTCTCCCCTAACATGAGAATTTCATGACATAAGAGCCATATTGCCATGATGTTTTACCGATTTATAAAAAAATATATTCATTTTGGTTCTTCTGAAATTCTAATCCAAGCATACAATTTAGATGAAATCTCTTTCCGTATTTGTGATTAATAAGAGATAAAGACCTGAAAGGGACCTGATTTTTAAAATGTTGTATTGTGGTACACTGCTTTAATTGACGACTTTCGGAGTATTACATCCAGTCTAAGGTGGTAAAGTTCTTCCCCCACGGGGAATCGAACACCGGTCTCCCGCGCGACAGCCGGCGATACTCACCACTATACTACCGAGGATGCATGAATCCTACATCTAACCAGCTGACTGAAGATGTAGCATGTTGCCGAACCTTATACCCATTTTTCGTACATTAAATGATCAGTTATAACAGGGAAAGCTACTGTGTTGCTTGATAAGAGAATAAATCTATCTACCTGGCGGGGAATCGAACCCCAGTCCCCTGCGTGGCAGGCGGGGATACTCACCACTATACCACCGAGTTCTGAGTTGAGTGAGCTGATTTCTCAGATCTCAGTTTTGGCAAGTTAAATAATCTATGTTGTTCACGGATCATGAGGTAAGGGGGTATAGCTCAGTGGCAGAGCATTCGACTGCAGATCGAGAGGTCCCCGGTTCAACTCCGGGTGCCCCCTGTTTTACTCCCCCAACATGAGAATTTCATGACATAAAAGCCATATTGCCATGATGTTTTACCGATTTAAAAAAAAATATATTCTATTTGGTTCTTCTGAAATTCTAATCCAAGCATACAATTTAAATGAAATCTCTTTCCGTATTTGTGATTAATAAGAGATAGAGACCTAAAAAGGACCTGATTTTTAAAATGTTGTATTGTGGTACACTGCTTTAATTGACGACTTTCGGAGTATTACATCCAGTCTAAGGTGGTAAAGTTCTTCCCC
Source organism: Flabesymbios commensalis (assembly GCA_964017125.1). Classification (NCBI taxonomy): domain Eukaryota; kingdom Metazoa; phylum Annelida; class Polychaeta; order Terebellida; family Flabelligeridae; genus Flabesymbios; species Flabesymbios commensalis. The sequence goes on from OZ024917.1 coordinate 48,580,543, forward strand.
CACGGGGAATCGAACCCCGGTCTCCCGCGCGACAGCCTGCGATACTCACCACTATACTACCGAGGATGCATGAATCCAACATCTAACCAGCTGGCTGAACATGTAGCATGTTGCCGAACCTTATACCCATTATTCATACATTAAATGATCAGTTATAACAGGGAGAGCTACTGTGTTGCTTGATAAGAAAATAAATCTATCTACCTGGCGGGGAATCGAACCCCAGTCTTCTGCGTGGAAGGCAGGGATACTCACCACTATACCACCGAGTTCTGAGTTGAGTGAGCTGATTTCTCAGATCTCAGTTTTGGCCAGTTAAATAATCTATGTTGTTCGCTGACCATGAAGTAAGGGGGTATAGCTCAGTGGCAGAGCATTCGACTGCAGATCGAGAGGTCCCCGATTCAACTCCGGGTGCCCCCTGTTTTACTCCCCTAACATGAGAATTTCATGACATAAAAGCCATATTGCCATGATGTTTTACCGATTTAAAAAAAAAAATATTCATTTTGGTTCTTCTGAAATTCTAATCCAAGCATACAATTTAAATGAAATCTCTTTCCGTATTTGTGATTAATAAGAGATAGAGACCTAAAAGGGACCTGATTTTTAAAATGATTTATTGTGGTACACTGCTTGATTCCTATTAATTGACGACTTTTGGAGTATTACATCCAGTCTAAGGTGGTAAAGTTCTTCCCCCACGGGGAATCGAACCCCGGTCTCCCGCGCGACAGCCTGCGATACTCACCACTATACTACAGAGGATGCATGAATCCTACATCTAACCAGCTGGCCGAAGATGTAGAATGTTGCCGAACCTTATACCCATTTTTCATACATTAAATGATTAGTTATAACAGGGAAAGCTACTGTGTTGCTTGATAAGAAAATAAATCTATCCACCTGGCGGGGAATCGAACCCCAGTTTCCTGCGTGCTGGCGGGGATACTCACCACTATACCACCGAGTTCTGAGTTGAGTGAGCTGATTTCTCAGATCTCAGTTTTGGCAAGTTAAATAATCTATGTTGTTCGCTGACCATGAAGTGAAGGGGTTTAGCTCAGTGGCAGAGCATTCGACTGCAGATCGAGAGGTCCCCGATTCAACTGCGGGTGCCCCCTGTTTTACTCCCCTAACATGAGTATTTCATGACATAAAAGCCATATTGCCATGCTTTTTACCGATTTAAAAAAAATATATTCATTTGGGTTCTTCTGAAATTCTAATCCAAGCATACAATTTAAATGAAATTTCTTTCCGTATTTGTGATTAATAAGAGATAGAGACCTAAAAGGGACCTGATTTTTAAATGATTTATTGTGGTACACTGCTTGATTCCTTTTAATTGACGACTTTTGGAGTATCACATCCAGTCTAAGGTGATAAAGTTCTCCCCCACGGGGAAATAAGCCCCGGTCTCCCGCGCGACAGGCGGTGATACTCACCACTATACTACAGAGGATGCAAGAATCCTATATCTAACCTACTGTCTGAAGATGTGGCATGTTGCCGAACCTTAGCCTATACCCATTTTTCATACATTAAATTATCAGTTATAACAGGGAAAGCTACTGTGTTGCTTGATAAGAAAATAAATCTATCTCCCTGGCGGGGAATCGAGCCCCAGTTTCCTGCGTGGCAAGCGGGGATACTCACCACTATACTACCGAGTTCAGAGATGAGTGGGATGATTTATCAGATCTCAGTTTTGTCAAGTTAAATAATCTATGTTGTTCACGGATCATGCGGTAAGGGGGTATAGCTCAGTGGCAGAGCATTCGACTGCAGATCGAGATGTCCCCGGTTCAACTCCGGGTGCCCCCTGTTTTACTCTACTAACATGAGAACTTCATGACATAAAAGCCATATTGCCATGATTTTGTACTGATTTTAAACAAAATATATTCATCTGGGTTCTTCAGAAATCTTAATCCAAGCATACAATTTAAATGAAATTTCTTTCCGTATCTGTGATTAATAAGAGATAGAGACCTAAAAGGGACCTGAATTTTAAATGATTTATTGTGGTACACTGCTTGATTCCTGTTAATTCACGACTTTCTGAGTATCACAATGAAAAAAAATGAATCGGGCTTTAGGCCACCTTTGTGCACATATAGGCTAAACTGGGCCAGGAGAACCTCCTGAGGATGGTGATATGATTGAGATGACACTGTCCTCCAGACATAGGATTCGAAATTCGAGTCCAGGTGGTCTGAGGCCGAGCACGCTACCTCTCGGTCACGGAGGCTCCCCACAATACTAACTTTCAGACGTGGATGGGGAAGTAACAATTTTGTTTCTTTCAAACCGCCGAGACCGGGAACCGAACCCCGGACACTGGCGTGAAAGGCAGCGGTGCTAACCACTACCCTAGGGCCCCCGCCCTCTGAGTATCACATCTAGTCTAAGTTGGTAAAGTTCCGACCCCACGGGGAATCGAACCCCGGTCTCCCGCGCAACAGGCGGTGATACTCACCACAATACTACCGAGGATGAACGAATCCTTATCTAACCTGCTGGCTCAAGATGTAGCATGTTGCCGAACCTTATACCCATTTTTTTCATACATTAATAAATGATCAGTTATAACAGGGAAAGCTACTGTGTTGCTTGATAAGAAAATAAATCTATCTCCCTGACGGGGAATCTAACCCCAGTCTCCTGTGTGGCAGGCGGGGATACTCACCACTATACCACCGAGTTCTGACTTGAGTGAACTGATTTCTCAGATCTCAGTTTTGGCAAGTTAAATAATCTATGTTGTTCGATGACCATGCAGTAAGGGGGTATAGCTCAGTGGCAGAGCATTCGACTGCAGATCGAGAGGTCCCCGGTTCAACTCCAGGTGCCCCCTGTTTTACTCCCCTAACATGAGAATTTCATGACATAAAAGCCATATTGCCATGATGTTTTACCGATTTAAAAAAAATATATTCATTTTGGTTCTTCTGAAATTCTAATCTAATGAAATTCTCGAATCCTGTGTCTGGAGGGCAGTGTCATCTCAATCATCTCACCATCCTCAGGAGGTTCTCCTGGCCCAGTTTAGCCTCTATGTGCACAAAGGTGGCCTAAAGCCCGATTCATTTCATTTCTTCTGAAATTCTAATCCAAGCATACAATTTAAATGAAATCTCTTTCCGTATTTGTGATTAATAAGAAATAGAGACCTAAAAGGGTCCTGATTTTTAAAATGATTTATTGTGGTACACTGCTTGATTCCTATCAATTGACGACTTTTGGAGTATTACATCAAGTATAAGGTGGTAAAGTTCATCCCTCACGGGGAATCGAACCCCGGACACCCGCGCGACAGCCTGCGATACACACCACTATACTACCGAGGATGCATGAATCCTACATCTAACCAGCTGGCTGAAGATCTGGCAAGTTAATGATCTCTATGTTGTTCACTGATCATGCAGTAATCTCCCCATAGTGTTACGAATTGCTCCGATAGATCATGGGAACTGTTGTTACAACCTGCCCCTATCATATGTATATATAGATACATTTTTACCAAAACTGCAATTAAATATCTTGTATTAGTCCTCTGCTGTGTTTATAGGCCTACCTTTTTGCTGCATCATTATATTCACCAGGTAGGCTAGACAATGTCGATGATTTAGTAATCCGATTTAGCATTCTGACATTCGCAATTTCATTTATGTAAGCCTATGAGTTAAAGGTTATTAGGCTACCGATTTAATATTACATTAAATATTTAATTATTTTGCTGCAAAACTTTATTTTGTATATTACAATGTGTTACAATGTGCCCCAATGAGCACAGTAGCTGTGTTACAACTTGCCCCCATAGCACAGGAGGCAAATTTAGGTGTGATTATATTTCACTGCACCACATAGCAACTATTGATGATTTTATTTAAATGATATACTACATTAAACGGGAAATAGTATTCCTCAACTTAATCAAATGACTTCTTCCATAAAGCTTATCATCACTTGTAAAAATTCTAAAATGTTGTAATAGTTACAACTAGCCCCGCTCCCCCCTACTTGGCAACATAATTCACAATTATTTTTTTGTTCTGTCTGTTTGTAAAAGTTATTTAATTATTATACATTTTATCTGCGGCTGTTGGTAAGCCTATGCATGATTTTTGCGACATCAATTTAATTTCGATTCAATTTAGCTATGACATTGGCATCCCAGAAATTTTATATTTTACTCTTCATATGAAACGTATTTGAATTTTATTTTCCTAAGTATACGAAGGCCTAAATTCTTACTTTGGCAAAAAAAAACAGCTTGCATAGGAAAAAAATCTTTTCAGGACCTTCATTTAATTCATCGTAACATAAACCCTCATTTGATGCCTCAATGTTTCATTATTATTTTTAATACCCACTTAGTGTCACAAAGTCAATAGGCTACATTATAGATCCCAATGTAGTTCAAATTTATTAGTTCAGTAGATATATGGGTAAAACCAAAAATTGGGGTAATTTTACATAAAATTAGTGTCCCCGGGACTTAAAAGGTCCGCATTTTGATTTATATATAATAATATTAAAATTAAATGGTGCAACTACACGTTTAAGCATTATTACTAAATAATGTTGAGATTATTTGTGAAAAAAATATATATATATGAAATGATTTGAAATGGTTTAGAAAATGGCGGACGAGGAGGACATGTCAGTCCCCGCTCCAGAAATTTTCAGTTATATTAACAATGCAATCGCAATGATATTAAAAAAACTTGATATACATAATACACAAGATACAGTGGATGAGATTCAAGCTGATATTTCGCCAGAATTGGTGACAGATACAAGAGAAATCATGTTTAACGTTGCCGTTGAGCGATATACGAAGCAAGCTGGAAGTTCAAATCAGCCAACACACACTCCACAGCTGTGTCTACGTCAACGGAGAGGTGAGTCTGCTGAGACAAACAATGCTAAAGACCTAATCGACCTGTACCTGTATGTCACCAGCCATGCAGAAGCTTTTCCACGCGGTATTCTATCAAGTAAAAGCAGCGAAGAAATACTCATAAATAATGAACAGACAGAATCCAATAAAAGCAACAAAGAAATAGATAGTATTAATCATGATATTGGACAGATAGACCCACCCAGACCAAGCCAGTCTGTATCAGTAGACATTACAAAACAGCTAGCTGATTTATGTGATAGATGTGAACAGTTAATCAGACAAATTGAGGAAAATAAAATATTTTTTGATCAGCAAGTTGAAAAAATGAAACTGCAAAGTGAGTTGGATATTGGCGCATTGAAACTAAATGTTGGTCAAATAATACACAGTTTAATCAGAGGTGAGAAAGGCAAAGTGTCAAATTTTTTGAACAGTCACAACATGATTTACTCAAATGATGTGACACCAAGGACTTTGGTACAGAACGTAATGAGGTCACCCAGAAGGGCAGGTGAGTCTGAGTCAGGTGGACGCCAGCCCATGAGTTGATTGCTGGGCCCATGATTTCCGTGAGTAACTCACACTCGCCACCAACAGAGGCGTCTACTCAAAACAAGAAACATGGCAACGCAGAGAACAACAATCAATGCTAATGAGGGAAGGGGTGTACAACATCCTATAATGGAGAGTACAGATAAAATAAACAATACAACCAGTCTGGAACACATTGACAGTACTGGTGCCAGCCCTGTCCACAATGAATCAGCTGATCCTCATGTCAACAAAACGGACAACAAAGCAGATCACAATAACAAGGCAGAGAACACACCAGATCTTAGTAAAACCAAAATGTGAGTAGCATCAGCATTATGAGCGACAGCAGTGAACTTACAAACAATAATAACAATGTCAGCAGTAGTAATAGCCATCAGAGTAACAATACCAGCACCAACAGCAGCTCAAGTAAGTCTAGTCCAGTGAGCATGAGCAGCAGTGATGGTAGCCAGTCTGAGCCGTCCTCACCTGACCAGGAGGACATCGTCACGCCAGCCGAGAACTACAGCGATGTCCTTAGACACGAGGGACCGTGGCTGGATGATCTAGCAACTAGAAAGAAGAAAAGGTACGCTGAGAGGAAAATGCTGCGTGAAAGAGATGAAATGTCACCCAGACAAAAGAGTCTTCACGAATATGCACTGAAAGGTCTATATGCTAACTCTCGGCAGTCACAACAACATTCACCTCGCGGACCCCATGGCCGTATCCTTAAGGGCCGACCGCGTGCAATAGGTGTGGAAATATATCTGAACAATATTGGATGTGAGGATAGAGAAACTGATGACAATATCATTACAGCTGTCAGATCGTACGCTAAACAGAAAGATAATATCAGAATAATGGCTGCACGCGTGATTCACAATAGAGTATGCCAACACATAGTGGGATGTGAAATGACTACTGTGCTACTTGATAAGAAAATAAATCTTACTCCCTGGCGGGGAATCGAACCCCAGTCTCCTGCGTGGCAGGCGGGGATACTCACCACTATACCAACGAGTTCTGAGTTGAGTGAGCTGATTTCTCAGATCTCAGTTTTGGCAAGTTAAATAATCTATGTTGTTCGCTGACCATGCAGTAAGGGGGTATAGCTCAGTGGCAGAGCATTCGACTGCAGATCGAGAGATCCCCGGTTCAACTCCGGGTGCCCCCTGTTTCACTTCCCTAACATGAGAATTTCATGACATAAAAGCCATATTGCCATGATTTTTTACCGATTTTAAAAAAATATATTCATTTGGGTTCTTCTGAAATTCTAATCCAAGCATACAATTTAAATGAAATCTCTTTCCGTATTTGTGATTAATAAGAGATAGACACCTAGAATGGACCTGATTTTTAAATGATTTATTGTAGTACACTGCTTGATTCCTGTTAATTCACGACTTTCTGAGTATCACATCCAGTCTAAGTTGGTAAAGTTCTTCTCCAACGGGGAATCTAACCCCGGTCTCCCGCGCGACAGGCGGTGATACTCACCACAATACTACCGAGGATGCATGAATCCTACATCTAACCAGCTGGCTGAACATCTAGCATGTTGCCGAACCTTATACCCATTTTTCATACATTAAATGATTAGTTATAACAGAGAAAGCTACTGTGTTGCTTGATAAGAAAATAAATCTATCTACCTGGCGGGGAATCGAACCCCAGTCTCCTCCGTGGCAGGCGGGGATACTCACCACTATACTACCGAGTTCTGAGTTGAGTGTGCTGATTTGTCAGATCTCAGTTTTGGCAAGTTAAATAATCTATGTTGTTCACTGATCATGCAGTAATCTCCCCATAGTGTTACGAATCATATGTATATATAGATACATTTTTACCAAAACTGTAATTAAATATATTGTATTAGTCCTCTGCTGTGTTTATAGGCCTACCTCTTTGCTGCATCATTATATTCACCAGGTAGGCTAGACAATGTCGATGATTTAGTAATCCGATTTAGCATTCTGACATTCGCAATTTCATTTATGTAAGCCTATGAATTAAAGGTTATTAGGCTACCGATTTAATATTACATTAAATATTTAATTATTTTGCTGCAAAACTTTATTTTGTATATTTATATGTTGCACCATGGCGTGTTACAATGTGCCCCAATGAGCACAGTAGCTGTGTTACAACTTGCCCCCATGGCACAGGAGGCAAATTTAGGTGTGATTATATTTCACTGCACCACATAGCAACTATTGATGATTTTATTTAAATGATATACTACATTAAACGGGAAATAGTATTCCTCAACTTAATCAAATGACTTCTTCCAGAAAGCTTATCATCACTTGTAAAAATTCTAAAATGTTGAAAATGTTACAACTAGCCCCGCTCCCCCCTACTTGGCAACATAATTCACAATTATTTTTTTGTGCTGTCTGTTTGTAAAAGTTATTTAATTATTATACATTTTATCTGCGGCTGTTGGTAAGCCTATGCATGATTTTTGCGACATCAATTTAATTTCGATTCAATTTAGCTATGACATTGGCATCCCAGAAATTTTATATTTTACTCTTCATATGAAACGTATTTGAATTTTATTTTCCTAAGTATACGAAGGCCAAAATTCTTACTTTGGCAAAAAAAAACAGCTTGCATAGGAAAAAAATCTTTTCAGTTCCTTCATTTAATTCATCGTAACATAAACCCTCATATGATGCCTCAATGTTTCATTATTATTTTTAATACCCACTTAGTGTCACAAAGTCAATAGGCTACATTATAGATCCCAATGTAGTTCAAATTTATTAGTTCAGTAGATATATGGGTAAAACCAAAAATTGGGGTAATTTTACATAAAATTAGTGTCCCCGGGACTTAAAAGGTCCGCATTTTGATTTAAATATAATAATATTAAAATTAAATGGTGCAACTACACGTTTAAGCATTATTACTAAATAATGTTTAGATTATTTGTAAAAAAAATATATATATATGAAATGATTTGAAATGGTTTAGAAAATGGCGGACGAGGAGGACGTGTCAGTCCCCGCTCCAGAAATTTTCAGTTATATTAACAATGCAATCGCAATGATATTAAGAAAACTTGATATACATAATACACAAGATACAGTGGATGAGATTCAAGCTGATATTTCGCCAGAATTGGTGACAGATACAAGAGAAATCATGTTTAACGTTGCCGTTGAGCGATATACGAAGCAAGCTGGAAGTTCAAATCAGCCAACACACACTCCACAGCTGTGTCTACGTCAACGGAGAGGTGAGTCTGCTGAGACAAACAATGCTAAAGACCTAATCGACCTGTACCTGTATGTCACCAGCCATGCAGAAGCTTTTCCACGCGGTATTCTATCAAGTAAAAGCAGCGAAGAAATACTCATAAATAATGAACAGACAGAATCCAATAAAAGCAACAAAGAAATAGATAGTATTAATCATGATATTGGACAGATAGACCCACCCAGACCAAGCCAGTCTGTATCAGTAGACATTACAAAACAGCTAGCTGATTAATGTGATAGATGTGAACAGTTAATCAGACAAATTGAGGAAAATAAAATATTTTTTGATCAGCAAGTTGAAAAAATGAAACTGCAAAGTGAGTTGGATATTGGCGAATTGAAACTAAATGTTGGTCAAATAATACACAGTTTAATCAGAGGTGAGAAAGGCAAAGTGTCAAATTTTTTGAACAGTCACAACATGATTTACTAAAATGATGTGACACCAAGGACTTTGGTACAGAACGTAAAGAGGTCACCCAGAAGGGCAGGTGAGTCTGAGTCAGGTGGCACGCCAGCCCATGAGTTGATTGCTGGGCCCATGATTTCCGTGAGTAACTCACACTCGCCACCAACAGAGGCGTCTACTCAAAACAAGAAACATGGCAACGCAGAGAACAACAATCAATGCTAATGAGGGAAGGGGTGTACAACATCCTATAATGGAGAGTACAGATAAAATAAACAATACAACCAGTCTGGAACACATTGACAGTACTGGTGCCAGCCCTGTCCACAATGAATCAGCTGATCCCCATGTCAACAAAACGGACAACAAAGCAGATCACAATAACAAGGCAGAGAACACACCAGATCTTAGTAAAACCAAAATGTGAGTAGCATCAGCATTATGATTTAGAAAATGGCGGACGAGGAGGACGTGTCAGTCCCCGCTCCAGAAATTTTCAGTTATATTAACAATGCAATCGCAATGATATTAAGAAAACTTGATATACATAATACACAAGATACAGTGGATGAGATTCAAGCTGATATTTCGCCAGAATTGGTGACAGATACAAGAGAAATCATGTTTAACGTTGCCGTTGAGCGATATACGAAGCAAGCTGGAAGTTCAAATCAGCCAACACACACTCCACAGCTGTGTCTACGTCAACGGAGAGGTGAGTCTGCTGAGACAAACAATGCTAAAGACCTAATCGACCTGTACCTGTATGTCACCAGCCATTCAGAAGCTTTTCCACGCGGTATTCTATCAAGTAAAAGCAGCGAAGAAATACTCATAAATAATGAACAGACAGTATCCAATAAAAGCAACAAAGAAATAGATAGTATTAATCATGATATTGGACAGATAGAACCACCCAGACCAAGCCAGTCTGTATCAGTAGACATTACAAAACAGCTAGCTGATTTATGTGATAGATGTGAACAGTTAATCAGACAAATTGAGGAAAATAAAATATTTTTTGATCAGCAAGTTGAAAAAATGAAACTGCAAAGTGAGTTGGATCTTGGCGCATTGAAACTAAATGTTGGTCAAATATTACACAGTTTAATCAGAGGTGAGAAAGGCAAAGTGTCAAATTTTTTGAACAGTCACAACATGATTTACTCAAATGATGTGACACCAAGGACTTTGGTACAGAACGTAATGAGGTCACCCAGAAGGGCAGGTGAGTCTGAGTCAGGTGGCACGCCAGCCCATGAGTTGATTGCTGGGCCCATGATTTCCGTGAGTAACTCACACTCGCCACCAACAGAGGCGTCTACTCAAAACAAGAAACATGGCAACGCAGAGAACAACAATCAATGCTAATGAGGGAAGGGGTGTACAACATCCTATAATGGAGAGTACAGATAAAATAAACAATACAACCAGTCTGGAACACATTGACAGTACTGGTGCCAGCCCTGTCCACAATGAATCAGCTGATCCTCATGTCAACAAAACGGACAACAAAGCAGATCACAATAACAAGGCAGAGAACACACCAGATCTTAGTAAAACCAAAATGTGAGTAGCATCAGCATTATGAGCGACAGCAGTGAACTTACAAACAATAATAACAATGTCAGCAGTAGTAATAGCCATCAGAGTAACAATACCAGCACCAACAGCAGCTCAAGTAAGTCTAGTCCAGTGAGCATGAGCAGCAGTGATGGTAGCCAGTCTGAGCCGTCCACACCTGACCAGGAGGACATCGTCACGCCAGCCGAGAACTACAGCGATGTCCTTAGACACGAGGGACCGTGGCTGGATGATCTAGCAACTAGAAAGAAGAAAAGGTACGCTGAGAGGAAAATGCTGCGTGAAAGAGATGAAATGTCACCCAGACAAAAGAGTCTTCACGAATATGCACTGAAAGGTCTATATGCTAACTCTCGGCAGTCACAACAACATTCACCTCGCGGACCCCATGGCCGTATCCTTAAGGGCCGACCGCGTGCAATAGGTGTGGAAATATATCTGAACAATATTGGATGTGAGTATAGTGAAACTGATGACAATATCATTACAGCTGTCAGATCGTACGCTAAACAGAAAGATAATATCAGAATAATGGCTGCACGCGTGATTCACAATAGAGTATGCCAACACATAGTGGGATGTGAAATGACTACTGTGCTACTTGATAAGAAAATAAATCTTACTCCCTGGCGGGGAATCGAACCCCAGTCTCCTGCGTGGCAGGCGGGGATACTCACCACTATACCAACGAGTTCTGAGTTGAGTGAGCTGATTTCTCAGATCTCAGTTTTGGCAAGTTAAATAATCTATGTTGTTCGCTGACCATGCAGTAAGGGGGTATAGCTCAGTGGCAGAGCATTCGACTGCAGATCGAGAGATCCCCGGTTCAACTCCGGGTGCCCCCTGTTTCACTTCCCTAACATGAGAATTTCATGACATAAAAGCCATATTGCCATGATTTTTTACCGATTTTAAACAAAATATATTCATTTGGGTTCTTCTGAAATTCTAATCCAAGCATACAATTTAAATGAAATCTCTTTCCGTATTTGTGATTAATAAGAGATAGACACCTAGAATGGACCTGATTTTTAAATGATTTATTGTGGTACACTGCTTGATTCCTGTTAATTCACGACTTTCTGAGTATCACATCCAGTCTAAGTTGGTAAAGCTCTTCCCCAACGGGGAATCGAACCCCGGTCTCCCGCGCGACAGGCGGTGATACTCACCACAATACTACCGAGGATGAATGAATCCTTTTCTAACCTGCTGGCTCAAGATGTAGCATGTTGCCAAACCTTATACCCATTTTTCATACATTAAATGATCAGTTATAACAGGGAAAGCTACTGTGTTGCTTGATAAGAAAATAAATCTATCTCCCTGGCGTGGAATCGAACCCCAGTCTCCTGCGTGGCAGGCGAGGATACTCACCACTATACCATCGAGTTCTGAGTTGAGTGAACTGATTTCTCAGATCTCAGTTTTGGCAAGTTAAATAATCTATGTTGTTCGCTGACCATGCAGTAAGGGGGTATAGCTCAGTGGCAGAGCATTCGACTGCAGATCGAGAGGTCCCCGGTTCAACTCCGGGTGCCCCCTGTTTTACTCCCTAATATGGGAATTTTATGACATAAAAGCCATATTGCCATGATTTTTTACCAATTTAAAAAAATATATATTCATTTTGGTTCTTCTGAAATTCTAATCCAAGCATACAATTTAAATGAAATCTCTTTCCGTATTTGTGATTAATAAGAGATAGAGACCTAAAAGGGACCTGATTTTTTAAATGATTTATTGTGGTATACTGCTTGATTCCTATTAATTGACGACTTTTGGAGTATTACATCCAGTCCAAGTTGGTAAAGTTCTTTCCCCACGGGGAATCGAACCCCGGTCTCCCGCGTGACAGGCTGCGATACTCACCACTATACTACCAAGGATGCATGAATCCTACATCTAACCAGCTGGCTGAACATGTAGCATGTTGCCGAACCTTATACCCATTTTTCATACATTAAATGATCAGTTATAACAGGGAAAGCTACAGTGCTGCTTGATAAGAAAATAAATCTCTCTACCTGGCGGGAAATCGAACCCCAGTCTCCTGCGTGGCAGGCGGGGATACTCACCACTATACTACCGAGTTTTGAGTTGAGTGTGCTGATTTGTCAGATCTCAGTTTTGGCAAGTTAAATAATCTATGTTGTTCACTGATCATGCAGTAAAGGGGTATAGTTCACTGGCAGAGCATTCGACTGCAGATCAAGAGGTCCACGGTTCAACTCCGGGTGCCCCCTGTTTTACTCACCTAACATGAGAACTTCGTGACATAAAAGCCATATTGCCATGATTTTTTACCGATTTTAAACAAAATATATTTATTTGGGTTCTTCTGACATTCTAATCCAAGCATACAAGCTGGCTGACGAAGTAGCATGTTACCGAACCTTATACCCATTTTTCATAAATTAAATGATCAGTTATAACAGGGAAAGCTACTGTGTTTCTTGATAAGAAAATAAAACTGGTTTTATCCTGCCCCTCATAGTTAGTGTCACCTAGATTATCTGCTGTTGGCTCGTTGAGAAATACACACCTGTGGCTAATTACACTAACTGTGACAGTAACAATCGCATGATTTGCAGGTAGGCTATTATATGAAGGAGACTTCATGATGGTTTCTAGACATAAAAGACCGACCTTTCTCAATAATAAAATCACTTATATACTTCGATCCAATCATTAAAGTCGCCATTACCTGTATCTGAAAATATGTACATTAGACTCATTCTATGTGCAAAAATGCTTACTCCATCTCTGCCCCATGGAGATGTTTCGCGTGATAAATAGCTAGAATAAACAATGCAAGTGTGATCGGATTGTTTGTTGCATAATTTGATCCCCAGTAGGCCTATTCTTTCACTATAGTCTTTGTTAACAACTGACGTATTTTCCAAAGCATTCATCTGCATTAACATGTACACCAGTACGATTATGTCCAAATTATCTGTAACCCTCCACCGACAGTTATGTGTCCCTCTTTTATGAAGACAGACTAAATGACTGAAAAAGATCGCTCATAGTGAGGTATGTTGCCAAATGATTTTTGGGTGCTTAAGGGGGGGGGGGTTAGATGTACTAGATAAATGGGGGCAAGTTGTACCAATTTAGCATTGTTCCCCCATTATCTCCCTATAGTGTTACAAATTGCTCCGATAGATCATGGGAACTATTGTTACAACCTGCCCCTATCATATGTATATATAGATACATTTTTACCAAAACTGCAATTAAATATCTTGTATTAGTCCTCTGCTGTGTTTATAGGCCTACCTCTTTGCTGCATCATTATATTCACCAGGTAGGTTAGACAATGTCGATGATTTAGTAATCCGATTTAGCATTCTGACAGTCGCAATTTCAATTATGTAAGCCTATGAATTAAAGGTTATTAGGCTACAGATTTAATATTACATTAAATGGTTAATTATTTTGCTTCAAAACTCTATTTTGTATATTTATATGTTGCACCATGGCGCGTGTTACAATGTGCCCCAATGAGCACAGTAGCTGTGTTACAGCTTACCCCTATGGCACAGGAGGCAAATTTAGGTGTGATTATATTTCACTTCACCACATAGCAACTATTGATGATATTTATTTAAATGCTATACTACAATATACGGGAAATAGTATTCCTCAACTTAATCAAATGACTTCTTTCATAAAGCTTATTATCACATGAAAAAATACTAAAATGTTGAAAATGTTACAACTAGCCCCGCTCACCCCCCTCCCCCCCTACTTGGCAACACAATTCACAATTATTTTTTTGTTCTGTCTGTTTGTAAAAGTTATTTAATTATTATACATTTGATCTGTAAGATAAGACTGTAAGATACAAAATCACAAAATAATTCTAACAGTTATATTTCATGGCCAGACATTGTTCACTTAAACTAATCAATGATCAAAATTCGACTTAAAATTAATATCGATAGGGCCTATATATAATTTTGATGAATATACATGTCCCCACATTTGCACTCTACTCCGTTACCATCATTGTAGCATGAACCTTTAAGTAAATAATCACGAACTAAAATTATATCAAGTGTAGTTTGACACACCGAAGGGCCTTATACGAGTTTTTCGCCTTGAAAGAAATAATATTGTCAAGTGACAATTAAGTTATTCGAAACAGATTTTATCAAAAAGTTAGAAAATATGCTTTTGTTTTTACTACTCCGTTCCTAGCTTTGTGGGTATAAAAATGAGTTTGGTTTTATGCTTGCATGCCTAGAACAGTTGCTATGGGGACTATTTCCACCCGTATGATATATCTTTGAATTATTGCCCATATATTTTGAACAATCCCAAGAATACTTTTAATTTTACTAATCCGTTCCACTCTACTCCGTTACCAAGAAAAGCGAGCGGAGTAGTGAATTGTCAAATTTTATGGGTTTTACAGTCATATTGATCGATGATATAGTCTTTTAAAACATGGCTCGTTGTCCCTATATAAATAGAGCACCCATTAATGATCGATTTTATGATAAGAACATATATACAGTTTATATTTATGTCAAGCCAAACATTTGGTAACGGAGTTGAGTATTTTTTGGCCTGGTAACGGAGTTGAAATAAGGATTTTTGTTGATCCCGTCAAATTTTCTTAAATTTTTAGCAGGTTTGAGGTACGATTGTTTAGTATTATGCTTCAATAAGGATATCACTAAAAGTGTGATGCCAAGCTTAACAAAGTAACATCATTTTTGAAATGGTTTGGATTTGGTAACGGAGTAGTAAGTGGAATGTTGCAACTTTTTTGAAATGACGTTTTTAAAGCAAAAAAAAATTTCAAGCGCAGGCAGTGACTTTTTCATGCTCTATTGGGATCAGTGCACCAAACCCATCAAGTATAGTTTTCCTCCTCTTTGGTGGTCACCTCACTGCCATTTTTGATGCTACAAAATTAGGGGGGGTTACATAAATCAAATCCCCCCCCCCCCCAGGGATACGCCCCTGAACCATCTATATCGATATGGGGCCGCCTACTATATAATAGGGGAGAGGCGGGTTAGTTGAGCCACTTTTTACAATATTAGTGTTTTCCCAGTTGATCGCAGAATGGTTGGGATAGTTTTAAAACATGCTAACGTTATATATTACGTATATATCCAACATCTATGAAAGATAAAAAGAACAATTAAAAAAAAAGTTATGAGTGGACAATTTAACTGAGAGTGGTGAAGTGGCTCAATATTAACCCGCTGTATGGGGTAAGTTGTGCCAAGCAAGGGGGTAGGTTGATCACCTATGGTAAAAATTCACAATTGACAAATGTACATGCCAAAATGTTATTTTTTGTCCAGAAAATGCAAAAATAAAAAAAATAACACTTCTGTACATCACATAAGGGTCGAATTTGTTGACAAATCTCTTCCAAGTCCAAAGTAATACAATCGGCATTATAGCCTTTGGGCCTTTTGATGCATGGATCATTGTTTTCTTGTATTTATTAGGAATATATATACTATCATTATGTGTCTTTATTACATTGACCTATTATATAATGTCATTTGTTACACTATATTACATTCTATAATAATATATTATGTTCCCATTGGGGTATGATGAGCCATATGTCGAGTAGGGCTGGTTGATCCACATTTAGTAATAATTTATCTACCCACTAGGGTAAGATATCCCTGCAAACACTGTACGTAATATAACGTTCGTTAAGGTCCCATTTTCGTCATTCATGGATGAATGTAACGAGGACGTGCTAGGGACGTAGTCATAATAACCCTAACGTCTTCAGAACATCACAATAACGTTACATTTATGTTTTACGTTCTAAGGACGTAAATGGGAGTTCACAGAATTACGTCCTAAGTACGAATACTGTTTTACGTCATAACGTCCTCACAACGTACAGCATTTCGTACTTAGGACGTAACTGTGTGAGCTCCCATTTACGTCCTTAGAACGTAAATCATAAATGTGACGTTATTGAGACGTTCTGGAGACGTTAGGGTTATTATGACTACGTCCTTAGCACGTCCTCGTTACGGTCATCCATGAATGACGAAAATGGGACCTTAACGAAGGTTATATTACGTACAGTGTTTGCAGTGTTTGCAATGAGCCATGAATGGGGTTAATTGAGCCTGTTGATCAACTTACCCCATCTTATTTGGCTAAACTTACCCCACAACAGCCATATTGTATAAAATGTAAAATTTTGTGACATTTCAACGATCCAAGTTGAGTGTTACATTGACATAGGCTATCTTTATGTATTTGACTGCCTAACCCTATAGCAAGAATTTACAGAATCCCTATTTCTTCCGTAATATTAATGCAAACATTATAATATCTGAAGTCTACTGACTACAGCGAAAAATGCATTTTTGAACCACAAAACTCCCTACCTGCAAAATGATCTGTGCTCACAACGTGGCCATGTAAGTAATATCACAGTTAATCACCAGGTGGTGTTGAAACTTCCTTAAAATCCCATGTGTAGAAATGCGAGGGGGTGGATAAATTAACACTGTGTTCAACTAACCCGCCTCTCCCCTACTAATAAGCCTCCATGTAATTTTCCTTGGTTGTATCAAACATGATTTACGAAAAATAACCGTTGAAAATGCTCACCAATTTGTTTTCCTGTTCCCTTGTCGCTATTGTACACTCATATCATGTTGTTATATCAGAGGGTGTGACGCACAGGGTCTAAATATTTATGTCAGAATGCATCCCTATTCATGACTAAAGTTAGTCTAATCTGGGATCTTGACCATGTTCGTTTTTGTAGATTTAGCATTCAAAAGAAAAACATCCAAAATGGCGGACGCGATAGGTGAAACTTTGCGTCCTTCTCCAAAAACATTGGACTATGACGAAACTTTGGTACATATTTTTTATTTAACTAGATATTCAGACTAATAATGACAAAAAACGTTTTCAAACACGACTTGTCAACCAATTTTACTTTTCTTTGAACCCCTTCTTGAAGTTTGTAAGTAAAGATAGTGTTGCTGCAAAAAGTATTATACGGCCAATCATGAAATCCTTTTTTTCACAAGTGTGTCAATGTAGCTCTTTGAGCCTGAGAGTACTTGACCCTTTAGTGCCGGCTATACACATATTAGCCGAGTAAACAACGGCCCTGGGCGAGCCACAGAGCCGTGAATCTACGTGTAGTATCAAATGACAAAGTGGCTTTGGTACCAACTTTAAATTGCTACTATGCACTCATTTTGATGAGCTAGGGCCAATCTAACATCATCTTAGGGCCTACTTATAAATAAATATATTAATTACATCCCTTTGATTCTTGAATTTATATAAGACATATCGGACCTGAATTTAAGTAAAATAGGACAACCACAAATGGCGGCGACATATATTGCATCAATCTTTGTGTGTGCGACATAAGCGCCATCTATGTGAGGAGAATTTGTCCCCAAATGCGCATGCTCAAAACCGCTTGAACAGTGTTTCATCTAGTTCTTTCTAACATCACGCAGCGCCATGTTGCCTTTTGTAAGCGCCATGTTGCCTTCATGAATGCCATGTTGCCCTTCATGAATGCCATGTACCCTTCATGTGCGCCATGTTGCCCTTCTAATATTCAGATGGTGAAATGCCTCTTTGAACTGTTGTTAAGTGATATCCCACCCACCCAGGCCATTGTGACAGTGAAAAACACCCCAGTAATTGATGTCGCGCGTTCACACCTATGACACAATACCCGATAACGGCCTGTGTACATAGTGGTAATAACTGGCAATGGTAATTGAACTGATTCTGTTTATACCCTTAATTGGGGAGGGTGGGTGTTGGGAAAGCCTAACTAGGGGCCCGGCATGCATGATAAGGTGCCCCTGATGAGATGTGGCGCCATGCCCCTTCTGAATCCTTGATGAAACACTGCTTGAAGTAAATATAAACACAAAAACACGTGCGCCGGACCGCGAATGCACATGCGTGATGAAGTCATGTTCGACTATGTTACCTGACTATATTACCTATCTCACAAAGTCTCGCCTTAACACCCCACTCCAACTGAGAACACGGGGAGTCTCCAAGTGCAGTGGCGGATAAATAACTGGAATATAAACATACTTTTATTTTCTCACAGTCAAAAATCCTCATAGATATGAGGCAAATATGGTAGTGAAGACGTATGTATCTGTAATTAAGTCGCGAAATGCAATTTAACCGCGAACTCGGCACTGTTAAAGTCCGTGGCAGGACAGCGGCTGTACACAATTCAGCGCCGTAGGCCGTCAGCGCTATACACATATGTGTACATTTTATTTTTACTCCTCCATCACACAAAATCATTGTTTTTCTAAAAATTATCAACTAGTGGTGCTCAAAACCACAATAGAAGAGTGTTTGAACTCGAAGGATATTTCCACCAGGCTTTAGGCTTTACTGAGCTTATTGATTTTGGGGTGCTGGAGTATCTTCACCATGGAGACTTACCTGATCTATCCCATACGTTAAGTATTATACTGCTCAAGCTCACTTCTCTTGCACTACTCGGATTTTTTTGTGTGTGATGTATAATTACCCGCTGTCTAGGCCTATATATAGAGTGTAGGCCTAAGGAAGTCATTATTAGCAGAGTAGGCCTACCCTATAGAGTGTAAGGAAGTCATTATTAGCAGACTAGTAATTCAAATCTTTTTTGGCGTCTCTAAGTCTCTTAAAAAATGGTAAGATTTGTGTACATTAGGCATTCCCAGTAAAACATAATGCGTACCTGATATAATAATGTCTAAATAGCGGACTACAGTGCATTATTGGCAAAATAAAACTAAAATGCCCTCCAAGTTACAATTTTCAAGTACCCGACTTCGTCTGAGGAGCTGAGGGTCTGACCAGGAGGGATCCAGGATTTGAAAAAGGAGGGGGCGCAGAGGAAGATTTTTTCGGCATATTTAGGCCAATTTAGGGGACTTTTTAAAAAATTTGGCACAAAAAGGGGTGGGCGTGCGCCCCCCCCCCCTCTGGATCCGCGCCTGCTGACAGTAGGGAGGGACAGGAGGTGGAAGAAAAAAAGGAAGAGAAAGAAGAGGTTAAGGTAGAAGAAAAAGAATGGGAAAGAGGAGAAGTAGAAGGAAAAGGGACGGCAGGATACGGAAGAATAAGAAGAAAAGAAGAGAAAAAGAATAGAAAGAAGAATGAGATGATCAGAAGGAAGAGAAGAGGAGGATAAAGAGGAGGAATAATGGGGACAACTGGAAGGAGGAGAAGGGACAGGAAAATGAGGAGGAATCAAGGTGGAGAAAGTAAATCAGGAGAGAGGAAATGGAACCGAAGGCAGAGAGAATGGAATGGAATGGAAGAAGAGGGAGAAAATATAGAAAAATTGAAGGAAACGGAGAAAGAGAGGAGTTGAAATAGAATGAAAAGATGGATGAGCAGCAAAGAAAAGGATGGAAAAAGAAAAGGAGGAGAAAGAAGAAGAGAAAGTAAGAGGAAAAGTGAATGAAGGGGAAGGAAGGCAGGAGAAGGAGGACTAGGAAGAAGACAAACAAAAGAAAGAGAAGAAAAATAATAAGAAGATGAGACTTCAGGAAGATGATACGGAGGAATTAATAAAATACTAGAAATATGAGAACGATAATGAACAGGAAAAGGAGAAGTGAGATAGAGGAGAATGAGGTACGGATGGAGAGAGTAGAAAAAATGAAGAGGAAAAAAGGCAGATAGAATAAAAAAGAGAGGAAAGGAAGAAGTTTAAGAAGGTGACAAAAAGAATGCGGGCATTGAGGAAGGAAGGAGTAAGAGAAGTGAAAAGAAGGAGTAAAAGGAAGTAGAGCAGGGTTTCCGCTAGGGGGGGGGGGGTCCGTTTCCGCTAGGGGGGGGGGGTTCCATAGGGGTCCGGACCTCCCCACTCAGCACCACAGGGGGGATATCCACCCATTGTTGGCAGAGAAAATAAAAATATATTCTATATTTTGCTGTCATTTCGGTTTAAAAAAGGCCATTTTAAGCATTTAAATTGAAAACTGATTTTTTTTCTGGGGACCCCCCCCCTCTCAAACATTCCTGGCGGAAACCACGCAGAGGGAATAAAGAAGAAGAGAGCGAAGGTAGAAGAGAATAAAATGAAGGAACAGGAGGAGAAAAAAAGGAAAAGAAGAAGAATCAAAGGAGAAGGAGAAGGATGAAGAAGATGAGACAATAAGAGAGAAAATAGGAGAGGGGAAAGAAAAAAAAGAAAAGAAGGTAGAAAAGAAGGGATGGAGAGAGATGAAGGAAGGAGGAGAAGGGGGAGAAGGAGATGGGAAAAGGAGGTAGAGCGAAAGGAGAAGGGGGATGCCAGATCAGAACGAGGAAAGAAGAACAATGAGAGGAAGATAAGGAGGAGGAATATGGGAGGTGAATAAGGGGATAGAAGAGAGAGTAGTTTTTCTCCTTAACCTCTTTGAGTGCCACTATGACGACTTAAGTCGTCATACTTTTGTAGCTCCCCTGTGCCGCAATGACGACTTAAGTCGTCATTTGTGAAGTATTTACCGATAGCCCCCCTTGGCACGAGTAGGCCCCCTTATTCGTTTTTGTCTGCCTCAGAGTGGAGAGTGGGGAATTCCTGGGGATTCCGTGTCTAGCGTCTAATGATCACACACCGATTGTGAACGTGACACACTTTTTCTCCTTGATATGCTTATTTGCATCAATTCAAAACGGCTTCCGTTGGCCTTCTTGGATTTTTAACTTTTGACAGAATCTCCCTAGAATCTTATATAAAACCTCATTTTTGACTAATTTGAATACACTGATTCTATTTGTATGGTTAATTTTGGGATTCAAAGTCATCTATAGGTCAAAACCAAGATGGTTGCAGTCATGGCCATCTTGAATTTTTAACTTTTGACATAATACACCTTTCTCAATAACAACACGTCACACAGTGAGCAACGCCGAACTGTTTTAATCAGACAATTGTTACACACTGTTCAATGACAACACGCCACACAGTGAGCAACGCCGAACTGTTTAATCAGACAAACTGTTTACGCGCAAACTCGTGCAAGCAGTCTATCTTGTGTAGTACCTCATTCTCGACTAATTTAAATACTTTGAACTCATAATGCTCATTGGAATGGTTATTTTTTCATTTGAATGTCAAAAACAATATGGCCACCAATAACCAGAAAATACACGAAACTGTAAAAAGTGTTTTTATAAAATAATTTATCTGTTTTGCACTTGAAATAAACTTTACATGACCTTGTCCTGACCTTGGAGTGGAACCCCATGACACGTTTTAATAGTGGTCAGGTGTGGGTGCCTCATGTGTTTTGTGACTTGAAGCCCATGTTATACAAGACGGGTGATATAAGAGTGGGGTATAACCCCTCCAAGCCACATATAGTCACTATGCCCCTCTAGGGTGCATGTTGGAAGGCTTTCCAGCCAAAATATGTCAACTGCAGCCTTGTGGAACACTCATTTGCAACCAAAAACTGTAAAAAAATGATTTTATATTTAATATCTTAGCTGGTTTGACCTTCAAATGACCTTGACATGACCTTTACCTGACTTTGGGGTAGTACCCCTGTAAAGTCTAACCCCAACCCAAGTCAACTTGTAGCCTGATGTGGGCCCATCACCTCTGGGCAAAGATTTTCACATGGAAGATTGTTGCCCTAAAACTCCCTGTGTTTGCCTTACGTGGCGTGGCACAGGAGAGCACAATAGGCCTGGCACTCAGAAGGTGAAACTGCTCTTACTTCTCCTCAGGGCTTCACAATTATAGGCCTTCCTTCATATGAGACGTTTCCTCCCTCCTCCTCTGCCTTTTTTTTCTCCTGTTTTCTCTCCTTTACCCGGCCCGCACTTTGTATTGTATTAAAAAATAAAATATGATATATTATAGTGGGAGTGCCTATTGTGCACATGTATATTCGTTACAATTTTAACTACCAGGAGTGCCTGTTTACACATTTGTGTACAAATTATAACATTTTATTTTTCAATATTTCCTGCTAAGTAATGCTTGAAATGTATTAAGAATGCGTCATATTCTGGACAAAAATAACATGGAGTCATGTTTTAATAGCATGGCTAGGTCCCAGGCACAAAAGGGTTAACCCTTTCAAGCCTGAATTTACCATTGTCATCTTCACTCACTACAAGCTGCGAATTGCTGTCGCAATTCTCGACTTGTAGTGAATGAAGATGATTTGAAGATAGGGGAAAACGAAAAAAACATATTGTTATTATTAATCAGCTCCATAAAAATTTTCATTTTCAAACCCCCAGATTTTAGGAAATGAAGTCATTCTTCAGAAATTCTAAATGACGCTTTAATGTATTGTGAGGCCTCAAAGGGTTAAGACTGCATAGATTGTCTACTCCTTATTTTTATTCTTGGTGCAAAATTTTAATAGTTTTAATTCAGATAATTTTTAATTCATGAACAAAAAAATGCTCAAACGGCAAACCTAAGTAGACCCCATTTACTTAACAGGGAACATTTTGTTCAGTATCGCGTAGCGAAAATATATGCAATTTTAGCCATTTGCTAATCAAATTTGAAATTGATTAACAAAATATTTATACGTGAATGATAAGGATCAAGTGGAAGTCAGAGCTTGAAGAAAAAAATTGCTAAACAAAAATTTTCAAACAAAATTTTCTCTGTTACTCTACTCTACTCTCTAGGCTCTAGTCTAGGACACAATTAGGTGGAGCGCATGTTTTTCGTCGTTTTTTCTGTCAAATATATGCCGTTTTTAATAAAATTTTGCTTAGGCTATTTCCCATTCATGTCCATTCAAAAAAAAAATGTGCGACATTATATTGAATATTCGAAAAGTTAGACCATTTGGCATTTAATAAAATTCTAGAATTAGTGTTATGGGTTTATAGAGGGATGTTATATTTTCAATTTAGGCCTACTCTAGACATGTCAAATGGTCTAACTTTTGAAATATAATTTTTTACTGATCAATGCTTGGACATGACTTGGAAATAGCCTGTACACAATTTCATTAAAACAGTTTGTAATTGACAGAAAAATTGAAGAAAAAATATTCGCTCCACTAAATCGTGTCCTAAACTATAGAGGCTAGACAAAAGTTACTAACAATACAGTCTACAGTCTCTATTTTACATTTTTTCAGATGTATGGTCGATACACGAAAGAATTAGGTGAATTTGCTAAAAATGAAGCTGAGAAAATCCGGTCAAAGGAAGTGAAAAAGAAAAAGGTGCATGATGAAGGAGATGGTTTAAAACATTACACCCGGATTCCTTTAACCAGATGGAAAAGTATGTCCACCTACATGTAGTTGAACATCCCTGATGAATATGGGAATGCTTTTCTTTATTTTTCACGTATATGACCTATGTCACAGGGCAATTCTTCCAAAAGATTTTTTTTTGTACCCAGCCAAAAATGCCATTTTCCAAGATGGTCGCCCAAAAAGCTTGTGGGCACGATAACTTATGAACCGTTGGCTGGATTGCATTCAAATCTAGTACTAGTAGGTTTGTTCTCTAGGCATTTCTAATGATCTGATTAACTTTTGGGATGAATCAATTAAAAACAAAATGGCTGCCGCAGCTATTTAAAAAAAATTAACATTTGTTTAAGTTGTATTTATTTTTATATCGGAGTAGTCTCCAAGTTTAGAAAAGATTAATAGAGATACTTTTTGGTCGGGGGGGGGGGGGGGGGTGTTCCAGAGGCAGGGCTCTCACATAATTAAAGGAAAGAAGGAAAAAGTTTAGCAATTTGCTCTTTTGTGTATAAACTTACCAGAACTTTATTTAATATTGTTCCAGTAAAATAACACTTGATAATATGATTTATTACTGTATCAAACATTTTTCTCACTAAGTTACCTTAAAAATATAAATGTCTACCCACTTGTAGTTCTGTCCAAGCCTTTGATAATATGCCAGTTTGGGGACGACCAATATGAATGATACGATGTGTATCCAGATAGGCCCAAAGATAGGCCACTAAATAATGTTTTTCCTATATATATGCCACAAAATCTTTTAGCTCTTCCTTTACCGACTTTCCCCTGATAAAACCACCCCCAGAACATTGCGTCCCTGTCACTTACCATTCTGGTTGGCGATTTTCAACCAAGTATGTCATGTAATATCTCAGTTGCAATTAATGCATATACATATGTATGTAGTTTTCGCATAAATGCAAAATTGGTAAAGGAAGAGTTAAAATAGGAATACATATGTGACAAATGAAACATATCTGTCTACAGTATTAATTTTGTCTACTGATCTACTCTATATGTCCCTATAAGTATATCAAACTATGGTACCATCACAGATTAATTAGGGGCTTAGATGTATTTGTTTCAGAAATGAAATAAATAATATCTAATCATGATATTGGATCTTTAGAAATTAGAGAGCATTTGAAACTATTAGCTATTTTTTTGATATTTTCCGGGCAACATGAGACTGCCAGTGTCAACTACATATGTGATATAAAAAGTGAACATAAATTAGGCCCTTGTTT